>JAJSOF020000015.1:134559541-135012041 GCA_025594305.2 Periplaneta americana | reverse complement strand
TGAAATATACAGACACACCAAAGCACACCCTGATCAAATTCTCAACACACAGATCAATTTCAGAACACACACACTATTTGACACTACATTTCAATACTGGCTTTTAAGGAACCCGGAGGTTCATTGCCGCCCTCACATAAGCCCGCCATTGGTCCCTAGCCTGAGCAAGATTAATCCAGTCTCTACCATCATATCCCACCTCCCTCAAATCCATTTTAATATTATCTTCCGACCTACGTCTCGGCCTCCCCAAAGGTCTTTTTCCCTCCGGCCTCCCAACTAACACTCTATATGCATTTCTGGAATCGTCCATACGTGCTACATGCCCTGCCCATCTGAAACGTCTGGATTTATGTTCCTAATTATGTCAGGTGAATTATACAATGCGTGCAGCTCTGTGTTGTGTAACTTCTCCATTCTCCTGTAACTTCATCCCTCTTAGCCCCAAATATTTTCCTAAGAACCTATTCTCAAACACCCTTAATCTCTGTTCCTCTCTCAAGTGAGAGTCCAAGTTTCACAACCATACAGAACAACCGGTAATATAACTGTTTCATAAATTCTAACTTTCAGATTTTTTGACAGAAGACTAGATAACAAAAGCTTCTGAATCGAATAATAACACGCATTTCCCATATTTATTCTGCGTTTAATTTCTTCCCGAGTGTCATTTATATTTGTTACTGTTGCTCCAAGATATTTGAATTTTTCCACCTCTTCGAAGGATACATCTCCAATTTTTACAGTTCCATTTCGTACAATATTCTGGTCACGAGAGACAATCATATACTTTGTCTTTTCGGGATTTACTTCCAACCCTATCGCTTTACTTGCTTCAACTAGAATTTCTGCGTTTTCCCTAATCGTTTGTGGATTTTCTCCTAACATATTCACGTCATCCGCATAGACAAGAAGCTGATGTATCCCGTTCAATTCCAAACCCTCTCTGTTATCCTGAACTTTTCTAGTAATTCATTAAATTAAGTATTATGCAAACTTGCGTAACTGTACGCAGAGAGACTGAAAGGCGCTAGTTTGAGAAAAATGCAATGACATTCTTAATTCCACGGTGAATTATGTTTGAATATATGTCTCAGCCTGAGGTCTACCACTAACTCTTCTTTCTCATTCTTGCAGGGCACGGTGCACCACAAAGAGCAGATAATAAAACAGGCGTGTCGGAGCCGAGGCACGACCATCAAGGTTAAGCCCCAGTGATGGCAGACAATAAAGATGGAAGAGAAGCAACAACAATGCAACTTTCTCTCTCCAACAATGACCTTACAAAGATGGCGACTCGTACGACCAGAGACAGTTGTCATGTTCAAAAGCTACCAACTCCAGCCCTCCAAAACTCCCTTGTATGAAAAATGTATGGTCTAGGGGCGGTACAACAGACACGTATAATGATAGTTGCCACCTCTTCCTAACACATACACACACACACCCTCCCATCATGAAGGATTCATCATATCATAAAAGACCTCTTAACTTACGGTCTGGCAGAGTTGTACCTCGAGGCCGATGGAGCCAAATTTATCGTGTGGAAAGCTGTTTACCTCAACCATCCGTTACGTAGTTACATCCATATGTATTACACTGTCAACTTATGTGGCAACTCCGCCAAGAGTTTTCATGTCCGTACGGCGTATAAGTAAACCTGAAGAAAAATTTATTTACCTCTGAAATTTCAGCAATGTGACAACTGTAACTTTTTTTACAGAGCAATTAAACATTTTATTTGTATTTACCTACGTAGACGGTTTCATTTCTGCCGCAGCTTCTTCTTCTTCTGTTGTAAAATTGCGTGGAATGACGTGACCTGAATTTGGTAACGTAAAACCTAAAGATTATTACATAACCACCTTTCTGCAGACGTTTGCAGCAATAAAATTAGTGACTGCATCGCACAGAGTTGACTTGTCAAGGGAACATCAACCTCTACAGAGAATGTGCGCAAAAAATGAAATCATTACATACGTAGAATAGATCGACCCTCAAACAATTTCTTATGAGGTTAGATTGGCTTTAATTTTGTTATATAATCTTATATTAATAAAAAATCGAGTTACTAAAGAATTATTAATTCCATAAACAAGACAGTTAAGTCACACTACCATAATAATAATAATAATAATAATAATAATAATAATAATAATAATAATAATAATAATCACTCCGTTCCAAAATATGGTATATAGTTCGGGTCAGCTTACTTCATACCCCAAGGTTGAAACCTAACCATTTTTCCCCCATTACTACATATGCTAGTGGATTGTGGTGATTTTCTAGTTTGTAGGTTGAATTTTCTTTTGCCAACTTCGTTTCGCATTTCGATACTGACAAATACTACAAATGGTAGTGATTTTGTACCTGGTATGTTGGCAGCTGAGACAAATATCGACAATATTTGTGGGTACTGGAGTTCCATGAAATTCAAATTGTACTAGATTTCTGAGCCGGTTACTGGAAGCTAATAAAATTTGAAAAAATAATAATTAATTAATATCAGTATTAATATATAATAACTTACTTACAAATGGCTTTTAAGGAACCCGAAGGTTCATTGCCGCCCTCACATAAGCCCGCTATTGGTCCCTATCCTGTGCAAGATTAATCCAGTCTCTATCATCATATCCCACCTCCCTAAAATCCATTTTAATATTATCCTCCCATCTACGTCTCGGCCTCCCCAAAGGTCTTTTTCCCTCCGCTCTCCCAACTAACACTCTACTGTATATGCATTTCTGGATTCGCCCATACGTGCTACATGCCCTGCCCATCCCAAACGTGTGGATTTAATGTTCCTAATTATGTCAGGTGAAGAATACAATGCGTGCAGTTCTGTGTTATGTAACTTTCTCCATTCTCCTGTAACTTCATCCCTCTTAACCCCAAATATTTTCCTAAGCACCTTATTCTCAAACACCCTTAACCTATGTATTAATATATAATAGTTATTTTATGTGTTCCATTGTGGTTATAATTCAAGACCATAGTCATGTTAAGTTTTCGGAGTCAGTACTAATAATTTCATGTGGCCAAACAAAATACATTTATAGGTTAGGTCTCGTGAGTGAATTGTTTAGTCAAACCAATGAATTTCGTATTGCCAGACAAAATACTTGACATGTTGATCCCTTTCTCGTATAGTTTGCCTACGGAAAATATGTTACAAATTATTGAATTATTTAGAATAACCTTCCAACATAAAGTACGGTAACTAAATAAGTCATTTATACTTGTTTTTTTGAAAGATGG
Organism: Periplaneta americana; assembly: GCA_025594305.2. NCBI lineage: Eukaryota > Metazoa > Arthropoda > Insecta > Blattodea > Blattidae > Periplaneta > Periplaneta americana. Next base: position 135,008,780 of record JAJSOF020000015.1, on the reverse strand, counting down.
GACATGACAGTTAAGCGGCCGAGCTTGGAACTACAGTGCCATGTTGCCAATATGGACCACGCTGCCAGCTGATGGAAGGTAGCAATTGTCGTTAAGATGACTGACGTTAAAACATTCATTGACAATTGACGCGAAGGTAAGAAAACAATACAAAAATGGACAGAGAATCAAAGACGAAACGTACCAACGCTAACATTGTGTGCACAATAAATGTCGTCAAGAGAGCTATTAAGCACTCGCCACGTGGGAACGGTAAGTTTGGCAACTCAACCGTTGTTACCATAGCAACCGGCCTACCAAGCTATGTGACATTCAGTTGTTTTTCCGATCGCAACGCTCCTGTCATGTCCCATCTTTCAAAAAAACAAGTATAGTAAGTAGGATCATGTGATGTCTGGTAACAGTTGGCAACACTGACAAGACGGCAATATTTGCTGTTTAGGAACTGTTCTTATGTGACCCTCACTATAGTAACAAACAAAACAAGTTTGATTATTGCGCATGAGCGCACGAAATATTTCGCGGTGTGGTATTCTATTCAGAAGTGCATCGAACTACAATATTTAAATAGTTCATTATGAACAGAAATCAAATGGGCACCTGCTCTGGTGTTCCTGTTGCAGAAAATGTAGCACCAATCCAGTCAATTTTGAATAGAACATCTAAGGCACAACAGTCATACAAAAACGGGTTGTAATTTATTACAGTTTTTATGTTAATTTTCTTCTCTCAAAACAATGTTTGTTTTTTTTTCTTTCATTAATTTGACATCATATAGAATGAAATGTACCTAATTTTTTATGTCTTTCTTATGTTAATTTATCAAACAAATAAGTATCTAGAAGATGTATTAAAGTTACATTTTATTACTGAGAACTTTAACAAATGTATGCCATATTCTAGAACAGAATTAATTACATCTTTCTATACCATATTTTGGAACAGAGGGAGTAATTATTTACTAATGGCGGGTATTTGGCTATTTCGTTGCCGAGCTACCACACGAGGAATCTATTTGCCACACCGTTAAACATTATATCATGTCGTAGCTCCTACGATAATAAATCAAACGCACTGTAATTCAGCAAATAATTGAGAGGCAAATAACGTCCTTGTGTGCTTTCTGCGAACGCCAACGAAAGAGCCAAAATGGCGGGCGATTATATTAAGTATTTATCGAGCCTTAAGAAATGAATAACGTCTTCATCAGCGAATCACAAGACGCACACGTTTAAATGTAGCCGACCTCCAACGCGATTGGCTGCCGGAAATTAGAGCGACGGGACTATACTTGTATTGTTGTACAACCGGTTTTCTCATATTTTTCTTTCAGCACATTTCGTCAGTGTTAAAAGTGTAAAGGCTCTTACAATTTTGATGCTAACAAAATGAAATTTTTACTGCGAGTTCTGTATACCGTAGCATTTTGTATGAACTAAATACTTTCTAAATTAAAGGGGGGGGGGACAAAACATATTTATTGGACACTAACAATTCAAAATTTCAAGTTACATTATATTTAAAAATATTCTCTGTATTTATAGATGTAAACTTGAAATTATGGATACTAAGTACTTTCTAAAAATACCAGAGCCGTCTTAAATAAACTAATGCAATAAACTTAAATTTTGTAAGAGAGGGCAGAATTTGAAAATAATCATTTTTTCGAATTTGACTAACTCAAAAACCATTCATCGAATCATAACCAAACTTACATACAAATATATTTATAGGAAGAGGATGAAGTGTACGAAATATGAAGTCTACCTTAAAAATTTTAGAAAATACAAATTTTACCCATCATCACTCCTTAAACTGAAACAGAAACTATAAGTTGGCATTTATTTACTTCGTTGTTACAACATGATAATCATTCAAAAAGTATGAAGAAAGAATAAGAAATAAAAAATCGTTGACCATTATGATACAATATACAATATAGGGGAAAGTTGGGTAGTATCGGACATCGGGTAATATCGGACAGTGCGTTTCTTTCATCTACCACAGATGGTAGTACCTGAATTACGTGGTTACGTAACTGTATGCGACATCACAGAAACGTAACCATGTCATTCAGATACTATCATCTGGTTGTAGATGAAAGAAACTCAATGTCCGATATTACCCGATGTCCGATACTACCCAACTCTCCCCTACGGGATTTTTGGTGTCCCGTATGGAATTTTTTGGCTCAGATATGGGGCATCCCGTACAATGCGGGACTTCTGGCAATCCTAGTGAAATACCTAAGCAATTTAGCCTTTTAATGAAAGGGGACTATACAGGGTGTATCTAAATTGGTGTCAAATATTTCGGGGACATGTTCCTAACACCAAAACATTACAAAAAGTTCATATGAACATTGGTCTCAAAATAATTTATTTCAGAGTTACAAGACAAAATTTAATGTTACAGAAATTGCTCGGAGTGGCTTCCTCCTGCTTCGATGTGTCCCCTAAACCTGCGTTACATGCTCTGGCGTACTCTGTTGAAAATTCCTGGAGTGTTTTGAATTTCGTGAAATCCAGTTTGGATACGCCCTCAGAATAACAACATTAAGTACAGGCGTCGCATAAACCAGGGACTTTAAATGTTCCCAGACGAAGAAATCCATTGGATTCAAATCAGGCGGTTGAGCAGGCCATGCAATGAATCCCCTTTGACCAATAAATCTTTGGGGAAATCGATCATTAAAAAAATTACGAACTATCAGACTGAAATGAGCTGGAGCAGCATCGTGTTAAAACACATTCGTTGGATGACGTCCAGAAGCACATCATCAATTAAATGATGCAAATCATTTCGTTCTGTTCACTCACAGAATACATTTTCTTCTGATTTCTTCGCTCTACAAAATACAAACAAACATAAAACCATCAATCAGCGGTCAATGAAGGGACAAATCCTTTAATAACTCCCTAACGAATGGTTTTCAGACCCATGTTCTTATTAACTTTAAATTGTTTTGATGTCCCCGAAATATTTGACACCAACTTAGATACATCCTGTATAACGTTATGTCGTACACGTTTCCGGCACCGCACCACGTGTCGGTGAACCTACATTACAACAAGGTTGATGATTAATGGGAAAATGGTGTAATGAAGGCAGGAGGCACTGTGGTACTACGCAGAAACCCTTCCCAGACACTGTCTCTGTACACTGAGGATTACACTTGGATTCGCATGATCTGAACCCCAGGTGTTCGGCGTTCCAGTCGACGCTTTAGCCATTCGAATAATAGTGCTCCTGAAAGGAAATAACAATAATAATTTGTGCCAATTCTTTCTTGTTTCAGTAAGTTGTCAGCTTTGAATAAAATTGCTGAATGCCTCAAGAAAACAGTACGTCTTCAAAAGAATGAGTCTTTATGAAATTTCTGTTTATTTATCAAAACATACAGTGGCCGCGGAGAAAGATTCGACTTCCGACGCCTCTAGTAAAGCACGTGGAACGTAAAGAGCCAAAGTGCGATGTTGCAAATAACAGCATATCCTCTTCCGTCACTCGGATATCAATAAGTTAATGGACGGGAGGGTAGATAAACGCGGAAGGAAAGCTAAAGGCTGTGTGATGTATCTTGTCTCACTCTGAAAAGAGAGAGAAAGGAGACATGTCTTACTTCGTGTGTATTGTTATGGCGATGGGGGGAATGGAGCGATGCCGTCCATCCATCCAGTGGCGGAAGCGACTAGTTGATACATTCTGCAGCGCAAAATAAAATAACAAAATATCTCTCTTCGCACTGTGTAGTTCCGTCACTGAGCTTGTCTTTCAAGAAACTGAGTTCCGGTAGCCTGTACAATAACAAGATTTTGAAAGGAATCCTGAAAATTTACAAACCTCCTATAATCTCCACCCTCATTTGAAGGGACTTGGTTTTATTGCTACTGAGACAAGATAAACTTTACCAGGTATAGATATTTCTTGTCCACTTCCACGAGTGACGTATTCAGTTTCCATTGGCTGAGGGATCAGTGAAATGGATAGATGGAAGCTCTAAAATTATACGTTTCGAAGCTGCCAAAAGTTGCTTCTATGCTTGCAGGAGCTGTAATTGTTGCATCACAACCATGGTCGCATTAATTATTTTAGCACGGAAAAAGTAAATTTCCCTTCTTCCTAGATTCCATAGTCGCTTCATCTTTGCTCAATTTTCTTGGGAATGTGTTAATTTCAATTAACTATATCCCGTATGAGATTTTTTGGCCTCAGATATGGGACATTCTGTACAATGCGGGACTTATGATTAGGGGCATGGACTGGGTTAGAAAGTAATTTATTATCATTTCTCTAATATCAATCAACAAAATAAACCAGATATAGAAAAGATAAATAAAGAACATAAAAGAAATATTAATGACTAATAAGGTGTGTATATATATATATATATATATATATATATATATATATATATAAATTAATAAATTATGTGAGCAGTATGATATGAAGACAAATTCAAACAAAACATAGACCATGGTTATTGTAAGAAAAACAAAGAAGGTAAACTTGCGAATTCTATATGAGGCAGTAGAGCAAGTGAACTAGTTCAAATATACTTAGGTGTGCTATAAGCAGTAATATGAGTTGCTGTCAGGTCAAGAGGAGGATAGCAATGGCCAAGAAAGCTTTTAATACAAAAAGGAGCATCTTCTGCGGATCTCTAAAACAGTTAAGAAAGAAAATAGTGAAGTGCTTTGTGTGGAGTGTGTCATTTTATGGCGCAGAAAATGGACATTACGACGAAGTGAAGAGAAACGACTAGAAGGATCTGAAATGTGAATATGGAGAAGAATGGAGCGCGTGAAATGGACAGACAAAATAAGAAACGAAGCTCTGTTGGAAAGAGTTGATGAAGAAAGAATGATGCTGAAACTGATCAGGAAGAGGAAAAGAAATTGGTTGGATCATTGGCTGAGAAGAAACTGCCTACTGAAGGATGCACTGGAAGGAGCGGGACAAAAGTTAGGGGCAGAAGAAGATATCAGATGATAGACAACATTAAGATATATGGATCGCATGCCGAGATTAAGAGGAAAACAGAAAATAGGGGCGATTGTAGATGCTGGGTTTGCAGTGAAAGACCTACCCTTGGGAATAAAACTATGAATGACTAACCACTAACTTCATCTTGACTGCTCAATTTGTTCCGAAGTTGCATTAATTTCAACTATGTTATCTACTTCATAACACCCTGTAGGCTTATAAGCTTATTTTCGGCGAACTGGGACCAGATTTCTAATGACATGATCGCAAATGTTTTTATTACCCGCTTATTCTAAGTTAAAGATACTACATACTAATACAATTCACGTAAGCTGGGTGCTACGGGGTAAAATTTTAAATACAATACATCATAATATGCAGGAATGAGATTTTACAGAAATCTTAAGGGCAGAGGATGGTATTTTTTTAAACTTTTCTCCTATTTGGTGTAAAATATTAATTTTTTGTATGTAGAGGGCTCATAGCTGTGGCAACTCAACCAAATAAAAATATTTTGAAAAAAAAATTATTTGGGGACCCAAATTTGAAAAAAAAATATATATATATATACCCAATGCAGGATTGTACTAAAATCGATATATCTAAACCGTTTTTAAAGATAGATTCAAACAGTTTTATGCAATGTATTTGCAAAAGAATGTTCTACAAAATGTCTGTAACAGAATTTTGATATTAGTCCCTACGTTTGTAAAATAAACAACTAAAATTTAATAACAATTTTCTCATTTTCTTTCTTGCAAACAAACGGACGTATTTTTAAAATGAAATTAATTAAAAAACTTCTGTTAAAGAGAAAAGTTTCCTAATAATCTAAAGAACGTGTGTTCTAAATTTCATGCATGTATCTTTAATAGTTCAGAAATTATATCCATTTTTGTCTGGCAATGTAGCAAAAAAAAATGAAGTTATTGCAAACCGATAAAAGCGGACGTGTGATTTAAAAATCCATAGCGCAGCAAGTTTAACATGGTGCATTCCTAATTCATCTTTAAGTTTAGCTATATTCAAGTAATCTTAAGCAGACACAGGCTATAGCCTATGCGGCCACCATGTTTCAGAGTTATGCACCGACAACCAAAATCCGACTACGCTCTTCCTTTTGATCTCGTTAAATAGCACGCCACGTTTGCTTTTAGGATCAAGCGAGAGATATAGCGGTTAAACAAACAAACCCTTCGGATTATACGGAAGCCTGTATTACTTTGACGAGTTCTCGCAAGAACGGTGATATGCTTTCAGATTTCCAACTTGTTCCGAGTTCAAGATTATTATTATACCTAAATAATGGAAGTGGTGCAAGCGACAGTATTTATGTACGTTTACTGTAATAGAGTTACATACTGAACGAAATAAAAAAAATCATTCTCAGGACAAACAAATTCACGTCAATAAGAAAACGTTCTTTACACAAATTTAAGTGCGGTGGAAATTAACTTGTCCTTTCAAAATAATATTCAGAATTGTATAATGTAAGTCAATAACGCAGAATTTGCAAGTGACAGAACCATTTAAAGGAATTGCTGTTCAATAGAAAACATTTTATATCGACAAAGAACTCCGTAATACATGTACAAAGAAATTAATTTCAATATATTTCCGCCCTGCATGCTGCTGGTGACGTTGCTACGATATTTCATTATTGAATAAGCGAAGCCTTAAATAATAAGACTAAATCGAAGATATGACACAAGCTATAACAAACACACTTACGTAAAAATGTGCTGCAAGTACTTAATAACCAGAGTCCTGCGTTTCGTTACCTGAAACCTCCGAGCAACCTGCAACAGAGTATGAGCTATTCCATCTCAAATCGACCGAAATATAGAGAAAATTGACCTTACAATTTCTAAATACAACGAAACTTTTTTTGTACGTAGAGAACTGTGATACAATGCTTTGTGCAAAGTTTGAGGCATCAGAACTTCATAGTGTTTAAATTAAAAATATTTAAATTTATCGCATTTTCATAAAATTAGCAACTTTAAACTATTGTAGCTCTGAAACCCTTTCACCCAATGATCAAAATCATGGTTTATTTTGATGCTGAGAAATTAAAGTTTTCATTAACATATAAACCGATTTTCTTACTTTTTATGGAAATGGAGAAATTTAGATTTTTTCCTCATTAAGACGCCTTTGCCTAGGAAAAAATATTTTAAAAATATATAGTTCGATTCCGCATTGAAAGTAGAAATAAACACATATTTTTACTGATGGCACGTTGATAAGAAAGTATTGAAAATATCAAATAAACAAAATAAATAGTACGCGCGTGAACTAACCAGCTGACTGTGAGACGGGAGCTAGCCGAGAAAAGCAAGGCCAGGAGACATAAACACGTGATGTGTCGTCTAGCAGCGCATGGCTGTTTTAGCTTTATCACAGGTTTTCATAAACACAGCAGTAAAATGACGCCCAACGCTCGCTTATCTTCAGCTATCGGCCAGTGCGTGCGGTACTGCTCTGTTCAAGTCCAGGCGTGTGAAAATAATCTATTTAATACCCTCGAAACTTATTGCCATACCACAAAGCAAACAATGTCGAATACCTCTTAATAATGCAAGGTTTCTTCTCAATATTTTTTACATTTTTTCAAATTGGCAAAAAGCCTAAAAGTAAGTAAAATCAGATTATCTGTCTCTCTGTGTGCAATAAAAATAAGGATTACTTCTTAACATGACTTATCAAATGTCAGCTTTAAAATGAGCTCCAGTTCAATGTTCTGCAGTAAATGGTTCCAGAGTTCTAAGCGCTGAAAGAGGCTTGTTTTTATAAAATACGCTAAATTTGTCGCTCAACAATACGAAAACCATTTGACTTTCGATAGTATATTTTTGAGAATGCACCCCCCCTCAGCACCTTGTATAAGTAGGGAAAAAATTAAAGTATAAAAAATGCGAGGTTTTTTACTGATCGATTTCATATGGATTAGCCCGTATGTCAGTATGTATGGAATATAGCTCGGTGGCATCCAACGCTATTTAAGTTCAGTCTGGTGTTCAATGAACGGACAAAAACAAGACAAAGCTAGGCGGTTGGAAATGAATGCTCCAATAGCAGAATTTGGTAGCGAACATGTCATTAGGAAAGAAGGAAATGTATTTAATCAGAAAGAAGGAAAAATGGTTCATTTGAAACAATTAAAATTTTTCATTGATTGTAATTTGTAGAGATTCGGGAAGCAAGCACTCATAATGTGTTTTATTTAAGTTTGTGCTCAGGATGTAAATAATTAAATCAGTTAGATAACGTGTATTTTCAGTGGCACAGCCCGAGTTGTATGGAATTTAAAACAAAGAAATCCTCGTTCTAGAGGCGCATGTATGTTGCGGGACTGTACTGCGACGGTCCTCATTGTACCTACTCTCGTTTCACGGCAACAAGCTAATACAAGAAAAAGAAGTAATGACGCGACCACGTTCGTCTCTTGTTTCTTCACTCGATTTACTATTCTTCCCTCGTCATTTCTTTTCCTTAGAAACATCGCAAAATAATTTTATTCCTGATGGCATGGAAGCGATAAGAGATGGGGGAAAGGAAGGAAATTTGAAAAGTTCAAATACGTGGGCTGAAAGCAGAGAAATGAGTCCAAACGTGAACGCTGGAAAACATTAAAGAAGGAAAACACTTGAGTCTAAATATTAAACAACAGTAATTAATTTACTATAGTATACTCATCAACAATAAATCCCGTCTGTAAATCTATTTTGAGCCTGGGTAGCGTAGTCGGTAGTGGTCTTCTGTGCTCGACGTTGCGAGTTCGATCCCGGCTCAGGTCGATGGCATTTAAGTGTGCTTAAATGCAACAGGCTCATGTCAGTAGATTTACTTGCATGTAAAAGAACTCCTGCGGGACAAAATTCCGGCACACCAGTGACGCTGATATAACGTCGGCAGTTGCGAACGTCGTTAAATAAAACATAATTTAAAATGTTCTATTTTGAGGTGAACAATTATGCAACAGATGAAGATATTTCAGTGCGTTTTAATTTGATAATAATTGCAAAGCAGAAAAAGAAATGGAGATTGTCATGTTGCATTTCTGTTTTTTTTATTTTTATTTTAGTAGGTTATTTTACGACGCTTTATCAACATGTCAGGTTATTTAGCGTCTGAATGGGATGAAGGTGATAATGCCGGTGAAATGAGTCCAGGGTCCAGCACCGAAAGTTTGCATTTGCTCTTGTTCGGTTGAGGGAAAACCCCGGAAAAAACCTCAACCAGGTAACTTGTCCCGACCGGGAACCGAACCCGGGCCACCTGGTTTCGCGGCCTGACGCGCTAACCGTTACTCCACAGGTGTGGACTGCATTTCTGTTATTAGCTTCCACAAAGTGTGATGTTTTAAAATCCTGGAGTACTCTTGATTGCATATTTAACTGAAGAGGAGAGGAGAGGAGAGGAGAGGAGAGGAGAGGAGAGGAGAGGAGAGGAGAGGAGAGGAGAGGAGAGAGGAGGAAGGAGAGAAGAGAAGAGAGGAGAGGAGAGGAGAGGAGAGGAGAGGAGAGAAGAGGAGAGGAGAGAAGAGGAGAGAAGAGAGAGAGAGAGAGGAGAGAGAGAGAGGAGAGAGGGGAGAGAGAGAGAGAGAGAAGAGGAGAAGAGAAGAGAAGAGAAGAGAAGAGAAGAGAAGAGAAGAGAAGAGAAGAGAAGAGAAGAGAGGGGAGGGGAGAGGAGAGAGCAGAGAGGAGGAGAGGAGAGGAGATGGAAGAGAAGAGAAGAGAAGAGAAGAGAAGAGAAGAGAAGAGAAGAGAAGAGAAGAGGAGAGAAAGAGAAGAGAAGAGAGAGAGAGAGAGAGGAGCAAAGAGCAGAGAGGAGGAGAGGAGAGATGGAAGAGAAGAGGAGAGGAGAGGAGAGAGAGAAGAGAAGAGAAGAGAAGAGAAGAGAAGAGAAGAGAAGAGAAGAGGAGGAGAGGAGAGAGAGAGAGGAGAGAAAGGGGAGAGGAGAGAGCAGAGAACAGAGAGGAGGAGAGGAGAGGAGATGGAAGAGAAGAGGAGAGGAGAGGAGAGGAGAGAAGAGAAGAGAAGAGAAGAGAAGAGAAGAGAAGAGAAGAGAAGAGAAGAGAAGAGAAGAGAAGAGAAGAGGAGAGAAGAGAAGAGAAAGGGGGAGGAGAGAGCAGAGGAGAGAGGAGAGAGAGTGAGAGAAAGGGGAGATGGAAGAGAAGAGAAGAGAAGAGAAGAGAAGAGAAGAGAAGAGAAGAGAAGAGAAGAGAAGAGAAGAGAAGAGAAGAGGAAGGGGAGCACGGAGAGGAGAGGGGAGGGGAAAAGTGGAAGGAGGAGAGGAGATGAGACTAGAGGAGAGGAGAGACCGTTTGATTGGAATCCTTTCCTCTTTGCCAATTCATTATATATACTTGGCTATTTAACAACGCTGTATCAACTAATAGGTTATTTAGGGTCGATGGAATTGGTGATAGCGACATAGTATTTGGCGAGATGAGGCTGAGGATTCGCCATAGATTAACTGACATTCGCCTTACGATTGGAGAAAAGCTCTGAAAAAAACCCAATCAGGTAATCAACCCATGCGGGAATCGATCCCACGCCCGAGCGCAATTCCGAATCAGCAGGCAAACGCGCTACCGCCTGAGCTACGCCGGTGACTCACTATTATATTATCGCGTCATCTTCATGGAGAAAATTACATTTAAGGCGATGTGTATGGTATAATGTAAAAAAAAGCCAACCGGTTCAAACGTTACTTGTGCTACAACGAACACAAAAAGGAAGGTCTGCCTGTACTGATTTTGTGTGGAGTGGAAACAAATCGTGAGCGTCGGATTCACTGGACATTGACTTATTTAAAAATGTTTGCACAGATGTAAATTACAGCCGGCAAACTGTAGATATCACATCCACACAGTCTGGACGAGTTTGAAGTATTCTAACCGTACGTGTGCATGCAGAGAAACTGCTGAAAATAATAACCAACAGTGTGAACTGACCGGTCGAGAAAAGTAATTTTGTCGACGATGTATGTAGTTGTTTTGTGAAGCTTTTTGTTTTCCAGAAGTTGCTCGTCCAGTATGCTATGACAAGGTGGTTTCGTGCGCCACAACTTCCCATAATAACCGTGATTTACACTGTTTGTTTTTTCTTCGAGCTACATAATAAAAATCCCCTGTAATTACTCCCCAAGGTATCTGATACAGTAAGCCTATCTGTCCAAAGATATTTTGCACCTTTGTGGCATGTTAAAAGAAATGAAATTCTCGTCTTATATCAAACACTGAGAAAACCGCAAAGTAGTGTGTAATTTCTTATTACTGCTACAAACATGTGCATCAACAGAAAGGGTGTCCAAAGACACCTGCTTAGGACAAAAATATGAAGTACACAAAACCTCGGATCAGGAGTAGCTTATAATTCGTTTCGAAAACGTGCTCTTAATCCAAAACAGTGGCACATCAAAGCGACTTTCTGTGGTGCACCAGGCTTCTTTTTTTATTAGGATTGCAATTGAAAAGTTGTTTTGGGATTCTAATCCTATTCATTCTTTCAATGTGGTTTTTACGATTAAGATAACTTTGTATAAAAATCATATTGGTTCTACTTTTAATTAATTTATTATGTCTTCCTTTCGTTTTTGAAGAGCTTCGCGAATCGCACATCTGAATTCCGTAAATTTCTTTCATCTGCTTGTTGCTTGACGTAGGGCTGGGGGGGGGGAGCGGTTCGGAGCAAGTACTGTAACGTTATTACTCGGTCGATCCAAGCAATGCGCTGGATCCAAGTACAGTACAGAGTACAAATTTGTGGCGGCAGATTTAAAATTTGGATAAAGTCGATTTTAGAACGTACTTTGAAAGTGAAACCAAGCGTGTTTTAAAAGCGTTGTAGTAAGGCGCTTTCTCTTTGTATTGTATTTATTAACATTCCATGGTATTCATACATTGCTTCACAGTTAGAATATGGAACAAGTCAAAAAACTTAATACTATTATAAAGTCTTAATTTATAGTCACAGTCTAGTTAAAATATATACAGACGAGATTTACAATATAGTCTACTAGTATAACACAAAGTTTTAGTATCAATTTCATGAAGTGTTGTTGAATGTCATGAATTCACCTACAGAATAGAAGGCGTGAGAAATTAGATACTTCTTTAATTTGGCCCTAAATAATTTTATGTTTTGAGTTTGATTTGTTATATCCATAGGGAAGCTATTAAAAATTTTTACTGCCATATAACGCACTCCTTTTGATAGCACGATAGACTTGCCGATGGAGTATGAAAGTCATTTTTTGACGTGTATTTATGCTATGAACTGTTGAATTAGTTACAAAGTTTTCACGATTACATAAGAGGAAGATTATTAATGAAAAGATAATAATTTTACCGTACCGGGAGGCGAACTCACAACCTCTGGTACGGATGTCAGACTTCTTACCACTGGGCCACACACTGCCAATTGACGAGAAAAAAAGTGATTCTCTTCATTGCAAAATGGCTGTTGCAAATTTTATTTGCGTGATTACAGCTATATGCGGATTTTTTTTATATGAAAGACCTATTTAACCTTCAGTGTTGTCACAAATGACACACGAAATAATATTGATAAAATAATTTATAATACTTACACCTAATAAATTAACATGTGAGGGGTTCGCCATACCCGCCTATTTCTTCTGCCCCTAGTATAGCTTATTAGTATGTACTATAGTTAATACAGCCTCCGACAGATGGCCTGAATGCACCGGAATGCTATTCGAATTTAAAATTTTGATTGCTGGTTGCCGATATGCAGGGGTTCAACTCTAAAGTAAATGACTGCTTCTGCAGCAATAGAGCGCAGCATGGACTTCACACTACGTCACTAGTGAGTAGGTCAAGAAAATCTTAACGATATTTTAAAGTGAATTTCCTATATTGTAGCACACAATCATTTTCAGTCATGAGCCGCAACTGCTGGATTAGCTGTTTCTGGCTAGCAAATAAATGGTAGGAAAATTAATGCAATCAATTTGCAACACAATGCCAACTGGACAGCTAACAATTATATGATGGCTTAGATTCGGACCCAAAATAAATGAAGAAAGGAAGATAAACTTAACAGTGTCACATAGAATGTTCACAGAATTTGAAGAAGACCAATTTTATTACATTACCGTCTAGCGCAGGCATGTCAATTGATGCCCACAGGAGCAAGCGCGCGCTTTAGAGCCCAGGAGAGCATGAGCGCTTTACAGCGGAAAGGAAAGAGACAGACGAAAGAGGTGGTATATGCCGCTTGGTCGAGCTATATTCAGGGATGGCCAGCACTGATTCAATTGATAAAGGGAAGAGAACTTATTAAAACTGTATCCATGTTAATTTTTAGATTTGCCTGAGAAGTATAAGTGCATTATAAGAATGTAAGTTTTAATTTTAATGCTCACAACTTTGATTTTTTTATTCAAAAGAAATATTGTCTCAACTTTTCGTATAGAAAAGTGAAATTTTCAGGTATAGGCCCATTTATTTAGTAGCCTTACAGAATGTTTTCGTAAATCTAATATACCGTATATACGTATTACTGAAGATAGTGTATTGAAAATTTTTAAAATATTCGCGTGGAAATTGTTTGTAAGGAAATGAATTAACAAAGCAACTACTGTTACATCATAAGCAAAAGATACGTGCCCATGTGTTGTAAAAATGTCAGCTCTATAGCTTCAGCAGATTTCGAGAAAATAATTTAATATTCTGATGATACGAAGTTGCTAACAAATATCACCTTAAAAGCATAATGCGATAAGAGTTTTGTTATGTAATATTAGTTACACTTAAAACAGATATAGTACCCAGGTAACTTTGCTTTGTACTGTAATATTGTTTTGATTTCTTTATTGATTACTTTTGTAAGACTAAAGATACCATCAATATAAATCCCAACTTATCATGTCATACTCAATCTCTTTCTTTGGAATATCACTTTCTTTATGAATGATGTGTTTCATCCACATAATATAGAATAATATTATACTACTAAGGAATTTAAGCGAATATTCCTTCTTAACTCTCTATTATGTTATTAAGATTTAAAACACAAGTGCAATATTAAGAAATCAGTGTTAGTACTTTTGTTTTACAGACAATATAGATAATATTAAAAAGAAAGAAGCCATATAAAAATAACGACATAAAATTTCACGTTCCGTTTGAAGTTAGTGCACCACTGCTTTCTTAATCCAACAGGTTGCTTATTCATATACACAACCCTTCCTCTTTCCATACTTAGCGCTTGCTGCCCGCGCACGACGTCAAGGTAAGAAAAATGCGCTTGCTTTGACGTCACTGGTCTAACGAAAAAGACAAAAAACAATCGCAGAAATTTCGGAGACAAAAAAGGAACTGAAAGGTTTAAAGAAAGAAAATAATATTATATCCTATCAAAGAATGAAATTTTGAAATGTGTTCTGTATTTCATATCATTTATGTCTACTAAAGGTGTAATTTTACGACGAAATTACATGTCTTTATTATTATCCGTGTTTTTCTTTTATTCGTGAATTTTGATATTCCTATTAACCCGAGTACTCTGGAGCTTGCTGTACGTATTTTTTACCTCCTTCAAATCTTACATCAGTTTCTTTCTATATTCGGATGTTGGCATTACTCACAGAAAAGAATCTATACTTGTTTTTTTGAAAGATGGGACATGACAGTTAAGCGGCCGAGCTTGGAACTACAGTGCCATGTTGCCAATATGGACTACCACGCTGCCAGCTGATGGAAGGTAGGAATTGTCGTTAAGATGGCTGACGTTAAAACATTCATTGACAATTGATGTGAAGGTAAGAAAACGATACAAAAAACTACAGAGAATCAAAGACGAAACGTACCAATACTAACACAGTGTGCACAGTAAATGTCGCCAAGAGAGCTATTAAGAACTCGCCACGTGCGAACTGTAAGTTTGACAGCTCAACCGTTGTTATCATAGCAACAGGCCTACCACGCTAAGTGATATTCAGTTGTTTTTCCGATCGCAACGCTCCTGTCATGTCCCATCTTTCAAAAAAACAAGTATAGTAGCTGCAATAAGGGTATACAGACGCGAAATTGTGACAAAAATGAATTTCTTTTATTGCTTTAATAAATAGTACATACTTTGCTGTATTAAATACTGAAATATTTTCCTTGTCTGAAGGACCTAAGTCGTCTTTAAAATTTAAATACAATAGTGAGGCGCAATGTGCCACTCACCCTTTCAGTTGGAGTTTTTGTGTTATAGGAATTTTCTTGGAATTTAGACAGGCAAACTATCTGTCCAGTGCTAGGAAGGCTGTGGCTTACTACTTCCTTATGGATATGGAGAACATTGAGTGCAGTGTATGAGGTGAGACAGTAGACAAACAGTACTATAACTTTAAACGTCGTTTACTGGAACTTACTTGTTTCAACGCTTACGTTCCTTTTTCTCTCCAACTATTAGCAGTAAAAATATGAAATTTTGCACACAAGCTTAAAACTGTAGTATCTATAATTCCCTGCAACAAAATTTTGATTTGTTACATGTTAAATGTTATACTTTATTTAACGACGCTCGCAACTGCCGAGGTTATATCAGCGTCGCAAGTGTGCCGGAATTTTGTCCCGCAAGAGTTCTTTTACATGCCAGTAATTCTACTGACATGAGCCTGTCGCATTTAAGCACACTTAAATGTCATTGACCTGGCCAGGATTCGAACCCACAACCTCGGGCATACAAGGCCAGCGCTATACCAACTGCACCAACCAGGCCGACTTGATTTGTTAATATTTGTGAGTTTTATACATCACAAAACTTAAAAAAAAATTGAAAAAAAAGTGTTTCATACTTAATATTTAATATATATATATAATTTGAACTGGTAATGGAAATTATGGGAAAACGGCTGAACGGATTTTAATAAAGGGCTCCTCATTTTGAAGCTTGGAACCCAAAGTTTTTCAGAAAAATAGTAGTTTTCAGTGAAATGTCAGTTTTCCTACATCATCTGTCGTCACTTTTGAGAAGTAGCTAATTGCATTTCAGAATAAAACAAAACACACACTACAATAAACAATATTACACGAAGGCCATGATCTGCAAGAATGCTGACATATTTAGAGCTCAAATTAAATTGTTTATTAAAAACTCAACTTACTAAAAATAATTTACTGGTTCGATTCTGTGGTGTATAATTTTCTGGGTACAGCTGTGTACTGGATATTAAAAACTACAAAACTTGAGGTGGTTTGATGACATTATTACCATTAGAAATGAAATATTATTGTAATTAATGCCTGATATGACTATTTTTCATTAATTATACATATTAATGCTATATTGATTATTATGAAAGTGAAACGTTTTGGGGTTATATAAGTAGATGTAGAGAACAACTTAAATTAGATTTTGATTTCTATATTTTACTGAGTGGCGGCTATATAGTATATATAGTATATGTTACTGAAAGCTATAAAACTTACGTAAGATAATAATATTATTAAAAATCAAATATTTTTATAGTTATTAATCAAGTGGGGTTGGGTCTTTATTATATATTTAATGGCGGTATGGTGTAGATATTTATATGCGTGGTTCTCTTCAGTATTGGCTCGAGAGAGAGTATCTTTCATTATTATGGAAGCAAATAACTATCAGAATGTCTAGTATTCTTCATTGAAAATAAATCTGAAAAATGTTTATTTGAACGTCTAATGAACTTAGTTTGCAGCATTTGCTGCACAAGCCACTAGTAATAATATACAGTCTAAATAAAATATTTGCTTACAGGTAAATATTACTTGAGGTATTGGTAACACATGTGCAAAGTTTTAGGTTTATTGGTTTAGCAAATGAAAAATTAAAAAAAAAATAAAAATAAAAACTATTATTAAAAAATTCTGAAAAAAAATTGAAGGTTGAATTGATTTGTTATAATATGTTATACTTTATTTAACGACGCTAGCAACTGGCGAGATTATATCAGCGTTGCCAGTGTGTCGGAATTTTGTCCCGTAGCAGTTCTTTTACATGCCAGTAAATCTACTTTGTCCCGTAGCAGTTCTTTTATATGCCAGTAAATCTACTGACATGAGCCTGTCGCATTTAAGCACACTTAAATGCCATTGACCTGGCCAGGGATCGAGCATAGAAGGCCAGCGCTATACCAACTGCACCAACCAGGCTGACTTGATTTGTTAATATTTGTGAGTTTTATACATCACAAAACTTAAAAAAAAAATTGAAAAAAGTGTTTCATACTTAATATTTAAAAAAATAATAATATACACTCTAAATAAAATATTTGCTTGCAGGTGAATATTACTTTAGGTATTGGTAACACATGTGCAAAGTTTTAGGTTTATTAGTTTAGCAAATGAAAATTTTGAAAAAAAAAACTATTATTAAAAATTATGAAAAAAATTTAAGGTTGAACTGATTTGTTATATGTTATATTTTATTTAACGACGCTCGCAACTGGCGAAGTTATATCAGCGTCGCAGGTGTGCCGGAATTTTGTCGCGTAGGAGTTCTTTTACATGCCAGTAAATCTACTGACATAGCCTGTCGTATTTAAGCACACTTAGATGCCATCGACCTGGCCCGGGATCGAACGTGCAACCTCGGACATAGAAGGCCAGCGCGACTTTTATATATTACAAAACTTACAAAAAAAGTTTTTAAAAAGTGTTTCAGACATATTTTTTTATAAATAATATAAAGCCTAAATAAAATATTTGGTTGCAGGCAAATTTATTTTAGGCATTGGTAACACACATGCAAAGTTTTAGGTTTATTTGGTTTAGCAAATATTTAGAAAAAGGTACGTCTTTTTAATTTTTGTAATTAAAAATTTGAAAAAATAAAACCTATTATTCATAAAATTCTAAAAAAAATTGAAGGCAAAGAAAACCCTGTTTTAAACTAATATTTCAAATTTCAAGGTGTTTAGGTCCAAAAATGTGAAAGTTATAACAATTCCGTAACATAATGTTATTTCTCATCCATCCCCCCTTGAGACAGTCGGTCTCCTCAGCCATTTTTCCATGTAGAAGCATGGGTCTGGGTGTCGAACACACACGTAATCCGATCTGCAGTTGTAGCTGAACTCTTGTAATTGGCTCCAAGGAATGCTTCGCTGTCACTTCTCACGGTCCGTATGACTCGGCGGTGAGCTACGTCACACTCAAGTATTCGCTTAGCTATCATTATTCTAAGCAGCTGAACCTTTTAATAAATTCCATTTCCGCTGCGATAACTGACAAATTCTATACTAGCAACAGTATTAGCAGAGTTTGCCAACTAAATTCACGATTAAAATACGTTTGAAAGGACAACCAATGAAGCGCAAATCAAGTTCTTTTCTTTTCTTAATACAATTTTGCTCGTTTTTTCTTCCTTTTCGATATAAAAATTGTTTTATATAAAACATTTCATAGCATGTTTCAGGGAAGTCATTCATTTAATTCCAAATATACTCAGTTCATTTAAGAAATGAGTGTGTTATGATGATAAATGATTTAAGGAATTTTAATTTTGTCCTTTAAATATGCAGAAATTTGTTCCGATCATATGTAACTTTTCGTTCTGCAAAGAAATTTTAAAATGTTACATTTGTTCGGATCAAATTTCGGCTCATTCAAAGGACAAAACCAAAATTCTTTCAATAATTTATTATCATAACACACTGCTCCCTTAAATTCACTGAGCATATATGGGAATTAAATGAAAAGTTTTCCCGAAACACTCTATGAAATGATTAATACAAAATAATTTTTATCTGGAAAAGGAAACAAAAACGAGCAAAATTGTCTTAAACTTTTTTTCTTTGAAATATCTCAGAGAATAAGCCCCTGAAATTAATGACATTACTCAGGATTCAACCTGTATATGTTGCAAACGTTGTATTTTCTATGTGCCCCATGAAATTAAAACGAGTATTTTAATTGAAAAATGGAAAGTGTACGTTGAAGTCTCTCATATCACAACAAAGAAAAATAAAAGTTTAAAAATTCAGAGTCTTCAACACAATTTTACAACTTCAGTTAACACAATCCTTCCTGGTTATTACGTCTTGGACAATAGCACCTGTACAGCTGCATTTCACTCCAGCGACTGTAGTAAAGAGATCATAGCTTCTATACAGCAGGAATTCATTTAAATCTCAGCCTACCCCTGTAGAGTACCAATTAGCAGCATTCCACTTTTAATTACGTTCCGTTATTGCAGTGTAAATGGCCTGTACGAAAAATGAATGTCTCTTTTAATGGAACAGTAAAAGAGTATTCGGTTGAAAGCGTAAAGTAAAACAAATGCATTGCACAGTTCAGCAGTTGGAATCACGTTTTCTATGTACTTAAATGTAGGGAGCGAAAATAGGGATAAAAATGAACAGAAATCCTCGTATTATTTTGCATTCCTCGTTGTGTAGTAGGGTTCTCTTGGGGAGGATTATGAACGCTAGGGAGTTCCTGAGCAAATGTCAATATGACACAAGACCAATGTTTAAGGCACCACGGGAGATACATACAAGACACACATATCAATATATTCAGTTTTTATGAAAGGAAAATAAATCTCGACTTCCTTGTCGGCAATCCAACCTGGGACCGTTAGATATGCTGCCGTTTGACCCACAGAGGGCGAAAATTAAGAGTTTGTTAATGAATTCTAAGGATTTATTAATTAAACTAACTGGTCTGTTGCTGGATGTGATTAGGTGAAGTGATTAAAAATAGTTGCCGATACAACTGTGAGACTGGATAGCATTCCCTCTGATTGTCTCAACATTCTCCCTGATTGTCACAACTTAACATTCCCTCTGTCTGTCTCAACATTTCCCTTGATTGTCACAACCCTAGATCATAGGTCACAACTTAACATTTCCTCTGCCTATCTCAGCATTTCCGATGTTTGTCACAACTTAACATTATCTCTGCCTGTCTCAACATCCCCCCCGATTGTCACAACTTAACATCCCCTCTATCTGCATCAACATTCTCCCTGATTGTCACAACGTAACATCCCCTCTGTCTGCCTCAACATTCCCCCTGATTGTCACAACGTAACATCCCCTCTGTCTGCATCAACATTCCCCCTGATTGTCACAACGTAACATCCCCTCTGTCTGCATCAACATTCCCCCTGATTGTCACAACGTAACATCCCCTCTGTCTGCCTCAACATTCCCCCTGATTGTCACAACTTAACATCCCCTCTGTCTGCATCAACATTCCCCCAGATTGTCACAACTTAACATCCCCTCTGCCTGCCTCAACATTCTCCCTGATTGTCACAACTTACATTTCCTCTGCCTGTCTGTCGATGTTTGTCACATTAACATTCTCCCTGATTGTCACAACTTACATTTCCTCTGCCTGTCTCAGCATTTCCGATATTTGTCACAACTTAACATCCCCTCTGCCTGCCTCAACATTTTCCCAGATTGTCAGAACTTAACATTTCCTCTGCCTGTCTCAGCATTTCCGATGTTTGTCACGACTTAACATTTCCTCTGCCTGTCTCAGCATTTCCGATGTTTGTCACAACTTAACATTTCCTTTGCCTGTCTCAGCATTTCCGATGTTTGTCACAACTTAACATCCCCTCTGTCTGCCTCAACATTCTCCCTGATTGTCACAACTTAAAATTTCTCTGCCTGTCTCAGCATTTCCGATGTTTGTCACAACTTAACATTCCCTCTGTCTGTCTTAACATTCCCTCTGTCTCAACATTCCGCCCTGATTGTCACATCTTAACATCCTCTCTGCCAACTTAACATTCCCTCTGCCTGTCTCAACATTTCCCACGTTTCTCACAACTTAACATTCCATCTACATGTCTCAACATTTCCTCTATCTGTCTTGACATTCCTCCTGATTCTGACAACTTAATATTCTCTCTGCCTGTATCAACATTTCTCATGTTTGTTACAACTTAACATTCCCTCTGCCTGTCTCAGTATTTTCCCTGTTCAACTTAACATTCCCTCTGCCTATCTTAACATTTCCTCTGTCTGTCTCAACTTAACATTTCCTTCGCTCCTCTCAACATTATCCATGTCAGATAAATTCCTTCTGTCTGTCAACTCAACATTACTCCGATTGGCTGCCTCAACTCAACATCTCCTCTTTCTCAACTTAACATTATTCCTGTCTCACTCAATATTCCTTCTATTTCAACTTAATATCTTCTTTGACTGAACTTGTTATCCTCTATGAACTTAATCCCTCTATTTCAGATATTCCCTATATCTGTTTGAACTAAATAAACTCTTTGCCTAAACTTAGCCTCCCTTTGTATACTCGAATTTAATATCACCTTTGTCTGTCTGAACTTGAATGTCCCTCTGCGTTTCTATCAATCCGCTTGCCTTCGTAGCGTATTCTAAATACCATACCAAAATATTTTGTTTCCTTTTGGTAACAGAAAGCCTACAATGCTTTGTAAATATCTATAACTACTATTGAAAGTCTGTAATATGAAACCGTACGTTATATTAGTTTGTTTGTTGTTATATGAAGGGATCCAAGCGGAATACTTCCTCAG
Organism: Periplaneta americana; assembly: GCA_025594305.2. Classification (NCBI taxonomy): domain Eukaryota; kingdom Metazoa; phylum Arthropoda; class Insecta; order Blattodea; family Blattidae; genus Periplaneta; species Periplaneta americana. The sequence continues at coordinate 134,987,274 of JAJSOF020000015.1, read as the reverse complement.
GAACTTCAAAAAATGAAGTGCACTTGGAAATAACCTGCATTTCTTTCGTTCCGGATGGACTGGATATTCCCTAAGGCCAAGCAAAATTTAATATCAGAGCATGTTGTTTGCATCTTCTCATATATTGTATAAAATCGATACATCGCACAGTTTACTCGTATACTTCTCCAGACATGTTTATACTTGTATATCCGTTGAGAATATTCCACTGAAAATAAGTATTTCATATCACATTCCCTTAGGAAAGCTACCAGAGTCAAGCAATATATTTATGACATTTAAGTGCCACGTTTAAAGGAGCTCTAGTCATACCTTTATCATACTTAAGCTATATTCATCCTATAAAGCGTTCAGAGGGAATTAGTTTATATTGTATAACTTATGTAACATAAATGTGACGATATATACGAAGAGCGACACGTCACTTCCTGGAAATATTGCACGGCTGCCATTTTCAGGAGAGTAAGCCACTGTTTGTTGGCATTATTATTATTATTATTATTATTATTATTATTATTATTATTATTATTATTATGGATAAATGTAAGAAGCTAAGACTTTGTGGCGTATGACATTTATTATCATCTACAGTATATAATGTCTTTGGTTAGATATGATTCATCTAATGTACTTACCAACTATAACGAGAATATAGAGGACAGAAAGGCCATTGAATGACTAGTTTAAAGGGTACTGGGACGGTATTTGGGACAAAAACGTTAATATATTCAGTGTCTATTTTAATATTTTATTTAGAAGCCAAGATATCAATGATTTAAGATTTTATTCATGTCATTTGAAACACGAAAAAAATTAAAGTTAGTGGCTAAGTTTAGTAAAACAGATTCTGTGACTGACCGGTGAATAAAACAAAAACGTTATATCGATTGCCAGGACATTTACGTCCAAATGCTTGTCTTCTGCATTTCATATACGCTTCCAATAAGCATATATAGGGACATAATTTTATTTTTACTAACATTTCTAATATTAACCTGGCTATACCTTTGGATCAACGGATGATACCCCCTTCCACGACTGGAGTTCGATGATACTGGCGTAAAATACAAACAAATCACTTTACTAGGTATAGGAGGGAAGAAAAGTAGCTCATCCATTTACGTAAACTAGGAAATATCACTCTTTTGAGTTTGATAATTTTCATTAGGTTTTTGTTTAATCAAAATACAGTATAGTATTAACAATAAGTGTTTTTACTCACGAACTGAGCTGTCCATGCGGACGTATTCATTATGCAGTGCATATTATACTGTCTACAACACATTAGCGTACACTATAGAGAATAAAGTTAAATTGAAAAATAATCATAATAAGGATATTTAAACAAATTTTCAAAATGGTGGCCGTTCATTTCGATACAGGCTTCAGTTCGAATGTGTGTAATTCCAATTACCAGTTTCGTCCTTCGTACTAGTAACTCATGTTGAAATAATTCTATACCTACTCTCAGAGTACTTTACGTACTGTAAACTCAATTTTCACTTCTGCTCGATTCGAAAAGATAAAATTACTCAAGACATGCTATCTACTGTCCGTCCCAAATGGTTATTTTTTATTTATTTTATTGGGTTATTTTACGACGCTGTATCAACATCTAGGTTATTTAGCGTCTGAATGATATGAAGGTGATAATGCCGGTGAAATGATTCCGGGGTCCAACACCGAAAGTTACCCAGCATTTGCTCGTATTGGGTTGAGGGAAAACCCCGGAAAAAACCTCAACCAGATAACTTGCACCGACCGGGATTCGAACCCGGGCCACCTGGTTTCGCAGCCAGACGCGCTGACCGTTACTCCACAGGTGTGGACCCCAAATGGTTATGTCGCAGAATCGCAGGAAGGGGGAAAATCACGCGACAGTTAATTACTTAACGAGGCCCTTTTATTTAAGTTATTTTAAACAGTTGTATGGGTATAATGTTACGTAGACATCCAATTCCTAACAGAAATTAATGTTCTCAGAGAAGAGCTAAGACAGCCCAGCTACTAGCTTTTACAGAGAGGCGAATAGAAGCAGGTGGAGAAAACCGGAATGCGAAGTAGGCAAATGGACGACAGTATCTGTGCGAAAACGATGCAAAATTGAAAACTCTTTCGTCACTGGGAAAAGCGAACATATTTTTGGAACGTACTGTTTACTGTGACCGCAAGGCTACTATGACTGTACGGTCTTGGATCTGTATGGAGGGCGGTTGAACTTCATTAGTAGAAGGGGTGGGAGTGAAGTACATTCAAAAACACAGGTACAATAAAAATTGAAGTAAAAATAAAATGATGTCCCTGTATGTATATATATATATATATCGTCGTTGTTCCTTCAGTAACTCCTAAGTGCAAAATATGAAAATTTTCAGTAGGAAGAAAAAACACATTTATTCATCCTATGGCAGCCGTACACAGGAGACTGTGAATTCTTATATTTTCGAAACAAAGAAATATAATTACATATAGGAGATTTTATTACTTGCTGTATCACTATTTAAGTTATTTAATAGAGAAGAAATCCGAAAATCGAAAAATATGTCACACAGGAATTATTGCAGGAACAACGATGATTATATATAAGGATACAATGAATATCTTATCATTGCATATTGTACTGTCTAATGAAATCTCACGACTGCATAACAAAACTGTCCTCCGACGAAATCTCACACACGAATGATTGCAGGCTTGAAGAGTGCCGCGATTTCATGCAGGGGGATGCTAGCGATTGCACGGGGCTCGGGCCGCCAACAGGCCGAGCAATGTTTCGGAACTTTTAAACTGCCCAGTCTATTTACAAATGTCCAACTTAGCTATATGTGGGCATCCTCTACACTGAGCATTCTCGCCCTGCTCCGTCACTGTCAATACATAAGAGCCTCGACTTATCAGATATCAATCTATTTTGTAGTCACAGATACGTTACTAATAGGCTGTAGTGACTTTACTAATAGATGGTAGTATATCATACACATTATTTAAAGGGTGTAACTGATATTTGTTATTCGAGTGTTGTATCTGTGAAGTGTGTTGTGTCAGTGAAGTGTGTTGTGTAAGTGAAGTGTGTTTCTGACAGTAAAGCTTTATAGTTTATAGTGGCAGTGCAAAGTATTTGAACAGTGAAATGTTTTTGAAGTGTTAGTGAAATCAGGATAGAATCAGTGAAATGTGTCGTAGTTCCAGTGCAGTGAGTGAGTTGACAGCGAAATGAGTGGTGCTGAAAGGTACTTGTGCAGGTATGAACATATGATATTCGTGGGTTTTAGTTCGAACTTAGGGTTAAGATACAAATTAGATTTACTTTAAATGTTATTTTAAGGGGAGGCAGAGGTGAATATTTCAAAATCCACAAAATTTATCCGATTTGTTTGAAATTGATCATGGATACTAAGTATGTTATTAGTAATGGACATACGGAGTTTCAACTTTCTAAGTACAATAGTTCTGTAAATATTAATAATTTTATAAAACTTTATATCGTTTGATATAAAATGCTCCGTGCACCATATTGTAAGAAATTTTCAATATTTATTTTTATTTATATGTTCAGAGAAGGTATATAAATAATGATAAGTATTAGTTTATTATGGGAAAAATATAGTAATACAGTTATCTTGGTTTTAATTTTACTTTTAAGGGCACAAAATCAAAACTAACGTCGGAATATCAAAATAAAGATAATGAAAATGGAAAAAACCAAATTAAGTTTTTGTTCAAAATTTACCTCTGCCTCCCCTTAGTGATTTCATTTAATTTAAGATTCCCTATTATTTTATTTTATTATTTTTTAATTATTATTATTAATTGTATTTCTATTATTGTCAATACTGAGTGTAATTAGTTACCACTGCCACCGGGTATATACCCATTTGCAGTGTGAATAAATACATACACATACACGGAAAACGCCCAATATTTGTCTACGTTATAGGTATAGGCCCTACATGAAATTCAACGAGTATTTTAAACTACAGAGACTATTGAAATCTGAGATGAAATAAGACGATACTGTATCAATGACAGACAGATTTACAAAGGAAACTTATGTTCCCCATGAACAAATCTTCCGTAAAGCTCTGTTCACCGAGAAAGTCACACTTTCTGATAGAATCAGAAGCCTGTTCGTTGTTAACAAACTCTCTGATCTCCGGGTATATTTCAGTCATCATCGGCATCATATTCATCATCAAATGTCTGTGATAATTCTAGGGATTTCTGAAGTTCTTGCACTCTAGAACTGTCGGCATAGAAGTCCCATGAAATTGGTAGCGTGAGAAGATGATCCTTTGATGATAATCAGTAAAAAAGAATCCCTACGGAGACTCAGGAGGGATTATTATTTGATATATGGAAGGGTGGATGAAATAACTAATAAAGACCAACAAGAAGCCCAAATTGCGACGGCTTAACATGTCTGGGATATTCTCTTCATAGGTTTGTAAGTATGGGGCAAAGCTTTTCCGGAACGCCTTACAGTAAGCTATCAGTCGGATAACATATAAAGTCTGGCAATCTATCCTTGCTCTAAGAATCAGAAAATAAAAAGATAACTTCAGAAGGACAATGGAGAAAAGATATATCCTGCATGTAATGTAGAGATAGCTGTAGTAAACATCCAATGCATCTATTACACCAATAACATTATTCAAAATCCGATAGAAACTAAGCGTACAGTCTTAGACACAAAAATGACCGCTCTCCTGTAGCGTATTGGATAGTTCACGTTGCATCGTACGTATAATCTTTTCGCTGTAAGAAAAATCCTAATGTAAACAATAGCACGTGACTGAAGTGAGGCTTCATTGGCCGCTGTTTGGCGCCATAGATTCTCAGTACATGTTTCCGCCCACTGTTGTACATTCTGTTTCATGTTAAACATTTCCCGTTACTCGTCAAGTAGGCCTAACCTCACTACTATGCATTCATTTGCTTAGGAAACATTTATTTCATAATTACTGTAATTAAATTATTGAATTAAATTATTTTTTAAGTCTTATGTCTTCACAATGGACAGTTGAGGATGCAAAAACCATACTTCAGTACCACGAGCTTACGTGAACAACTACGAGGTCAGGTGACGCCAGCTTGTTACAAGAACAGACTACTGTCGGTGTCTCAGGAGAAGACGAAAGCGGACTGAGGAGGAAGGGATGTGAACAGATAACGTAAGACAACACGTGCAATATTTGTACTGCAGTAAGTGGAAACATTAGGTCTCCTTCTGTTCAACTTAGCTTTAATTTCCATACGCATTGTTACATAACCAATGCCTCGAACAAGTGCAAAATTTCAATTATATGGGTTGTGAAATATCTTATCAAAATGAAAAAGATGTGAACAAGAAAATTACCAAATTTACACAAATTCTAGGAATAATAAACAATACATTAAAAGCTAAATTAGTACAAAAATCTACAAGAATAAAAATATATAATACACTAGCATTACCCACCCTTCTATACGGAAGCGAGATTTGGACATTAAAGAAAAAAGACATGAACAGAATCAAAGCAACGGAAATGAAATTTTCAGGAGAACAGCAGGATATACTCTTTTAGACCGAAAAAGGAATGAAGAAATTTTAGAACAATTAGAAGTAGAGTCAGTAGAAGAAAAAATCACCAGATACAAATTCAATTGGCTAGATCATGTAAGAAGAATGGAAAATTCAAGAATCCCAAAAATTATGATGCAATATAAACCTAGAGGACATCGTCGACCAGGAAGACCGTTAAGAAGACTGCTAGATGGGGCCGAAACAGGTCTACAGAGGCCTAATTCGTGAAGGATGATGATGATGACGCATTGTTACTGATGTTTCCTGCACGAGTAATAACCTGGCTACTGGGATGCTTATCTGAGCGATGTTTATAATAATCAGCAGCGATAGTCAAGAAGGTCACATTCTTTCCGCTCGTCTTCTCCTGAGTAACGGACAGTACCTCGGTATTACTGTTGGTATTCATCCGCGTTCATAGTACATAACAAAATATAAAAGTAGCTTTTCTTTTACATATGAGTAAAGTTAAATGTTTCATCGTATTTAACAACTAGAATTCAATGTTTTATTTTCAAATAATACAAGATTGTGGTTTCCAAATACGAACTATATTTTCCTGCGTCATGTGAGTGTTTCGACTGGGAGCCAATCACGGGTATCACAGCAACGTGCTTATGTTTACATTAGGATGTTTCTTACAGCGAAAACAGTATAGAGCTCTGTGTTTACAAAATGTTTGTGTGCACGCACGACTAGTTTCTGTAGCGGCTGCTTGTACAGTCCGCTCCGTATGAATGAACTCATCATAGAATTTACATTTACAGGATTACTTGTGTTTCAAATTGATTAACTCGAAACAAATATTAAATTTACAAAAAAAAATCATTATCAATTTAGTCAAACACAATTTCTCCGTGTTCTGAATTCAGTCCTCTTATTATCTGTTCTTTGTTGGATTTTTGTTTCGCCGTTCTGATACAACCTCATGTCAGCAGGTCTATATTGAGGAGAGTCGGATGTCCACTCTCTCTGCTCCTTCAGACAGTAGAGACACCCGATAACGAGACATTTTGTAAACAATGTATGAGCTATTCCATCTGAAATCGACCGAAATATACAGAAAATTGACCTTACAATTTCTAAATACAATTAAACTTTTTTTGTACGTAGAGAACTGTGATACAGTGCTTTGTGCAAAGTTTGAGGCATCAGAACTTGATAGTGTTTAAGTTAAAAATATTTAAATTTATCGTATTTTCATAAAATTTGCAACTTTAAACTGTTGTAGCTCCGAAACCCTTTCACCCAATGATCAAAATCATGGTTTATTTTGATGCTGAGAAATTAAAGTTTATATTGACATATAAACAGATTTTCTTACTTTTTATGGAAATGGAGAAATTTAGATTTTTCCTCATTAAGACGCCTTTGCCTAGGAAAAAATATTTTAAAAATATATAGTTCGATTCCGCATTGAAAGTACAAATAAACACATGTTTTTTACTGACGGCACGTTGATAAAGTATTAAAAATAACAAATAAAAAAATAAATAGTACGCGCGTCAACTAACCAGCTGACTGTGAGGCGGGAGCTAGCCGAGAAAAGCAAGGCCAGGAGACAAACACGTGATGTGTCGTCTAGCAGCGCATGGCTGTGCTAGCTTTATCACAGGTTTTCATAAACACAGGAGTAAAATGACGCCCAACGCTCGCTTATTTTCAGCTCTCGGTCAGTGCGTGCGGTACTGCGCCGTTCAAGTCTAGGCGTGTGAAAATAATATATTTAATACCCTCGAAACTTATTGCCAAGTCACTAAGCAAACAATGCCGAATCCCTCTTAATAATGCAAGGTTTTTTTCTGAATATGTTTTACATTTTTACAAATTGGCAAAAAGCCTAAAAGTAAGTAAAATCAGATTATCTGTCTCTCTGTGTACAATAAAAATAAGCATTACTTCTTCACATAACCTATCAAATGTCAGCTTCAAAATGAGCTCCCGTTCAATGTTCTGCAGTAAATGGTTCCAGAGTTCTGAGCGCTGAAAGAGGCTTGTTTTTATAAAATAAGCTAAATTTGTCGCTCAACAATATGAAGACCATTTGACTTTCGATAGCATATTTTTGAAAATGCACTGTCCTCAGCACCTTGTATAAATAGGGAAAAAATTAGAGTAGCCTATAAAAAAATGCGAGGTTTTTTACTGATCGATTTCACATGGAATAGCCCGTATATAGAAATTATTTACTACCCTGATATCAATACTTTTCTTCAGCTCTACTAATCACGTAAAATAAAATGACACCGTTATTGGTAGGCGTCTTATTTTTTTTTTTTTTTTTTTTTGAGACTCGAGATGTGGTCTGGTTACACGTTACACACAGCAGATGTTTTAGTGTTATTAATATAACAATATACATGAAGCATGACGAAGTAGGAATATATAAATAAATAAAGAAGCACTAAGGAGATCTTCGGGCAACAATTAAAAGTATTTTTCATTACACTTTCCCACTACAACGTTACCTAGAACTCATATACATGGTAATGGATATAATTCAGGTTCATTTCATTGCTTTGATGTATACAATGCAGAGATAATTTCTTTCTTTTACAACCTATAGACTATGTTATTTTATTACATTATTTCCAAGTAGGGTAACATCCGGTATGAACTAACAATAATAATTAACACTGTCATTCTAAAGATAGTAATTAAAGTCCCTTCATAGTTATTATCTCTTCTTCTCCATTATACCTGATATAAATGATTGCCACATGATGAGAGCATCTACCAACAACACGTTTAATACCACACAGCATGGATTTACTTAAGGTATACAGCCGTTACAGGCCTAACTACTGTACTCTATGAAAAGTAACGTAAAATTATACAGTAAATGCGGTATTATTCTAACGTCTGCAGCCCATTTTTCCATCTGGAATTCATATTAAATTAACCAAGTAACTGTCAATGATTAATATTTGAGGAGAAAAATTCGCTCCGGCGCCGGGCATCGAATCCGGGTCCTTGGTTCTACGTACCAAGGGATGAGACGATATTAGCTCCCAATCATGGTAGAAGAACTCGACCTTGATCACGAGCGCATAGCGCATCCACTACATAGCGTCGTAACGTAGACAACAGGGATGTACATGCACATGCAGCGAATAAAGGCAGGAATTATTACAATAACTTGCATTACTAATTTTCTGGCTATGTAATAGGGCTAATTACTCAATTATTTAATATACATGTACATATATAAACAAATCGCAAAGGAAAGGGGTTTTAAGAACAAAAACAGAAATAGGAAAAGTTAATTGTATGTAAACCATTTTCTTGTTAAAGGCAGTAAATACTTCACTTCATTGGTTAGGAGAAACTAATAGGGTCTACCTGCTCTACGTGTGTGATCTCTAAGTACTTTTGAGTATTTGTTGAAAAGATTATGACAATATTGATTGAAATAGAGTATATTGATTGTATGATTGTGAAAATGTAGTCCTTACTCTCCAGTCGTGATAATGTAATGAGTTTTCTTAGAGTGATTTGTGAGATGCACGTAACACGAAAAAACAAATTGATTAAATTAAGATATTGAGAGCCATCGTAATTTTTGGGGTCAATCATTTAAGCGGATATGTATGATTTTTAAAACTTCCACAATTTTCGGCCAAAATTTGTGAAATTTAAACTACATAAACGGATCTATAATAATATCTGTACAAAATTTGGTGAAATTAGGTCTAATAGTTTTGAAATTATATTTTAAGTATATTTTATATTGACGTTACTAAAAAAAAAAAGCTCCTTGCATCAAAGTTTTAAAATGTTTAGTTCATATTTGCTCAAAATCCTGAAAATAGTTATTGGAATAAAAGTGAATTAGCTTTTTGAGCTTAGTAATAGTATGAGTTAAAGTGCAATCAAATATAAAATATTATTTATAAATTAAAGAAACACGTAGTCTAATTAAAGCAAATATCCAGAAACAAGCAACAATACATTTAAAATAAAGAAATAAAAGGATCTAGATACAGTCTACTGACCCAAATGTAAATTAATTTACCTTCGATGTCAATTCCGAAATCAATTTATTTCTGTCTTTTCCTGAATAATGCCTATATTTTTTTTTCATGTTGTGTCTCTTATAATGCCGTTTTATGTTGCTTTTTTTTTTTTTGCAAATGATACTTTTTTTTACACAACAAACACTGGACTTCATCACCATGATCAAAGCATAAATATTGTATCTTCCACTCTTCCTTGAAAGCTTTAAGCTTTTCCGTTCCGTCATGATGCGCTGTGTTCTAAGATCTGTACATCCTTTAGCAATGTTTACAGGTAAAAGAGCTCCGCGCGCGCGCGCAGCGGGCATAAAAGAGCTCTAGCTCGAAAGTACTAGTCACCATCGCAAGACTGCCATAGAGTGATCTCCAGGACAGGCAAAAGGAGGGGGAAAAAAAAAACTACCAGCACACAGAAGAATAAGTCTGCGTTCACTCGTAAGTACATGGGCAACTTCTTAAAATTTGGTTTCGTACAATGTCCTGACACTAGCCAATTGCCACGACCTCATTGAGCTGTTGTGCTGCGACTGTTCTGGGAAATGAAACTATCAAGCCATCGCAACTTTTTCGAGATCTCAACACAAAACATTCCAATTTAGTCAACAAACTATTGAATTCTTCATGTGCAAGAGAGATGCACTTAAAATAGAAAAAAAAAATTATTTCTAAAGTTTTAACCACTGACACTCTTTAAGTCATAATACGTACGCCATATTTAATTATTAATGCTTATTTATTGGCTTTTAAGGAACGCGGAGGTTCATTGCCGCCCTCACATAAGCCCGCCATTGGTCCCTATCCTGAGCAAGATTAATCCATTCTCTATCATCATATCCCACCTCCCTCAAATCCAATTTAATATTATCTTCCCATCTACGTCTCAGGCCTCCCTAAAGGTCTTTTTCCCTCCGGCCTCCCAACTAACACTCTGTATGCATTTCTGGATTTCCCCATACGTGCTACATGTCCTGCTCATCTCAAACGTCTGGATTTAACGTTCCTAATTATGTCAGGTGAAGAATACAATGCGTGCAGTTCTGCGTTGTGTAACTTTCTCCATTCTCCTGTCACTTCATCCCTCTTTGCCCCAAATATTTTCCTAAGCAACTTATTCTCAAAAACTTTTAACCTATGTTCCTCTCTCAAAGTGAGAGTCCAAGTTTCACAACCATAAAGAACAACCGGTAATATAACTGTTTTATAAATTCCAACTTTCAAATTTTTTGACAGCACACTGGATGATAAAACTTCTCAACTGAATAATAACAGGCATTTCCCATATTTATTCTGTGTTTAATTTCTTCCGAGTATCATTTATATTTGTTACTGTTGCTCCAAGATATTTGAACTTCTCCACCTCTTCAAAAGATAAATTTCCAATTTTTATATTTCCACTTCGTACAATATTCTGGTCACGAGACATAATCATATACTTTGTCTTTTCGGGATTTACTTCCAAACCTATCTCTTTACTTGCTTCAAGTAAAATTCCCGCGTTTTCCCTAATCGTTTGTGGATTTTCTCCTAACATATTCACGTCATCCGCATAGACAAGCAGCTGATGTAACCCGTTCAATTCCAAACCCTCTCTGCTATCCTGGACTTTCCTAATGGTATATTCTAGAGCAAAATTAAAAAGTAAAGGTGATAGTGCATCTCGTTGGTTTAGCCCACAGTGAATTGGAAACGCATCTGACAGAATTATTAATACTTGTGTTGATTAAATGCGTAAAGTTAAAAAAATGGGAAAGGTATTTACCCGGCCCTCGTCTCATAGAGAAAAAAATTACCGGGCCGTGGCCTCTGAAAGGTTGAGAGCCACTGTTTTAGAGGAATCTAAACGCCCCAGTGAACATTTCTATTCAATTACACCTTTAATCACGGACACTTTTAACTTGAAGGCTATTCATCAAGGAAGAAAAGATTAAATTAAATACTGTAAAACATTATTAAGGGAAACTAAAATAACACTGCGATTTAAAAATCTGCTGATGATTAAACCCTGATGATCTAAGTTACCTTCACGAATGGGCTCTAATAATATGGATTTCTTTTGATGTGTAAGGAAGCGTGTTCAAACACTTTCAATTGATTGCTATAAAGTCGTGATATGTAGCTAATGATTATAAGATTAGAAAAGAAAACAATGCTCAACATTTTTTTTTTCAATGCTACGAAATGAACACGGTCAGAAAATCACGGCGCACAAATTTACTGCTGGAGTTAATGTTCTAAACACGTTACAAGATCGTCGTAAAGCACTCATAACGTTATTGCGTGACGTGGATGGAATAATGAACAGCAGTAAGTAACAAAGAAATCGAGTCCGTCCTAACCACTAACATCGTAGAGTTTAACTACAGTCTTCAGCCTACTTACTCTCTGCAGTAATCATGATCAATCTCAGTTCTTAAAACTGGGATTAAAACGGACTGTATAAAGTAATACGTTATCATCTCTTCATAATATGTGAAAATTTATCCGTTACATATTTACGCGGAGAAACGCAACCATCCAAAACCTGTACGCACAACCCAAATAGGGTAAGGGGGTACATTTTCGAACATAGTACAATTCTGAACGCAATAAGGTTTTTGAACATTTGCGAGTTTCATATGTTCGTAACTCTGGTTGAGTTATATAGCGTCGATAATCAGGAGAGAGAGCATTTGGTGTACGTAAACCGTTGAGTTAACTGCTACATGCACTATATCGTAATGTATTAGGGAGCAAGGAAGGGAGGGGGTGAATGTCATCATGTCGCTACAATAACGACGACTGGAGTACAGTTCCTGCAGCAACTTATCTTTACTATTCAGTAATTTCACTTTATAATATTAAATAACCTATTGTTTATATTGTACATTTAATTACAACATACATAGTTCTGTGTTACATGATATTAATGTAGCTACATAAGAACAATATATTGTATATAAATACAACATAGAAAACATAGTTACTTTGTACTAATTTGCTCTTCTTCATGACCGCATTTGTTATAGTGCACGACGATATACTTCATTAAGCTTTTCTGCTTTCATTTCGTCAGACCGCAATAATCGCATCGATTTTTCAAACAGAGTTTTTCTGCTTTCATTTCGTCAGACCACAATAATCGCATTGATTTTTCAAACAGAGCTGCAATGGTAACATGATTTACTTTCTCTAGCTCTTCGAATGTCAATAGACACATTTTGCCCACATCTTCAGTTTGAAGTGCCCCAACAATAATATTAGGAACGGATCTGTTTGCAATATTTGTCGTTTCGTCTATAGATACTCACAATGTTTCATCTCTTAAGGTTTCTCTAATTTCACGTAAGACATCTTCATAACATTTTGCTACATTCTACACAGAGTGGATTGTCGGGATAGTGTTCTACCTGTATATTTTTGCAAAAATGATCTGACACATGGGTGTTTCAGTTTTTTAAATGGAATATTTGCCCTAAAGAACATGTGGCCCAAGTCTTGGTAAAAACCACATTTCATATTTGAACTCGTGGGAATAGCTTCGACTTTCTTCAAATTCAACAACTTAAAACATTCCTAGTGTCTTTTAGAGTTGTAGTGTTTTTGTACATGTGTCTCTTGTTCCCCAGTAGATCGATTCTACATACCATGCATGTAAGTTTTTTACCATCCGTGGAAAAGTGCTGCGATCCGAACTCCTCAACAAATCGCTGCAATTGTACAGCCGAGGCTTCTTTTTTCCGCATATCGTAAACTATGTTGTAATATAAAGGCAAATAAATGCTTTGCACCTACGGTAAACACATGTAGAACTAATTAGGACTGCTATAGGAAAAAAAGTAAATACAGGAAATAGTGTAGAAGGATCAATAAAGAAGACTATGAAGAAGACAGGAAATTCAAACACGCCAGGAAGTGCACAGGTATTGAAAACTATCTAAGACAGCACGTGTAACATCAGAGAGCTCTGTGCGTGCAATGACTGTACCTTGTAGGCAAGACCCCTTCCCCCACCTCTTGACGTAATCAAAGCTCTCGGTACAGTAAACTTGTGTCCACTGATAATGTACCCCATCTGCTCTCTTTGATAATCAGTCTTCTATAAGTTTGTCTCCTAAAATGCCGTGTTGTAAAGTGTTACTATATACTACAAATATATCATTTTTCAAACAAAGGTAAGCAATTTGGCTACAGAATATGCTCTGTTATAAAATGACTCACAGTTTCCCGTTGTGGTATTGTATTACAATGACTATTACACTCTTACTACGTCATACTACTTTTGACCAATAAAATGGTATGAAAGGACGTATTTCAACCAATCATGGCTGCTTGTCGCACAATTTTATCGCGTTCCTAGCATTTGTTTAATTTTATCGCGTCCCTAGCATTTGTTTCTTTGTTTGCCAACATTTGAAACTGCGCTGGTCTGGACGTAAATATATATAAAATTACAAACCACTCCAGTCGATGCACAGCAGTTTCAAATATGACTCGCATTGGCATTCAAGAACAAGAATTAATAAAAATCACTGATCATACCTATGCATCTCCTGAAATCCGATTTACAAATAAATGAAGAGCACCATTCGGAAATCCTGAATAAGTTGAATACACCATGTAGGCCTAAATCAACGAGTTCCACTTCTATTACGCACACGTCCAATATAACATCAATTGAACCACCAACCACATTCAAATTTGTAAATTGTACATTCAATAATTATTCCTTTTAAAATTATTCATTCGGAAATTCTGAATAAGTTGAATACACCATGTAGGCATAAATCAACGAGTTCCACTTCTATTACGCACACGTCCAATATAACATCAATTGAACTACCAACCACATTCAAATTTGAAAATTGTACATTCAATAATTATTCCTTTTAAAATTATTCATGTTTATTTTTTATGTCATCGTCGTTAATTAAAACTTTTCTAACACTTGTGTATATTAGTTAGGTTATGTTATAGCTTCTGCTATATGATATTATGGATAGTTACGTATCAGAGATTGTTTAATATTAAGATTTATTGAAAATCATCTGTCAAGTGACGTTGATTACTGGGATTCGGATAATTGAAGTGGAATGTTGCATTTTAATAAAAATGAAACTGAATCAACAAAGCCTTCTTGACTAGAAACATTGCCATCGTGTATAATAGATCGAGAACTTCTCGACGAGAAGGCATTGCTCACTACTGCCATCTAGCATGCATCTAGCGTAATATTTGTAATGTTGAGATGGTACAATAATACATTTGAGGACAGTTGTATTTTCGTAAGTCAGTTAATATTTTATTGCATTGGAGTACTTCGTTACTTCTAATTTTATATACTTTCTTCTAATCGTGTAATAGTCAATTAAATCCCACTCGAGTTTTGATTTTCTCTAGATAAATCAAAACGTCTAGTGAGATTACTGTTGATAAATATTGGTTTGTATATGATTCTGACCTGTTCTGTGGTCTTCGTTACACATGTCACCGGCACACCAGTGATATCTATGAACAGTTTAGAAAACTACCGAGTCATTTCTCAAGAATAGCTGAAGTACAATTTCGAACATTATTGAGGTACAATTCTGAACGCTAAGAGTACAATTTAGAACAATTGTTTGTAACCATTCTAACTACGTCATTTCTGAATAATTTCAAGGGAAAAATTGTTCCAGGGCCTTGAAATTATTCAAATCTGCTTTACAGGAGGCTTAAAAGTCCCTTGCAGACCCTGAAAGACTAGATTTGCAAAATGAAACTTCAACGTGTCACGTTTTTCAATGTTGATTCATATTACCCCATCCCTGGCATTTTAGATAAGATGCCACCTGTCGTCTCGCTTCACTTACCTTTCTTCCCACCACAATCTGAAGCCATGAAAACAGAAAAGGAAAAACGTCTGAAATGGGATTCTAATGCTATGGAAAAGACAATAAAAATTTGTAATTTGTAAATACAAAAATATTCTTTTTCTTAACTTCTATGATAAAAGATATTTCATTGAAAGTCATTTCTGATTGTTGGCATTTCAGATGCCACGAAGGAAAACAGAAAGGAAAAACGTCTGAAATGGGATTCTAATGCTATGGAAAAGACAAGCAGAAGATATTTCATTGAAAGGAGCATCCGCGTTGTATCACCTTCCACTGAGCACTCTATATGATAGAGTAAACAAGGAAAAGAAAAACAGGCCGGTCTTACTGCACGTGTTACAGAGAAGATTGAACATCCCACGGTACTGTCTGGAGACATGAAAAAGGCTTTGGTAGATAGATCTTGTACTTAGCAAATAGAGTGTTAGGTCTTTCCCCCTTGCAGGTTAAACGTGCTGCTTTTGATTTGGCCGTGGTCAGTCAGAGTCCCTCAGAAAATTCGCAAAATGGTCTTTCTGATTCTCCAGAAAATGCAGTTAGTACCATTCTTAACTCACCCGAGAAAAAAAAGCTTGTTTACTTCAAAGAAAACTGCTGACGTCACTCCACCTTACTTCGCAAGAGCATATCAACGAGATACAATTGCAGACGATATTCTCTGCAGTTAATACTCGGCCCAAAGGAAAGAAAAAATCTGCACCCAAAAGAAGAGTGAAACAAATGGCAACATCGTCCGCTCCATCAAATTAAAATGTGGTCTCTTCCTACTGAATTATTATTCAAAGGAATCCATGTTGAAAGAGGAGTGGATCCGATGCCAGATGTGCGACGTGTGGTATCACGAAGTGTGCGTAGAGTGCCAGAGCATAAAGCAGTTTTTTTTTTGTAGCAAATGACTTTGATCGAAATTATACCTGACGTGTTCAGAATTGTACCTCTGTGGTACATTTTCGAAGGTTTTTGTTTATTGAAACATTTATAACCATGGACAATGTAAAGTATCTTTATTTCTTATATTGTTGTGGAACGACAACTAGGTCTTGAACATTGTATTCATAATAAATTTGGAAATTTCGTATGATTATTTTGCCCACAAAATACAAATACGTGTTTACTGTTCGAAATTGTACCCCCTTACCCTACTAAGAGCTGATATCACCAATATGTTACTAATCCACAATTAACTAATTGATACGGTAGTTAAATCGTATTTATTTCGTTTACATTTCACCAAACTAATACGCATTTAAAATAAAGTCAATTAATATAATTTTCAATTAACACATCACGGCCTTCGGAATCATAGTAAAATAGTCTAATTTCGAAGGTCATGTGCCTTGTTAATGTAAGCAGTGAGTTCAATTGTTATATTACGTCATTCTCAAAACATATTAAAACCATCGAAAACAAAAGACGGATGGGTAGACCAGCGAATAGGGATTATAAAGAATGGACACTGAGCGAATTTTCCCGTGTTTTATTTCTCTGTGCGCCAGCGTTTAGTTCTACTTTCAAGCGCTAGAGGTTAGTATAATCGAGCATAGGCTAAGATAATAATTGAGAATAGAGTTGAGACGCAGGATCCAAACATCGCCTACCTTATTGCATAATCCAGTAACGCTTTGCTTCAAATAAATTCAAGTTAACAGCTTTTCCTTATTTCTCAGTGAAAAAACTAGTTGTAATAATATTTTTTATATTTCAGATATAATAAATTATATTATAAAATAATATACTGCACTATAAAATTATGTATCAAATTCGTTTAATATTTGTATGTATATAATATAATATAGGTATATGGTTTTACTTCTCATAAGAGTTTTGTTTTTCCCTTTTCAGTGCTATCAAATGAGGCGCTGACATGGGAAAGGTAGTAACTGCCAAGAACAAAATATTTCAGGGGAAGCAAAAAACAAATTTATGAACACTTTCTCACTTACATTATTACAGAAACTGCTTTAAATGAAAGGCATACACTCATGTTTGTGTTACATATGAAATTTGAAAAGTCTGACACAGATTTATCTGTGAAGTCCTATTTTATGAAAATACAACATTGAAATCACTCCTTAGCCAAACTGAGAATTAACGTTATTTATACATTATGCACAAATTTTTCGGTAAAATGCATGATACTTTTCATCGAGGAAGTCTAACATAGATAACAATTCTCTCTTTTCGGCATCAGGGACGACTGGTCTTCTTTCAAGGCGTTGCAAGCACTGCAAGTTAGTGATTGACGTTAATGACTGTCCTTTCTTAAAAATCCTGTGCTCTGTCCACATTTCAAGGTCATTAAATGACTGTCTTGTTTTTATTAGAGGAAAATCATCGTTTGAGAGTCCAATCCAGTTGAGGGTGCTGATTTTCATAGGAGTTGTATTAAAAAACTTGTCACATTCTGCAGAAAAGTCGAAGAAATCCTCATCCTTCATCATTATTACATTATTAGGTCTTAACTCTTCTGGAACCATGGTCTTGCATCTTTGTTTTCCTTTTCTCTATGATGCCAAATTCCCTATCACATGGCATGTAGGAATGTTCTGAAACCAGGAATTTCAAGTCCACTGAATCAAAATGTTTCTTGGCAATAATGTAAATCAGGACCATTAGAATCATCCGATTCTTATTCTGCCCTGCACAGTTATCAGCCCATATTTGTCTGATGTTGTATAAGGAGTTACTACCTTCTCCGCGCCAACAGCTGTGCACATACAACTTACAACATCTAGTGACTACGTTTCCAACTTCGTTTCATTGCATACGGATATACTACCTTCTCTGTGCCATTGGCATGGCCATTTACTATCTTCTCAATGAAAAACCTAAAAATTCGAATTTTTGGCAGTTACGACCTTTCCCATGCCAATGCCTCAAATCATTACATATTTTAATTATTGTTGGGGTTAACGTCCCAACTCTCATTATAAAGGAACTCTAGAGTCTAGCCATTACAGTTAATGACGGATTTATTATTTTATGGATCCAATTTATTTTATTTGAGTACATAATGTACCTAAATGTATTAATTATGTGTGTTATATTTCCGCTGTGTCGACTGCTAGCTGGTATGATGTCAGCGCCAACTCTAGGGAGAAAGCAGAATCTGACGCTCTAGCTGGCTTGAAGGTCATTGAAATCAGTCCGGCTACATCAAAGGTACCGACGCGAAGTGTCCATTTTTTATAATCCCTATTCGCTGGGTAGACTTTAGAAGAAAAAAAGAAAGGTTGGAAATAAGTAGAAAGAGATTTCAATGCAAAAAAAATATCATCCCAATGTCTTCAGCAATATTAAAGACAAAATGGGATAATATGAAAGTAGATACATGGAAGTATCATTGAACAAGCAAAATTAAAGACTTCAAGAAATAAGGTAGAAGATGATAAACGCACTGAATGATTTAAGAAGAATATAATAACTGTATAATACATCCAGATTCAAGAGCAGGATCCTTTGATTCGTTTATGTCTAGATGTGGCAATTCTTTCCGGTATTAAAATGAGGAAACTTCAACTTTTTGCTTTATTCCATGTGGTTTCTTGTACGGAATAAAGCAAAAAATTAAAGTTGCAATCAAAGTTTAGTGTCATTTAAAAATCCTGAGCAGCAGAGTTTTAAAAATGGCGTAACAGCAGGTGACAAGGCCATAAATGTGCTTTAAATGTTATGTAATTTATTTCTCCCATACCAAATGGAAATTTAAAGGCAAAACAAATGGAAAAAAATTAAGTTGCGAGAAATTGCAATCAAGGTTTAGTTGCAGTTAAATACCTTGTCCACCAGAGCTTTAGAAATGAAGTTATGGCAGCTGATAAAGCCATAAATGCTCTTTAAATGTTATGTAATATATTTTTTGCACGATAGTGTATTTTCTCGTAGTTACATCAAACGGCCGTCACGATTGAAAGTTGATTTTACTGAATTCAGAGCTGCCAACCTAGATAAGTATGTTGAAATATTACAAATAACTGCTCTAGTGTTATAATGAAAACCACTGCCTTCTATGAACGCTACAATGCAAGTAAAATTCATACGCAAAAGACAGTGTTAAAGCCCGGCTGCCCCCTTGGTGCTATTCGACAGGAGTAGACTACGTGCCGGCACCGGATTTTCCCTTCTCCCTTCTTCACCATCAACTTCATTAATTCTCTACACTACACTTACACGAACAATTGACATAACTCTTCACAAATACACATCATGTACAGTGTGGCCCGCCGAAGTGGTGTACAAATTGAAAATGGGTCACAGTGTTGCCATCTATCCTCACATTTGCGGAACCCGAATCACGCAAGTGAAATATATTGAACTTTATTTAAACAATTCAAACTTCACTTAACAAAAAGAAATAAAAATTAATCCAATTCAACACGCAATATTACAACTAGTACCTGAATCATTTTTACTCCTTCACATTGAAGTTTATGGTGAAGTTTGTACGTTGGCCAGACTGCTAATCTTCAGTCGGTTGTAAAAATAGTGTAATATACGTATTGTATATTAAGTTTTTTAAAACAATATTTTCAAATAATTGATTAAATGGCGATCTTACTCGTGTTAATTGTGTAAGCATGTGCGGCTTACAGCTGTTTCGGTGCTTCTTCACACCATCCTCAGAGCCTAGTAGATCTCGGCGTCATTTCGAACTTCGCTGCCTGTTGTGTGGGTGCGTTCGATTGTTGAAAAGTGTTGAAGTGTGGTGTAAAATAGTGTGTGTGTTCTGAAATTGATCTGTGTGTTGAGAATTTGATCAGGGTGTGTTTCAGTGTGTCTGTATACTCGTATTTCATATTCTTCTAGTGTGTTGAGTTTTTGGTTTTTCGGTTGTATGTGTAGGATTTCCATGTCTGTATTTATTGAAATTGATCTGTGTGTTGAGAATTTGATCAGGGTGTGTTTTAGTGTGTCTGTATATTTCATATTGTTCTAGTGTGTTGAGATTTTGGTTTTTGGGTTGTATGTGTAGGATTTCCATGTCTGTATTTATTGAAATTGATCTGTGTGTTGAGAATTTGATCAGGGTGTGTTTTAGTGTGTTTGTATATTTCATATTGTTCTAGTGTGTTGAGTTTTTGGTTTTTCGGTTGTATGTGTAGGATTTCCACGTCTGTATTTATTGAAATTGATCTGTGTGTTGAGAATTTGATCAGGGTGTGGGTGTGTATTTAGTGTGTTGAGTTTTTGTATGTTGTATGTAGGATTTATGTATTGTATCTGTGTGTATGTATGTTTTATGTCTGCATTGCATATTGTTCTATGTTGAGTTTTGGTTTTGGGTTGTATGTAGGATTTACGTCTGTATTTATTGAAATTGTATGTGTTGAGAATTTGATCAGGTGTATGTATGTATGTATGTATGTATTCACACTGCATTGGGTATATACCCGGTGGCAGTGGTAACTAATTACACTCAATAATGACAATAATAAACTTATTAATTAAAAATACAATTAATAATAATACTAATAATTAATACTAATAATAATAAATAACAACAACAACAACAACAGGGAATATACTAAATTAAATGAAACGATCACTTAAAATAACATTTCAAATAAATCTAATTTGTATCTTAAAGCTAAGATCGAACTAAAACCCACGAGTATGATATGTTCATATCTGCACAAGTACCTTTCAAATTACACTCATTTCGTTGTCAACTCACTCACTGCAATGGAACTACGACACATTTCACTGATTCTATCCTGATTTCACTAACACTTCAAAAACATTTCACCGTTCAAATACTTTGCACTGCCACTATAAACTATAAAGTTTCACTGACAGGAACACGTTTCACACTTTACACAGCTTCACTGACACGACATACTTCTTCACTGATACAACACACTTCACTGACACAACATAATTCTTTACTGATACAACACTTAAATAACAACATATCATTTACACCCTTTAAATACTGTGTATAATATTACCGTCTATTAGTAAGGTCCTTAAGCCTATTTTTAAATACTTTTTGGTTATTGGTAAAGCCTTTAGTAATTCTGCAGGTAAAGCATTCCAGTCCCTGATAGTACGATTGAGAAAAGAAAACTTTCCAGTGTCCGTCCTCTGCCTTCTTTCCCTCAATTTATATGAGTGGTCGTTCCTTGAAGAGTAGTTTGGTGGCTGCAACCTATTTTTTATTTCTCTGTATGTTTTGAACAGTGCGCATAATCGAATTCGCGTTCTCGCATAATCGAATTCGCGTTCATATTGTTCTAGTGTGTTGAGTTTTTGGTTTTTGGGTTGTATGTGTAGGATTTCCGCACATGCTTACACAATTAACACGAGTAAGATCGCCATTTAATCAATTATTTATATTCAAGTGTTAAAAGTAGTGTACGAAAGATTCAACATGGAATATTTTCAAAATATACCATAGTGCAAAAAGTACTGTATAATACACGCTTGTGAAGTGCATTACAAAATCATTTCTCAACCTTGTATCGTAATATACTATTTCACATGTAAAAGATTATTCTAAAGGCAAACATCTCTTTGAAAAGGTATCTCCAATTTTTCCACCATATTTAAGTATCTTCTCCCCTTAATTTCCAGTTCTATTACTTACCCTTTAAATTACAATTGAGTGTTGTGTTGTCTAAATGCTGTTTTAACTTCAGCCAAGGGAACAAAATGTCGTGTACAGTAAGTGCAAGCATTTCGCTTTGCTCAGCGTTAATAATATGTAGGCTTTATTAATGAGTACAAAGACAAGTTTACCAAAACAAAAATAACAAACACTCTTGTATGCCAGGACGCAGGAAGCGATCTGTAAGTAATTCAGAAGCTAGAGACAGAGTCCACTTAACCCGGCGGTCAGTACTTCATTAAATCTCGGTGACAGATTTTTTGCGGCCCTGCCAAGCGTGATTGCCAGCGCCGTGCGACACATCTGTTCGGCAAGTCACGACAGCTTGATGTCATATTACAGGCGAGATATAATCTGCGAGAATGTCGTTTGGCAATAGCCGATCGTTCGGTCAGGTTTAAGAAGTGAAAAACAACTACTGCAGGGCTGAACAAGATGTTCGGAAGATATGATAACTTAGAGAGCATGAAAGAATATAATAGAAAATACAAATAGCGAACGAAAATGGTTACAGTACTAATTTGATTAAGAAATTAATAAATAAGAACAAAAGGAAAAAAGAACTAAGCAATATATCTACGTTAACAAAACAAAACAATACCAACAAAAACATTTCAGTTTAACATATAATAAATATATATCTAGCAAATTAGCTAACTTTTTTAAAAAAGAAAATATTTACATAGCACATAAACAAACTAATAAACTTAATAACAATTTAAATAATAAACGTCAAAAAGTTAATAAACTCCACAATAATGGTATTTACAGATTGGAATGTTTTACATGTAAGGAAAAATATATAGGAAAACGAAAAGAAATTTCAAAATTAGATACAATGAGCACATTTCTGATTTCAAACATAACCGTAAGAAATCCACATACGCATCCCATCTAATAGATACTGACATGAATTAGGCCCAACACATAAAACTTTGAAAATATTAAAATCAGGAATAGATACTGTTATGTTTTATTTAACGACGCTCGCAACTGCAGAGGTTATATCAGCGTCGCCGGATGTGCCGGAATTTTGTCCCGCAGGAGTTCTTTTACATGCCAGTAAATCTACTGACATTAACCCGTCGCATTTAAGCACACTTAAACTCGCCAACCAGGTCGACGGAATAGATACTAAATTGATAAATTCTGCAGAGGAATATTATACTACTAGGTTCAAAAAGTTCCCGGAATTTTACTACCATTTTTCGTATTAATATATAACAAGGGATATTATACATTTGTTTTGTTGGTAACATTCATGATGTCATTTCCTTAAAGTTTGTTGATAATGGCAATTATTGGTTTTGAGTTGTAGGCAATTGTTTATCATAGTGCTTCGTTTGTTCGTCGCATTTTGTAATTATGTCCACAGAGCAAAGTACAAACATCAAGTTCTGTGTTTTGCTGGGGACATGATCAGTATGGCTGATGAAGATGGTGATTTCTTAAACAAAATGAAACTGGTGCTACTTGTACGACCCAGTCCCTAAACGACAGTCATCTGAGTGGAAATCGAAAACATCTCCTCGGAAGCAAAAATTTCCTAGGCACACTTCCAAAGGCAAAGTTATTTTAAATGTTATGTTTTATTTAACGACGCTCGCAACTGCAGAGGTTATATCAGCATCGCCGGATGTGCCGGAATTTTGTCCGCAGGAGTTCTTTTTCATGCCAGTAAATCTACTAACATGAGCCTGTCGCATTTAAGCTCACTTAAAGCAAAGTTATGTTGGAAGTTTTCTTCGACTCTCAGGGTCTCATGCACCATGAGTTCATTCCAGAAGGTCGTACTGTAACGAAAGAATTGTAGTAGAAACCCTCCGTCGCCTCTGGGACGCAGTGAGAAGGAAACGTCCAGAAAAGTGGGTAGAAAACAACTGGTTCCTTATGCATGACAATGCACCTGCTCATCGCGCAATTATTGTAAAGAATTTTCTTGCCAGGCACAACATAACTGCTTTGGATCACCCACCATACTCTCCTGATCTCTCACCACCTGATTACTTTCTGTTTCCCCGTCTGAAAAGTCATCTGAAAGGACGGAGATTCAATGCTGAAGAGGTTATCGCAAACGCGACGAGAGCACTAAGACGGGTTTCACAAAATGGCTTCCAGGCCTGCTTCCAGGAACTCTACGCGTTGGCAAAAGTGTGTTTTGCGGAAGGCAACTATTTTGAAGGAAATGCTGTAGAATAGTGTTTAAGGTACGTTGTTTCTATGATGCTAGCAAATTCCGGGAACTTTTTGAACCTAGTATGTACTGCAAAACAGATTCAAATAGAAAACAGCATTCTTAATGAAAATTTGACTCAAATCCGGAATCCCCTGTACAACCTCTAACCCCATCACTACGCAATATCCTTCCACGTTAGTTGTTTACACGAACACACACTTCCCCCGCGTCATACTAGCTACAGTTCCAACAGCAGCAGGTCGTCTCAAGTGCACGTAAGTACGTCCATAATTTGTGTCTTCCAATTAGTTTTCAAATTCTTAAAAATTTTGATTTATTTATTATTTTCATTACAGATAACTACTTCAAACATAGGATGTTTTATAGTGATCTATACAGTTGCCACGTTCAAACGACGTGAGTACTTTCAATTATCTAATCCAATTACACTTTTACATTTGATAATTTCCTATTTCTATTTCGTATTATTTATATATTTCAGACATAATTCATCACTCATTGCACTCTACTGAACAAGAGTTCCACAGAATATTATGAAGTTTAATTACAACACTACGTGGTTTTTAACATTATTTTAATTTTATGACTTGTAATATTACATTTTAATCATGGAGATGTTTTGTACACCATTAATCTTAAACAGTTTATCTACCACCAATGTAATAGCTACACAGTTTGATATTGAGATATTGTATAATTGTGCCTGATGATGCCTGAATGGGCGAAAACGTTTGCAATTTGTAGCTCATGTATATAAAACTTAATGACCATATAATATAAGTCATTATTTTACATTGATTTGTCATTTGACTGAGTAACAAATATATTGTGTTTATCTATAAGATATTATAACCTTAAATAAGTAGTTTACATGGAGAAGGGGGGGGAAGTTTCTAGCCTTTTAAAATATACACTGACAAGCACAAAAACTCAACACTTCAATTTTTTAAAATTAAGATTTACTTTATATTTGTTAATATTATCTTATTCTTTTATGGCGCAGTATTAAGTTATAGTCACCGTTAGAGGTGGGTTTCGTAACGCGATTTCGCTGCGTATTGTAGCTCCCCAAGTGCATCACGCTGCTGGCTGGGCACCGGTCCCATACACTGGCCGAAATTTTATGAGAAAATGTCTTCCCCCATGCACAGAACTGCAGCTCCTCAGAGCGACTGCTTCTACCCCACTCACCTTTTCTACCAGTGCGGTCATAGCGCTCGGCTGCATCAACATTCTTTCTCGCGGCGGCAGGTATACAATACGCTATCAAGAATTACAAATGAACAGATAATAAAAATCCTTAGATATCTTTGAAAAGTAAGAGAAAAATGAATGAGGGAAATAAATAAATTAAAAGACATGTAAAATAAGTTTTAAAATGTATGTGTGCATATAATGTAAGAAGGTCTACCTATGTATATACCGTTCTATTACTAGTAAAGCCGATTAAGTCCACTTTTTGTGTAAAATAAGTTAAGTACAATCCCCGACTTGTCTTTCCGTGCTCTGTATTCTACTAAAATGGAATAAGTCCGAAATGTAGGCATGCAGGCAACAAACTAATTATTTTATTTGAAGAATTTATTATGACTTTTCTGCATTAATAAAGTTCTAATTCCTGTTTTTACAAAACTCGCATTACTAGTCTTATCTGATTTTACTAGTAATAGGACGATAAACAAATTGTACGTTGATAAGTGAGTGAAACTATATGACCGGATGTCAATGCTGTCATTCAACATTGTAACGCACTCCAGCCGATTGAATAAATGAATGAATGAATGAATGAATGAATGAATGAATACACGTACTGCAGTTTAAAGAGAACTGGAACATGCAAAATCTAAACCCGTAAAGAAATATTACTTCCAAAGGAAATGGGAATATGATTATTTTGTTGTTGAAGAAGAAAGAATTGCTTGTTTACTGTGTCCCATCCAATTTATTTCTACTCGTCATTTCAATATTAAACCACATTTCAACAAAGTCCATATTAAGAATTATGAAATGCACAAACTTTCGGGTAAGTTCATTATTACGAACTGTACATTGATTATTTATTTATATATTATTAAATTAAGGACATCACTCGTTGTGTTCATTTTGAATTGAAAATAATAATGACTTTCAAGGTTCATGACTTAAATGCTATAAATTTATGTTTCCGTAGGTGATGGTAGGAGGAAAGTTTTCGAAAATCTAAAGCAGGCTAGATGCAAAGAAATCTCAAAAGAAACTACCGACAGGAAATCTAGCATAATAATTATTATTGTAAATTAACGAGATAACGCATTATAAATACAATGAATTCATTACAATCATTTTTTAAAATTACAGTGCCGCCACTGATGGACCTTGCACGGGCAAGGAATGTAAACAACTCTACACGGAAGTTGATCATCCCCAATAGAAGTGGAGTGAGTCTGGCGTCATATTCCCCCTATTTATGGTTTCTGCAGGCCTGGCTATAAGGAATCGAACCAGTGCGCGCGTAATCTGTAACGCGAGTCCTATTGGAGGGAAGGAATCTGGTGGTATAGGTGACTGTTGTTTAGTTCACACCATGATTATGGAAGGAAGGAAATATCTGCTAGGAAAGTAAATCATTTAAACAATGCATTCTGGTTCTGGAAGGTCATAGCCTATCAGAAGATATATATATATATATATATATATATATATATATATATATATATTTTTTTTTTTTCAGAATAGGCCTACTGGGGGCTTGGTGCTCATGATAAATGAGTTGTATTTATCACAAAACATATCAGCAGTAAAAAATGCATACTCGTATAAAAATATAGCGTAAACGTTTCACCACAATACATAAAATGTGTGTTCGATGTGTTAAGTGGGCACAATATCAAACGAATATGATATTATTTCATTATTTAGTAGTATTTAGTAGTATTTATTTATTTAACCTGGTAGAGATAAGGCCGTCAGGCCTTCTCTGCTCCTCTACCAGGGGATTACAACCATAACATGAACAATAAAATTACAATTAATATTAAATTTACAATTACAATTACAATAAAAATTAAAGTACGACAAGATTATCTGATTAATGAAAGCTAGACATTTTATCATAGAAGCTAAGAACAAAGAATATTTTTGTATTTACTGAATTACAAATTAAACCTAGAATAACAAAATTCTATAGTGATGAAATTAGCAGATATTGAAATATTTTGTGATAGATTAAGAGAACTATTTATAAGAAACCATGTCTGAACGAGTCTCAATTACTGACCAAGTGCCTAGTAAGTTTGCGTTTGAATTCAATTTTATTTTCGACAGTCCCTGATGCTAGCAGGTAACGAATTCCAGAGTCTTGGCAGGGCTATTGTGAAAGAGGATGAGTATGAGGAGGTGCGATGGGATGGTATTGTTAGTATTGTTTCATGGCGAGAGCGTGTGTTCAGGTTGTGGTGGGAAGAAAGGTAAGTGAAGCGAGACGACAGGTTCGAAGGAATAGAAGAGTTCAAGATTTCGAAGAGAAGGAGAAGTGAATGTAAATTTATTTTCTTATCTAGTTTAAGCCAACCTATTGTTTCCAGGGATGGGGTAATGTGATCATATTTACGAACATTGCTTACAAAACGTACACACAAATTATGAGCACGTTGAAGTTTCGTTTTGTTGTCGCTGGAAAGGTCAGTCAGTAAAATGTCAGCATAGTCAAAATAGGGAAATACAAGGGTTTGCACAAGGGACTTTTTTAAGCAAGAAGGAAGATGAACATTTATCCTTTTTTTTTAGTTGGTTATTTAACGACGCTGTATCAACTACGAGGTTATTTAACGTCGATGAGATTGGTGATAGCGAGATGGTTTTGGCGAGATGGGACCGAGGATTCGCCGTAGATTACCTGGCATTCACCTTACGGTTGGGGAAAACCTCGAAAAAACCCAACCAGGTAATCAGCCCAAGCGGGGATCGAACCCGCGTCCGAGCGCAACTTCAGACCGGCAGGCAAGCGCCTTAACCGACTGAGCCACGCGGTGGCTTTATCCTTTTTAGCACATGGATAATAGAATATACTTTTCTGCAGGTTTCTGTGATTTGCATGTCCCAGTTGAGATTATTATCCATGTGAATGCCAAGATTTTTTACCGAAGAACTGAAAGGGATATGCACTGTACTTACTTTAACGGGGGAAATGTCGAGGTGACAGACAAAAATATACATAATACAGTATAATCACTGAAACCTTACATTACATAATTTATAATTTACATATAGATATACAATTTTTAATATAATTTCTAAACTTAACTATTTAATATAAGATGTTTTTTTTTATCTTGCACTTGCGACTAGTTTTCTGCAAGACAGCTCATTTTAACATGTTGTTGCAGTTAGTCTTTGCTCACTTGCCTAAGATGTATTTCACGTTTTAATCTGCAATGTGCAGCTAGCATATATAAATCTTAGATTATTCTAGTATATTTAAAACTTTTGAATATATATATATATATATATATATATATATATATATATATATATATATATATATATATATATATATATATATTATGTTTCATTTTATTGATAGTGCTATTCGAAAACTAAACCTTTTTTCTTATCAAATTTTTTTCTCATTCAATTCTAGCTATTTCATTTATACTTCCCATTCTAATATTTTGCCAAAAAAGATATAGACCTATTTGCCTTTGTAACTTTGTGTTGTTATTATTATTATTATTATTATTATTATTATTATTATTATTATTATTATTCATAAGTTTTCTTATAGCTATTTCTTTATTCATTTTTAGAAACTTTTCATTTATAAATTTCATCCGTATTTCTTTTGTATTTTGACATTCAAAAATGATATGAATGTCGTCTTCCGTATGTCCACATAATGGGCACGTGCCTTGAGGTATATTAACTCTATTATTTCTTAATCTCCAAATCCCCAGTCTGAACCAGGCTAGTCCAAATCTTTCCTTCATTTTCATATTATCTATATAAGTACTCCGTCCCTATAATTTTTATATTCATTAAAAAATATTAGGGAGCGCATTTCATTGAAGAACATCAGACAATTATGAAGAAGCACGGTTTGTAGAAGTACTCTGTTAATCCATCTGATTCTCTCTTCTAAGCGCTAAACATTTCGATGTGGTGTTGCAGATATTTCCTGCACATGCATCTGAGTGTATGCGGAACACTTGTTAATAACTGGCAATATTGTTATGCAACGCGAAGTAATGGTTACATGTCAAAGTGACAACGACGCATAATAAATCTGACGACCCAATTCATAAATTAGATCTCAAAGTCAATAAATAACGCGATGACATAACAACCCAGACAACCGTGAGATTAAAAACTTGCAGTGTCGAAACAGCACGCACTCTTGAGAAAGAGTGGCCTATTTCTGGGCATTGGGCAGTTTTTATTCGCCGTATCTGATGTAATCAAATTTAGGACTGAAAGGAAAGTGGGAGTGATGCCTGTACGATTAAAGAATTTCAGTACAAAAGTTTAATTTAATATTTCTAGGCTATTAGTGTTCACAGAGGAATAAAAACTTCCAAGGTTATACAATAAATCATTCTCAATTCAGTGGTATAAAAGACAACTAATTAGTTTCATATCCAAGTGCAAAAGAAAGACCCTAACTGATGACAGGTTTTCCCATTTTTCTAAATGTACCTCAATTTTCACGTGCACATTACTTGCTACAATATTCATTCATATACCTTGTACATTATTTTTATTGGGTTATTTTACGACGCTGTTTCAGCATCTAGGTTATTTAGCGTCTGAATGAAATGAAGGTGATAATGCCGGTGAAATGAGTCCGGGGTCCAACACCGAAAGTTACCCAGCATTTGCTCATATTGGGTTGAGGGAAAACCCCGGAAAAAACCTAAACCAGGTAACTTGCCCCAACCGGGATTCGAACCCGGGCCACCTGGTTTCGCATCCAGACGCGCTGACCGTTACTCCACAGGTGTGGACTATAGCTTTAGATCAACGCCGTTTGCTACCCCCTTCTACGACTGGAGTTCGATGATACTGGCGTAATATAGAAACAAATCACTTTACTAGGTATAGGAGGGAAGAAAAGTAGTTCATCCATTTAGGTAAACTAGGAAATATGGCGCTTTTGAGTTTGATCATTTTCGTTAGGTTTTTGTTTAATCAAAATACAGTACTGTATTAACAATGAGTGTTTTTACTCACGAACTGAGCTGTCCATGTGGACGTATTCATTGAGCAGTGTATATTATACAGTTTACAACACATTAACGTACAATATAGGAATGAATTTAAATTGAAAAAGAATCATAATATGGATATTTAAACATATTTCGATACAGGTTTCAGTTCTAATGTGCATATCATCGCACTATGGACTATTGTACCTAATCCCAATTACCAGTTTCGTCCTTCGTACTAGTAACTCATGTTGAAATAATTCTGTACCTACTCTATAAAAGAGTACCTTACGTACTGTAAATTCAATCTTCACTTCTGCCCGATCCAAAGAGATAAAATCACTCAGACATACTATCTACTGTCCATACAAGTGGTTATGTCGTAGGGTCGTAGAAAGGGAGGAAATCACGGGACAGTTAATTACTTAACGAGGCCCTTTTATTTAATTTATTTTAAGCAGTTGTATAATATTACGTAGACGTCCAATTCCTAACAGAAATTAATGTTCTCAGAAAAGAGCTAAGTCAGCCCAGCCACTAGCTGGCGAATAAAAGCTGGTGGGGGAAACCGGAATGCGACGTAGGCAAATGGACGACAGTACCTGTGCGAAAATGATTCAATATTGAAAGCTCTTTCGTCACCGAAAAACGAGAACATATTTTGGAACATACTGTTTACTATGACCGTAAGGCTACTATGACTGTATATGCGGTCTTGGATCTGTGTGGAGGACGGTTGAACTTCATTAGTAGAAGGGGTGGGAGTGAAGTACATTCAAAAACTCAGGTACAATAAAAATTGAAGTAAAAATAAAATGATGTCCCTGTATTTTTTTAAAGTTATCAAATAATGTAGCTATATTGTAAATTCTAAAGCAAAATTTAGTTAAATATTTCACCCTACTTTGTAGTCCAAGTCTACTTTGTAGAACATAGGCTGCAGAAACACTGCAAAAGTTTCATGTAAATACATTAATAATAATAATAATAATAATAATAATAATAATAATAATAATAATTTATTTAATCTGATAGGATTAAGGCCATAAGGCCTTCTCTTCCATCCTACCAGATAGCACATATAAATAAAAGAGAAATTCAAACACTGATGAAAATTATACAAATTAAGTTAAAGCCCTATAGAGGGTCAACAGAGTCAAAAGTACATTATAGAGCTCTCATCGAGCTAATACAACAAAAAGAAAGAAAACAGAGATAACAATGTTGATATTGATAACTGACAATAATAATAATAATAATAATAATAATAATAATAATAATAATAATAATAATAATAATAATAATAATAATAGTAGTAATAAAAATACATTACATATTAATTTTCAATTTTACAACAGCATAGTTACAATATTTACTATATGTCATGGGTTAAGCCGAAGTTGCGCAACCTGACATGTGTTCAACAAGCAATTCCATGAACTAGAATGTGATTTTTTAATTTAAATTTGAATTTTGATATCGTCCGACAGTCTCTTACGTGGTCAGGGAGAGAATTCCAGAGGCGTGGAATAGATATGCTGAAAGATAATGAGTAGAAGGATGTTCTTGCAGAGGAATAGAGAGAAGGTACATGTTCCGGGTTCGAGGTAGTGAAAGGTAAACAAAACGAGATGCTAGGTAAGAGGGTGTGGAGGTGTGGATGATTTTAAATAGTAATAAGAGAGAGTTGAAGAATCTTCTTTCTTTAAGTGGACTCCAAGACAACAATTCTAGTGACGGTGTTATATGATCGAATTTTCTAATGTTAGAAACGAAACGAACGCAGATATTGTGAACACGCTGTAGTCTATGGGCAAAATCAATATTTAGATTCGTGAATAAAGAATCGCAATAATCGAAGTGGGGCATCACTAAAGTTTGGATCAGGTTCTTTTTAAGGCTGAGAGGTAAAACATTGGTTAGGTGTTTGAGGGAATGAATTCAGTAGTTTCAGAGAAAAATTAACTGAAATTTTAAAAATATCAACTAATCGAAAACTGCATTAAAAAGAAAGGATGTCTGAATTACATGCGCCGCCAAATTTAAAGGTCTTATGGACAAAGAAACCCCACAATAAATATAAAGAGCAAGTTTTAAACGTTTTTAAACACAAAAAAATAAATAAATAAATAAGACCAGAGATGTGTAAATAATTTTCATTTTTTACTGCAATGTAGTTAATAGACATATTTTCACATAAAGTGGTGAATATTCAGTATCTTTGAGGTTTTGAAATGATATCAAAAGTATAAGGTCATAACAAGGCCATCGTGAATTATTTAAATATATCGCACGTATTTGTTTGAAGAAGATAAGTGATCTATTTCAGGCCTGGGCACTGTTGATTATACAGGGTGATTCACGAGGAGTTACCGTCCCTTACGGAGCTTATTTCCGAAGACATTCTGAGCAAAAAATGTCATATAAACATTTGTCCTATCTAAATATTTTCAGAATTAAACTAATTTAAAGTTGTTCGTAAAATATTATTCTTGAGTTTTAAGGATAAAAAAAGTATAGCAGATAAAGAACGAACTATTCAGGAGTATCATTTATATAATTAGTTAGTATTCTGAAGCTAAAAATATGTTGTGAATTCCATAGTTGCTTCGTACAAATTTTTTTTTCCATTCTTAAATACCAAATTACATTTTCTTATGCAACAATTGTTACAAATCACGCCACTCTTGTAAATTCTTTAAGACTGTACATTAGGATGCTTAATTAAATTGTAAAGAAACAAGTTCCTAAAGTCGTATGATTTGTAACAATTTTTGTGATAAGTGCGTAAGAGTAATGTCATTTTTAGTTAAAAATTGAAAAATAAAATCTGGACAAGCAATTAATAACACATTTTTAGCTTCAGAATACTAGCCAATTAAAAAAATGACACTTCTGAATATTTCATTCTCTATTTGTAATATTTTTTACCCTTAAAACTAAAGAAAAACGGTATTTTACTAACAACTTCAAATTAATGTAACTTTGAAAATATTGCGATTAGGACAAATGTTTATATGACATTTGTTGCTCAGAATGTCTTCGGAAATAAGCTCCGTACGTGACGGTAAATCCTTGTGAATCACGCTGTATAATCAACAGTATCTATAAATGAAATTCTGTATTACTTGATTTTAAAGTATTTTATTTATTTATTATTTTGCTAATAATTGTAACATAAAATATAATATATACAGAAAAACTTTAGCTCGCCCCTGAAAGAGCAGAACTCGTGCTCAGGGGCGGATTCCTGAATTGAAATTAATAATTATACAATACAATTTGTCTTATGTCTACCGTGCAATTATAGTACGAATATATAAATTTAAATTTACAATTTTTCAATTATTATAAAATCCATACATAACTTTTTAAATTTAATACTAGAGCTATTAGAATTGACAAGATTAGGATATTTAAATATAAATTTGTTATATATTCTTGGGTCTAAATTACTACTATGATTAAATACTGTAACAGTGTTGCATTTTGGTTCAAACAATCTTAAAGAATTCATACCTTTTGTTTCATAACTATGAGAATACAATTCAAAATTATTTCGGTTTATATGTATAAATGTTATTAATACAATATAATAAATTTGTCTTACGTTAAGTACATTAAAGTCTAGAAACAAATTTTGAGATGGAAAATCAATAGGTTTATGAAAACATATTTTAATTATTTTCTTCTGTAATAAATAAAGTGGATTAAAATTGGATTTAAATGAGCTATCCCATCCTATAATTTCATACATAATTACCGATTGAAATAAAGTTAAATATAATGCACGTAATAAACTTATTGACAAGTAATTCCTCAATAAAACAAAATAATATACTATTTTACGTAATTTATTACAAAGGTAATTAATGTGTTGGTTCCATTTTAAATGATTATCGAAAATTATGCCTAAATACTTAACTTCAGAGGACTCTTTAATAATCGGACATTTACACTGCATAAGACAACAATCAGAATTATGTAATTTAATACTTAATATAGATGTAGGAGGTTTGTTACATTTTTCAGATAATGAGAATGGAATAATTATGGTTTTATTATCGTTGATAGAAAGATAATTTATGTCAAACCATTTTTTTTATTAATTTAAGTCCATTATTTGAATTATTATATGCATCATACTAGGTTTGTACACCAAAAAGTAAAACTGTGTCATCTGCATAAGAATAGTGAACACCATTGTATCGTTGTAAGTCAATTTTTAATAAGTCATTAATATATATGAAAATCTAGCTTTTTTTTTCGCTCAAAAATAGCATATATTTAAGTTTCGTCTAGTGGAATTCAGTGATAGCCAGTTGGCAACACTGTCTGCAATAGGATTGGCTGAGCATGAAATGCAAAGAGTTTGTAATACTAGTTATATATTACAAACTCTTTGATGAAATGGCAGAAGAGGGGAAATGGCGCGTGGATGGCATAGCGTTTCCCATCCAGTGTTGCCAATTCAGCAGTTTTCCCTCTAAATCTAGCTTTTTTGGATAACCGTCTCGCGGGTAAAATTATATTATCCCGCTCAGCGGGAATACTAGCGGTTTTTAATCTTTAAAGTTTCTGAAATGAAATTCATATTAGCATTATAAGCGGCTTTCATAATTACTACATTTAATTCGTTCAGTGTGTGTTTTGTGAAATAATGGATGTGTTAATGTAGTGATAATTCCATATTATATATGTTACCGTTAAAACCCGAAATCCGTCAAAACCAGTTTCAGCTAGTAAAAACTAGTTTAAGCAAATAAAGATAGAAAGTGAGTTTTCGTATGATCTAGAATCAGTGACAGGTTAGGTTTGGTTTGTTTAAGTTTTTGTTTGGTAAAAGTCTAAAAAACCTAAACAAACCAAACCTAACCTGTCACTGATTCTAGATCTTACGAAAATTCGCTTTCTATCTATTTTTTATAGTAGTTTTTATTAGTTGAAACTGGTTTTGCCGGATTTTGGGTTTTAACGGTAACATATATAGTGCAACAAGAATTTTAATATGTTGTGTCTGTGATAAAAGTGTTCAAAATTGCTTTATAGCGCCACATTGGGCATGATAAAAGTGTGCAATATTCGTTACGTGGCGGGCGGATGTCGTTACATTGGCGGGTGGATACTCTAGCTTGACCATTATTATTATTATTATTATTATTATTATTATTATTATTATTATTACTACTACTACTAAATAATAAGTATACATTAAAATCTAGAGATATTTGTTAGAAAATCGCGGGTTTTCGAAAGCCATCTAGCGGGATTATACGAACAACTGTTGGCAACACTGTTCCCATCATTTGTCGCTCTTCGTCAGGCGGATAGTAGAGACTGTGAGAAGCGTGGTTATATGGTTAGCTGGTTTTCTCACGATAAATCGGAACAAGGTATGATATACACGGCGGCGAACAGCAATATAATGCTCCTCTCGTCAGAGAGGCATGTAGAGCGAAATGAGCGGTTACGGACTGGAGGAAGGCTAAAAGATTATTGGTAGGAGATGGCGAAGTTCTCTATCCACGACATGAACGAGAATACAAGTAGCCCGACCGCAAGCATGATCAATGCCACGGTCAAAATGGTGTAGTTGGCTACAGGAGTAAGCGAGTAGGAAAAATAAAGTTTCGACTTGCACATGGAATTGAGCGAGAAGGATGAAGAGTGACTACAGGAGCATTAATGACAAATGAAGGCTAACTCTACCCTCTTCACCGCTTCCCCTGTGGAGTAATGTGGTTAAGGGGTTAGGTACAGCTTACAGCAGTAACATTTTGGAAATATTCAACATTTTTTTCCCTCCATTACTATATCTTGTGCAATAATGAAAATTGATATGTGTAAAACACTGTCCTTCTGCTACATGAAAAAAAATATTTTTATGATTTTTTTTTTTTCAAAATTCAGTTCACTGTGCAGTGATAAAGCGTTTCCCACGTAACTCAAAAACTATACACTATTTTGTAATGCAATCTTCATGTGTGTTTATGCACGTTACATCTACAATATGTTGCAAGATCACTTCTCTACCTTTGATAGATTGTCTAATAAAAAAAATTAATTCATTAAAAAAATGGTAAAATATCGGTACTTTCTTCTAACACAATGGGCTTCAGCAATAAAATAAAAAAAGAGAGAACATGAAAGAGTTAACAACTTTATGAGTTATGAGGGAAACGCTTCATAACTGCACAGTGAACTACCAACATTATAAATTTTTATATATATATATATATATATATATATATATTTATATAAATAATTTTTTTTCAAAATCGTAAAAATATGTTTTTATATAGCAGAAGGATAGTGTTTTACACATACCAATTTCCATTATTGTACAAGATACAGTAATGGAGGAAAAAGTTGTTGAATATTTCCAAAAAAATTTACTGCTGTAAGCTGTACCTAACCTCTAAAAAAACAAGGCGTGTATGATGTTCTCGGCGCTAATGAGATGATACCAAGAAGTAGTAGGCTTCAGTGTCCTTCCATATCAGGAAATTTGTTGATATGTCTGTCGCATAGGTTTATTATTATTATTATTATTAGTTTCACAACATCAGATTGGAAGTAGATAAACAGTCGACAGTCTGTCACTGCAATCATTGCAGCCATTGCTTGTTGTATAATAACAATTTAGTACAGGGATTCTTTCATTCGATGGGAATTCTTCCACGGAAAGCTGCTTGTTCGTAGGAAATCATTAAACTGTGATGCTGTTGCTACATTACAATGAATACCATCTGAATCACGGAACAGAGGGATCCGTTCTGCGCACTGTGGGAATGTGAATGCGTCTAAATGTAAGGCAGTGTTTTCAGCGACTAGACATTCGTATTTGCGTTCATCAGTGTTAGGTCTCAATGACAGTATGTGCACTGGGAATAACATCTTCTTCAATGCACTCGATCGATTTGTTTTCATTAAGATACACTTCTTTTTAGTTCAGAGTACAGTCTTTGTAAAGCAAGTACCACTATTCGTAATATACAGGGTGTTTAAAAATACGGGGCATAATTTCAGGTATGTATTTCCCACATGTAGACAATCAAAATAGTTCATTACAACATGTGTCCGGAAATGCTTCATTTCCGAGTTATGGCCTTCACAACATTGAAATTCACCGGAACGTTTTTCTTTCCGCAGGTCGTTGTAATTACAGAAGATGTTCAAAATGTCTACCTCCTGCTTGAATACAGACCTCACATCGATGTCTCATTGACCTGCGAACACGATCCCAATCTCCAGGAGTATTGCGCATGTCCTCAGAACATGCCACAATTCGATTCCGAAGGGATTCCGAATCAGGCACCGGAGACGAATACACCAATGATTTTAAATGGCCCCACAAGTAGAAATCGAGAGGGTTAAGATCAGGTGAGCGTGGAGGCCAAGCAATTGGGCCACCTCTACCTATCCATCGATCAGGAAACCTTCGATCCAAGTACCGGTACCGGCGAGCCGTACGACTGAAGTTTGCAGGAGCACTATCATGCAAGAAGTGAATGTGTTGACGATTGATCAGTGGAGTGTCTTCTAAAACATGAGGTATGGTGTTTTCCAGGAAGTTTGTGTACGCCTGCCCCGTAAGTTTGTTTACAAGTACATGGGGTCCAACTAATCGATCACCAATGATACCGGCCCACATGTTGAGGGAGAACCGCACCTGGTGATGAGATGGAACAGTTGCACGTGGGTTTTCATACGCCCATACATGCTGATTGTGGAAATTTGTTATGCCATCTCGTGTGAACTGTGCTTCATCTGTAAATAATACTAAGGCAGGAAAGTTCGGATTTACACCACACTGCTGCAAGAACCACTGACAGAACCTAACTCGTGCAGGGTAATCTGCTGGTGACAGGGCCTGTACACGTTGCAAATGATAAGGATACAATTAATACTCTTTCAACAGTCTCCAGACAGTCGTATGAGGAACATTGACTTGCAACGCTACCCTTCGTGTGCTGATAGAAGGAGTCATGTTCACAGCCTCCAGAATCTCCTCCTGTACTTCTGGAGTTGTAGATCTTGGTCGTCCCCTTTCCAAACCAGGGGAGTTAAATTTTCCATACTCGCACAGACGGTAATGGAGACGTACAAATGTCTTCCGATCTGGACATTGTCGCTGTGGGTACCTCTCCGTCCGCCTTACCGTACATGAAGTGTATCTCTGCCAGCTCTTGATTTGAATACATGTCGCACAGTCTAACGCCTACACAACACTGAATGTAACCTTCGCCTCGGAATGAACTGTCAGAGTGCCCTCTTAATGTCTGCTTTCACGGCAACGACCTGCGGAAAGAAAAACGTTCCGGTGAATTTCA
Source organism: Periplaneta americana (assembly GCA_025594305.2). Taxonomy (NCBI): domain Eukaryota; kingdom Metazoa; phylum Arthropoda; class Insecta; order Blattodea; family Blattidae; genus Periplaneta; species Periplaneta americana. Next base: position 134,948,527 of record JAJSOF020000015.1, on the reverse strand, counting down.
ATGTTGTGAAGGCCATAACTCGGAAATAAAGCATTTCCGGACACATGTTGTAATGAACTATTTTGATTGTCTACATGTGGGAAATACATACCTGAAATTATGCCCCGTATTTTTGAAACACTCTTTAGAAAAACCAACATAGCTACTGTATTAGCCTATGAAATAGGCCTACAAGACGTGGTTTGATGGCATAAAATTATCCAACAAACTAAGACAGATCATTGGACTCAGCAACAAGAAAAGGATTCTCGTCTTGAAACACACCTTCTCAGGTCTACAATAATTGAAGAATGTGATTCCAAAACTCGCTCAGTCCATTTGGTCATTTATACATATGACATTATCAATCATATTTTAAGCTTGCTTTCCTCCAAAACAACGCCAATCCTTGGCTAAAAGTTTGTGTTATTGTGCACGTCACTTGAAAACTCGCTCAGTCCGTAGACCGGTGGATAAAAAATCAGCCCAGTTATTTCATAAAAATGGACTTAATACGTTTTGGGATCACACACTTCAATTGGTTTGCACTAATGGGGCACACAACCTACTGGTATCGACATTAGAAAAGAGCCTCGGATAACCACTATGGCACTTAGATACAGAACCAACTCTTAAGAAAAGATGGTCAGAACAATCATTTCGGAAAGAAAAGCTCTAAATAAACAGAAAACTGATTTGGGGAGAGAGACACCGCCTCGAATATGGGTCAATGCGTTTGTTTTTTTATTGAGCGTAGAGTACCAGCTAGAAGATTCGCTTTGGCAACGTTGCCAGATTAACAAACTAAAATCCGTACAAGTAGCGGTGAAATCCTATGGAAATCCACCGTACTGACAAACAAATGAACATGAAGCTATCTTTAATTCCTTGTGCGTGGGGTTTTATTTGCTTTCACTCCCACCCTCTTCAGCTGCCGCACAGTAATGTGAAATTTTATATCAAAGTTAATTAAGTGTAACACTATTAAACGTGTGAAACTAGCACTTTATTCGCATGAAGGAAGCCAAGAGATGTTACAGCATATTATAGCTTATGGTTGGTATTGATTGTTACCATATAAATGTAGCCGTTTTAAATGTATACTCCGAATCAAGAACTCACATTTTTAAATATTGAGATCCATAATAGATATTTAAAATAATGTAAATTTTTATACTGAACAACAATGTAATTTTATTATCTCAACAATAACTCTTCACTTTCTACAATTGAATTCTACTCCCGTCAACAATAGGATTTGCTCTCAACACAGTAACACAGTATTCGTTAGTGCACTCCACAGACGACAATGACAATTTACTTGGACTGTTACGAACAACAATGAACTGTTAATATTAACTAATATCCACAAAGCACTATTTACAACACAGAACTGTCAGTTCTCAGTTCACAGCTCGTTTGTCTTGGCTAGTTCATCTAGCTCAGTCACTCGCGTTCACAGAATCTCGAACCCCAGACCTTCAGAGACGATCCGCTGAACTTCGAACTCAGGTCCCCCAACTGCGGTACACTGCACTCGAACTCCGGGCTTCAGGCTCCACAGTTACGGACACAACTCAAGTCGCGCTCTGGTCTCGAAGCTGGCTTCACTGCTACACAAGACTAACTCGCTTACTGTCCAAATCTGCCTGTAACAACACTGGCTTACTGACTCACTGACTAAACTGCTCAAGTTCACTCGCGTTTCTTCTTTTGTAACTAAACCATAGTTACGAGAAATTTCTACGGGTGTCCAGAGATAGCTCTCTCGAATTATCTAGATACCTCCACTTCGACGGACTTCTGGACGATTCGGGAGGGTCCGTCCCCCCCCCTTTACTCCGCACGTAGCAGTTTGCTTCCTTCCTCACTCGGCAAGTAGCAGATGCGCGCGCAACCTCCCCTCGCCGCGTTGCCGTAATACACCCCCTCTGCCCTCTCAGCATGCAGATGCTCCCCGTACCAGCGTTTCGTCGGCCGCGCCCTGTCGGACACGCGTTCGAACCCCGGTGCAGCTGTCACAATAATATAGGCATACAGTAGCCTATAAGTATTTAAAAAAACTTGTAATAATAGAATAAATATATTTTCGTCCTCCAGTGGTGTACACAGTGTATTATAGCTTACTATCCCCTAGATGTCCTGAAACTTCTCTCCAAACGACACGCTACTGTCAAAAACCCAGTTCAGAATTAATCTGTCACAGTGATGTAGCCAGGAATTTAAGATGAGAGAGGGCAAGCTTTTAGACTATTACTTGATAAATTTTCCCATAACTTAAATCGAACTTGTATGGGACAGGAACATGGAGATGACAATGAAGTGAAGAGAAGCGAATAGAAGGATTTGAAATGTGGATATGGAGAAGGATGGAGCGTGTGAAATGGACAGACAGAATAAGAAATGAAGCTGTGTTGGAAAGAGTGGGTGAAGAAAGAATGATGCTGAAACTGATCAGGAAGAGGAAAAGGAATTGTGTTGGTTCACTGGCTAAGAAGAAACTTGCCTACTGAAGTATGCACTGAAAGGAATGGTGAACGGGAGAAGAGTTCGGGGCAGAAGAAGGTATCAGATTATAGACGATATAAAGATAAATGGATCATATGCGGAAAAAAAGAGGACGGCAGAAAGTAGGAAAGGTTGGATAATGCTCGGTTTGCAGTGAAAGACCTGCCTTTGGGCAGAAAACAATGAATGAATGAATTACATACAACATATTTAAAAGACAATAAGAATTATTGTTTAATGCTATGAAATTTAAAATAAATTTAGACCCCAAAAGTTTACACTACGACAAAAACATAGCCACTCTTCACACATCTAAACAACATAAACAGGAAATACACACATTCGGCAGTAAATCGCGTATATACACAATACATCTTCGCAAATCCACCGAACACAAACAACAGAACACTGGAGAAACTCCTCTACAACTACCACCAGCCCCAACCACCAAACTAAAACACACAAACAAAACCACAAACACGTGTTGGAAATTTGAATACTGTCTGAGAGGACACACGACAGCAACAGAGAGGCAGATCAATAAAATAACTCTACCCCATGAAAGTCTCCATAACCATTCAGACGCTTCTGCCACCGGAAGGGGAAACTTCAAAATCTCAACAAAAAATATGTATGTACGTACATATGTATGCATGCATGCACAGTGTTCTGCCCAAGAGCAGGTCTTTAACTGCAAACCCAGCATTTTTCATTCTTCCCAAATTCTTTCTTTCCTCTTAATCTCCCCATTATAATACATTAACTTTGTCCATCAGCTGATAATCTTTTACCCCGAACTCTTCTCCCGTTCACCATTCTGATATGCACCAAATGTATATTATATTCCTACTAACTAGTCCCCTACAAATATAGCAAATCAACAAATTAGGCCTACACAAAATAAAAGGAATCAGTCACTGCACTCACACACCTACTGGCACTTATGCCAGAAATAGTTTCATATGTGTAAATATATTTATATGGTTATTTATGTACAATGGCTGGAGAGGGCGTCCTGCGCGTATAAGACCCTAAATCGGCCTCTGACTCAAAACCAGAAATGTCAATAAACAACAACAACAGACCCCCAAAATTCTTATAAACAAAATTCATTCTCCGTCGTTGCAGAGTGAAACAACACACGCTGACCCTAAACAAATTATTTAATCTAGTTGTTGTGTTAAGAACAGTAGCTTCGTAATTTCTTCGAAAATCATCGAGCAATTTAAAAGAACTTATCAGCAGGATTATGAAGGCTTTGTTAATAGAAATGTTGGTCACTGCTGGTAGACACAGTGGAGCAATATTTTTCTTTCAGAGTTGCACTCGTAAAACCAAAGGTGGATTGTTTCTTCATGATATAAAATCCAATATAATTTCAAAATATTTCTTAAAAAATCGGGTGAGCTGCCCTCTCTCTCTCCCCCGCTTAGCTGTTAATTTGTCGAACTGTTACTTCGTAACTGTTATTTGCAACGTGGTATTTCAGTTGAACCGGAACATGTGGAGCAGTTTATAATGAAGACCAACTTCCTCGTTTATACTTAAGAGACACATTTCAACAAACATTTTTAAAACTTTAATATTCTTTGTGAAGCCGGAACAGGCGTAAAAGTTTAAGCAGCGGAGTACATGATAATGATAATAATAATAATAATAATAATAATAATAATAATAATAATAATAATAATAATAATAATAATAATTTATTTAATCTGACAGGATTAAGGCCATAAGGCCTTCTCTTCCATCCTACCAGATAGCACATATACATACAAAAAAGAAATACAAACACTGATTAAAATGATACAAATTAAGTTAAAGCCCTATAGAGGATCAACAGAGTCAAAAGTACATTATAGAGCTCTCATCGAGCTAATACAACAAAAAGAAAGAAAACAGAGATAACCATTTTAGTTGGTTATTTAATAACGCTGTATCAACTGCTTGGTTATTTAGCATCGATGGAACTGATGAAAGCAAGATGGAATTTTGGCGAGATGAGACCGAGGATTCGCCATAGATTAACTAACATTCGTTTTATAGTTGCGGAAAACCTTGGAAAACTCCAATCTTTTAATCGGCTCAAGGGGGAAATCAACCCGCGCCCGAGCGCAATAGGCCTATGATGATGATGATGATGATGATGATGATGATGGATGCCAGACGTCCTGGATTTCCCAGGATTGTTATGGATTTTAGTGATATGTCCTGTGTCCTGAATTGAATAACATTTGCTCAGGAGTGTCAAAAATATTCGAAAAATACAATTTTTTTGCTCATTTCTATAAAATGATCTTCAAAATTCCTTATTCATTTTTGAGACCCTTTCCAACCTATGTACAACGTTATCATCAATGTTACCTGACACCTCCTATCGGGTTATATTGAATTAAAGACGATAGTACCTACTATATTACGAGTATGTATCTGGTATTATACAGTATATTTATTCTTTACTCTGTATTATGTACGAGTATTATACAATAGGCCTATATTTCTTCTTTCCTCTATATTATGTATTAGGTATTACACAGTATATTTATTCTTTACTCTATTTTACGTATTAGACATTATATAGTATATTCATCCTTTACTCTATATTATACATTAGGTATTATACAGTATTTTCTTCTTTACTATATATTATGTATTAGGTATTATACAGTAAATTTACTCTTTACTCTATATTATGTATTATACAGGATATTTATTCTTCACTCTATATTATGTATTAGGTATTGTATAGTATATTTAATCTTTACTGTGTTTTATGTATTAGGTATTATACAACATATTCATTCTTTACTCTATATTATGTATTAGGTATTATACAGTATATTTACTCTTTATTCTATATTATATATTAGATATTATACAGTTTATTTATTCTATACTCTATATTATGTATTAGGAATTAGATGGTATATTTATTCTTTATTCTATATTATGTATTAGGTATTGTATAGTATGTTTAATATTTACTCTATTTTATGTATTAGGTATTATACAAAATATTCATTCTTTACTCTATATTATGTATTAGGTATTATACAGCATATTTATCTTTATTCTATATTATGTATTAGATATTATACAGTTTATTTATTCTATACTCCATATTATGTATTAGATATTATTACTTACTTACAAATGGCTTTTAAGGAACCCGAAGGTTCATTGCCGCCCTCACATAAGCCCGCCAGCGGTCCCTATCCTGTGCAAGATTAATCCAGTCTCTATCATCATACCCCACCTCCCTCAGATCCATTTTAATATTATCCTCCCATCTACGTCTCGGCCTCCCTAAAGGTCTTTTTCCCTCCGGTCTCCCAACTAACACTATATGCATTTCTGGATTCGCCCATACGTGCTACATGCCCTGCCCATCTCAAACGTCTGGATTTAATGTTCCTAATTATGTCAGGTGAAGAATACAATACGTGCAGTTCTGTGTTGTGTAACTTTCTCCATTCTCCTGTAACTTCATCCCGCTTAGCCCCAAATATTTTCCTTAGCACCTTATTCTCAAACACCCTGAACCTATGTTCCTCTCTCAGAGTGAGAGTCCAAGTTTCACAACCATACAGAAGAACCGGTAATATAACTGTTTTATAAATTCTAACTTTCAGATTTTTCGACAGCAGACTGGATGATAAGAGCTTCTCAACCGAATAATAACACGCATTTCCCATATTTATTCTGCGTTTAATTTCCTCCGAGTGTCATTTATATTTGTTACTGTTGCTCCAAGATATTTGAATTTTTCCACCTCTTCGAAGGATAAATCTCCAATTTTTATATTTCCATTTCGTACAATATTCTGGTCACGAGACATAATCATATACTTTGTCTTTTCGGGATTTACTTCCAAACCGATCGCTCTACTTGCTTCAAGTAAAATTTCCGTGTTTTCCCTAATCGTTTGTGTATTTTCTCCTAACATATTCACGTCATCCGCATAGACAAGAAGCTGATGTAACCCGTTCAATTCCAAACCCTGCCTGTTATCCTGAACTTTCCTAATGGCATATTCTAGAGCGAAGTTAAAAAATAAAGGTGATAGTGCATCTCCTTGCTTTAGCCCGCAGTGAATTGGAAAAGCATCAGATAGAAACTGACCTATACGGACTCTGCTGTACGTTTCACTGAGACACATTTTAATTAATCGAACTAGTTTCTTGGGAATACCAAATTCAATAAGAATATCATATAATACTTCTCTCTTAACCGAGTCATAAGCCTTTTTGAAATCTATGAATAACTGATGTACTGTACCCTTATACTCCCATTTTTTCTCCATTATCTGTCGAATACAAAAAAAATCTGATCAATAGTCGATCTATTACGCCGAAAACCGCACTGATGATCCCCAATAATTTCATCTACGTACGGAGTTAATCTTCTCAAAAGAATATTGGACAAAATTTTGTACGACGTCAACAAAAATGATATTCCTCGAAAGTTACCACAGTTGGTTTTGTCCCCCTTTTTAAAAATAGGTACAATTATGGACTCCTTCCATTGTTCTGGTACAATTTCCTTTTCCCAAATAGCAAGTACAAGTTTATAAATTTCGCTATATAATGCACTCCCACCCTCTTGTATTAATTCTGCTGGAATTTGATCGATACCTGGAGACTTGTACTTTTTCAGATTTTCTATCGCAATTTCGACTTCTGTAAGCGTGGGTTCGGGTATAAATGGCTCAGCAGTTTGTATTTCAATTTCGTCCCGATCATTTCTATTTGGCCTATGTACATTTAGTAGTTGCGCAAAATAGTTTTTCCATCTGTTTAGGATTGATGGAGAGTCTGCAAGCAAGTCACCATTCTCATCCTTGATCACGTTTACCCTTGGCTGATATCCGTTCTTAAATTCCTTTATACCCTTATATAAATCTCGAATGTTTTTATTCTTACTATTTGTTTCTACCTCATTCAGTTTTTCCTTCAAGTAACCTCTCTTTTTATTCCTAAGTGTACGACTTGCTTCCCGTCTTTCATTGAAATAATTATCTCTCTTCTCCTCAACTGGATCCTGTAAGAATTTCAATTTTGCCTGTTTCCTTCTTTCTACTACCATGCAACAATCTTCATCAAACCACGGTTTCTTTTTCTTAGTTTCATAATAACCTATGCTCTGCTCAGCTGCAATTTTGATACTATCTCTGATATTTTCCCACACGCTATTAACATCTAATTCTTTCTCAACTTCGTCGGAACTTTCTAAAGTGGCAAACCTATTCGAAATTTTGACCTGATAATTTTGCTTAGCTTCCTCGTCCTTTAATTTCAAAATATTGAATTTAGTAATATTAACTTGTTGCTCTACTCGCTTGGCTACTGATAATCTTTCTCTTAATTCTCCAATCACCAAATAATGGTCAGAATTACAGTCTGTACCCTGAAAGTTCGAATATCTACTATACTGGTATGTCTCCGTTTATCTATCAAGATGTGATCTATTTGGTTGTGTGTCAATCCATCTGGAGAAGTCCAAGTATATTTATGTATATCCTTATGGGGAATGTTGTACTTTTGACAATTAAATTTTTCGATGTGGCAAAGTTGACTAATCTAACTCCATTGTCACTACTAATTGCGTGTAGGCTCTCTTTTCCAATAGTTGGTCTAAAAATATCCTCCCGTCCTACTTTAGCATTGAAATCCCCCAATAAAATTTTCATGTGATATCTAGGAACTGATCAAAAGTATGTTCCAATTCCTCATAGAAGCTATTCTTTATATGGTCGCCTTTCTCTTCTGTAGGGGCGTGAGCATTTATAACTATGATGTCGCACCATCTACCCTTAAATACTAAATATGATAACCTGTCACTGATAAATTCGACCTTTTTACTGCTGATTTTATTCTTTTATGAACAAAGAATCCTGTTCCTAATTGGTGATTATTGTTTCCTTCCCCATAATACAACAAGTAATCTCCTATTTGTGATATGCCATTCCCATCTAACCTAACCTCTTGTACTCCTACGAAGTCTATTCTATATCTAGCTAGTTCTTTTGCTACTAATGTTACCCCTCCTGTTCTATAAAGACTAGTTACGTTCCAAGTGCCAAATCTCAAATCCTTATTCCTTTGCTGTGGTCGTGCCAGAGAATCAGTCCTATTCCGAGGCTTATTATAGGGATACGTAACAAGCTGTTTTTTACGGCGATGGGTTGTTAGCCCTTCGCCCAACCCCCAAGCTGGAGGACCACCCCTTATCGGCTGTCCACGACTGCTTATTCAATATATTCGCAGCTACCCTCCATATCTGGAGGCCGTCTCCTCTATCCGCAACCTGAGGACGCGCCATGCCGTGGTGATAGGGACCCACAATACATGGATTAGATATTATACACTTTATTTATTCCATACTCTAAATTATGTATTAGGAATTAGATAGTATATTTATTCTTTACTCTATATGATGTATTAGGTATTATACAGTACATTTATTCTTTGCTCTATATTATGTATTAGGTATTACACAGTATATTTACTCTTTACTCTATATTATGTATTAGGCATTATACAGTATATTTACTCTTAGGTATTACACAGTATATTTACTCTTTACTCTATATTATGTATTAGGTATTTCACAGTATATTTACTCTTTACTCTATATTATGTATTAGGTATTGTACAGTATATTCACTCTTTATTCCATATTATGTATTATATATTATACACTTTATTTTTTCTATATTCTACATTATGTATTAGGTATTAGATAGTATATTTATTCTTTACTATATATTATGTATTAGGTATTACACAGTATATTTACTCTTTACGCTATATTATGTATTAGGTATTATACAGTATATTTATTCTTTACTCTGTATTAGGTATTACACAATATATTTATTCTTTGCTCTATATACTAGACTATGTATTAGACATTACACAGTAAATTTATTCTTTACTCTGCATTAGGTATTATTGGTTCTTTCCTTTATTTGAAAGCGGATTTATTATTGATAGAATTTAAACACTGTACAATGCAATGTTTCTATATAGATCAGGCTGTAATAGGTATGACATTATTTTTCACTACTTCATAAATAATTCAAAGGAAATTTCATGATCTAGCAAAAATGTAACAACATTACAAGAACAGTTCCTATATATTAAATGAAGTAGAGTTGTATTACAAATTTAATTAATTTAAATATGTAGTCACGTTAAAGTACGCAGTGTCATCACCTGTCTAGGAATCCTGAACAGAGAATCTGGCAACCATGATGATGATAACGACGATGTGATGACGTTTTTTTCCAGTAGAACTGTTCTTCTTGAGTAACTTATGGCGCCGACTGTACCTGTTACTTTCCTTTTTTTGTTATAACTTCGTTATTGTCCGTGTCACCTCATCCGGCGAATATAAAACAGAGCCGAGCGCTCATCGCATCAGCCGTTATATGCATCGGTGTCATTATTACCGCTGCGCCATACATTATTTTACTCCGGGTTTTGCAGGGGTCCGTGGATTGTTATGAATGAGGGGTGGATAGCAGGCGACACCAGTCATTATAAACAGCCCGGCGTGCTGGCTGGGGAGAGGTTTCATATCGCACTGAGTGTTTCGGCGTATACATAGTAACAGGTTCTCCCAAAATACTGCAAACAAACCGATTACTATTTGAAATGCAAACCACGTCAGCAATTAGCAAATGGCTAGCGTAGAGCTATGAAGTACAATGTCATGAAATGCAACTGCCGCCCACGCTACACGGCTAGAGCTAGAACAGCTGTGGCTACGCCTTGGACATGCCAGGACAAGCCAGAGATGTCTCAAAGTTTCGAAATAAAATCTCTCTGTAACTATCAGTTATGACAAGTGTTAAAAGGGTTAATAAACCAAATATTTGCCTGACGGGTTTCAAGTTACTCGTTGAACTGCTTAAATTAAACAGTAGGGTCACGAATTGTTTGTGAGAATTAACTCGGAATTTGGGAAATAAAGAAATTAATGGTCTTATGCTACTCTGACGTCATTGTTTTAATTCCAGTCACCAGAGGTCTGCATCGGACGTTTTCACTCGAGCGCCAAGTAGTTCATAGTATAATTCGATAGGTAGCGCACATGCATGATGGGTAAAATTGTCACGAACGATAAATTCTCGAACGGTATAAGCCGAGCGTTACACATTCGTTCTTGTTACAGTGATGAACTGTGTAGTAACATCATAGATGTTTATCATTTCAAAACTTTGCAGTGTTTAAATAACCTCTCCATAGTACAACTACAAAACTTGCTTTAAAATGTAATATAAATGTTGTAGGTAAATGTTTCTTTTTTTTTCCGCACAGGAGTGATTTTGTTTTTGCCACATCTGATAGATGTTACTTACTTACTTACTTACTTATACTGGCTTTTAAGGAACCCGGGGGTTCATTGCCGCCCTCACATAAGCCCGCCATCGGTCCCTATCCTGAGCAAGATTAATCCATTCTCTATCATCATATCCCACCTCCCTCAAATCCATTTTTATATTATCTTCCCATCTACGTCTCGGCCTCCCTTGAGGTCTTTTTCCCTCCGGGCTCCCAACTAACACTCTATATGCATTTCTGGATTCGCCCATACGTGCTACATGCCCTGCCCATCTCAAACGTCTGGATTTAATCTTCCTAATTATGTCAGGTGAAGAATACAATGCGTGCAGTTCTGTGTTGTGTAACTTTCTCCATTCTCCTGTAACGTCATCCCTCTTAGCCCCAAATATTTTCCTGAGAACCTTATTCTCAAACACCTGTAATCTCTGTTCCTCTCTCAACGTGAGAGTCCATGTTTCACAACCATAAAGAACAACCGGTTGTTACTGGATGTAAATGTAATTATTATAAACGGAGAACACAATCACGATAATGCAAGAACTATATCAAGTTTTCTAGTAGTAGTAGTAGTAATAGTAGTAATAATAATAATAATAATAATAATAATAATAATATTAATAATCTCTAATAATTAGTGTATCAATCTTTGCGTCTGTAATAGTTGTGCAGCATGATTATTCGTTTTATTATATTTTCTGTGACGTTATCTCTGTACTAATATTGTTATTAATCTACTGCTATATCAATAATATTTTGTAAAACGTTTCTACATTGTCGCAGTATATAGGCGGAACACTATGTATGGACTTACCATATTATATATGTGGTAAATCAAATATTGAATAATTATTAATTAGCAATAATAACTGTATATTGAAGCTTTTCATACTATTTTATTTATAATTTCATGTTCCTGTTTTGGTACGTTCCATTGACTGTTCCATTAAAAGTTTGTCATAAACGCAGAGAATAAAGCCTTACTTTTAACGAGTGAGCAAAACTTATGTGTATCTTATCTGTCGCCTTCCATACAAGATAAGACATGTCGGTGAGATGACCTTGTACTGTGCTTCTATTTATTACGAGCGTATTACGACCGATCGTATCTCACTCGAGGGTGCGACACTCGACCGAGTTCAAGCGAGCGATTTAACTCCAATGCAGCACTCTGCCAGTCATTGAACGCAAAGTTTATAAATTCAAATGTCAATTGTCTCAGAAATATTATGAATTTGAATTCAGCTCAAAAAAATAAATAAATAAATAAATCATCATCATCATCATCATGAAATGAACAGATTAGGTTGAGGCTCTTTTGAACCTGTTCCCAAGTCCCAAGGTGTTCTTGATTGGCTCAGCGTTGTTTTGGTCTTCCTTTGCTTTTTTTTCCTTTTGGTTAGTAAAGTACAAAATTTGATCCTCCTGAATTTTACGCTAGGGTCGTGACGTCAGTATATTTGTATTAGTCTGAGGTGAACATACGACGCCCCGGGCAGAATGTAGTCGACGTGTTTCAAGTACAGCAGCGGAAGCGAATTTGACACACGCCTAAGCAAGCACGTTCCGTGTTTTGTATACGATTATTACGTGTTATAAAATCAAGACAATACAAACATTCTATATAAGGATTAATATCGGAAAGGTCTAAAATGCTGAAAATTATACTTGAATTGTCACAAATGTGGTAAAATATATGTCTGAAAAAAGTATGTTTTTTTATATATATATTTAGAGCTCTGCATTACAGTTTTAGAATGCCGAAAACGTATATGGCGTACAATTTTGCTTTTTCTGTATTTAACTGTTACATTAATTTATTTATCGCATCAATTTCGTACCTTACTTTTCTTGCAAGCTGCTCGCTTAGTTTCGGTTGCTGCTGCAATAAACAACAACATTCATTTCCAAAGTTTGAAATGAAAATGACCGTCGAGTGTCGGATAGTATAACCTTGTACGCGAAAAAACTGCGTTCAACATCGGCTGAAACCAAGGGCGCATATGTAAAATATTTCATATCATCAATTTCATTTCTACATCACACAGTAATACAAAAAGACGGTGGTTTCAATTCATTATTAAAAATTGCAAACATTTCATCACATGATAAGTGCGATTGTTATACTTACTTACTGGCTTTTAAGGAGCCCGGGGGTTCATTGCCGCCCTCACATAAGCCCGCCATTGGTCCCTAACCTGAGCAAGATTAATCCATTCTCTATCATCATATCTCACCGCCCTCAAATCCATTTTAATATTATCTTCCCATCTACGTCTCGGCCTCCTTACAGGTCTTCTTCCCTCCGGCCTCCCAACCAACACTCTATATGCATTTCTGGATTCGCCCATACATGCCCTGCTCATCTCAAACGTCTGGATTTAATGTTCCTAATTATGTCAGTTGAAGAATATAATGCATGCAGTTCTGTGTTGTGTAACTTTCTCCATTTTCCTGTAACTTCATCCCTCTTAGCCCCAAATATTTTCCTAAGCACCTTATTCTCAAACACCCTTAACCTATGTTCTTCTCTCAAAGTGAGAGTCAAAGTTTCACAACCATATAAAACAACCGGTAATATAACTGTTTTATAAATTCTTTCAGATTTTTTGACAGCATACTGGATGATAAAAGCTTCTCAACCTAATAATAACAGGCATTTCCCATATTTATTCTGTGTTTAATTTCCTCCCGAGTATCATTTATATTTGTTACTGTTGCTCCAAGATATTTGAACTTCTCCATCTCTTCAAAAGATAAATTTCCAATTTTTGTATTTCCATTTCGTACAATATTCTGGTCACGAAACCTAATCATATACTTTGTCTTTTCGGGATCTACTTCCAAACCTATCTCTTTACTTGCTTCCAGTAAAATTTCCGTGTTTTCCCTAATCGTTTGTGGATTTTCTCCTAACATATTCACGTCATCCGCATAGACAAGCAGCTGATGTAACCTGGTCAATTCCAAACCTTCTCTGTTATCCTGGACTTTCCTAATGGCATACTCTAGAGCAAAGTTAAAAAGTAAAGGTGATAGTGCATCTCCTTGCTTTAGACCGCAGTGAATTGGAAACGCATCTGACAGAAACTGACCTATACGGACTCTGCTGTACGTTTCACTGAGACACATTTTAATTAATCGAACTAGTTTCTTGGGAATACCAAATTCAATAAGAATATCATAAAAATTTCTCTCATAACCGAGTCGCGATTGTTATAAACTTGACAAAATAAACACACATTTAAGGCTTATACCTACCAGTTGCAAGGAATGGTACACGAATAAATGTAGATATGAAGTATTTTTTTTTTTCAAGTTTCCTTGCAATATTAGGCCTAAGCAGGAAAAATGAAATTTAGGGATACTTTGTTCATAATTTTCAATTTGTTGTTTTATAAAATTTTAGTGATTCAATTATGTCTAAATTAACAGCTCTAACGTAATAATATAATTTATCTAAACATATAAACCTACATCAGCTGCTTGTCTATGCGGATGACGTGAATATGTTACGAGAAAATCCACAAACGATTAGGGAAAACACGGGAATTTTACTGGAAGCAAGTAAAGAGATAGGTTTGGAAGTAAATCCCGAAAAGACAAAGTATATGATTATGTCTCGTGACGAGAATATTTTACGAAATGGAAATATAAAAATTGGAAATTTATCTTTTGAAGAGATGGAGAAGTTCAAATATCTTGGAGCAACAGTAACAAATATAAATGATACTCGGGAGGAAGTTAAACACAGAATAAATATGGGAAATGCCTGTTATTATTCGGTTGAGAAGCTTTTATCATCCAGTCTGCTGTCAAAAAATCTGAAACTTAGAATTTATAAAACAGTTATATTACCGGTTGTTCTTTATGGTTGTGAAACTTGGACTCTCACTTTGAGAGAGGAACATAGGTTAAGAGTGTTTGAGAATAAGATGCTTAGGAAAATATTTGGGGCTAAGAGGGATGAAGTTACAGGAGAATGGAGAAAGTTACACAACACAGAACTGCACGCATTGTATTCTTCACCTGACATAATTAGGAACATTAAATCCATTGAGACGTTTGAGATGGGCAGGGCATTTAGCACGTATGGGCGAATCCAGAAATGCATATAGAGCGTTAGTTGGGAGGCCGGAGGGAAAAAGATCTTTAGGGAGGCCGAGACGTAGCCGGGAAGATAGGTTAATATTAAAATGGATTTGAGGGATGTGGGATATGATGATAGAGAATGGATTAATCTTGCTCAGGATAGGGACAAATGGAGGGCTTATGTGAGGGCGGCAATGAACCTCCGGGTTCCTTAAAAGCCAGTAAGTAAGTATATAAAACCTATTTCAGTATTTAGCATTTACATGAATTTGGGGGGGGGGGCATTATTTTTATAACAATTGGACGTGATGAAACGAAACTACATATGGGCTTTGTAACTATCCAAAGTGGGGACCTGAAAAATATAAACAGTTTCTCTGTAGCAAAATGGTTGTATACCAGTGTACATCAGAAAAACTCTTCAGTCGAAGAATCAGACATGGCAAGGGCCGCAAAGAACAAGTCTGTTCCAGGTCTCATCCTGCTGATTGCGGAATGCTCGTTGTGCATTCATTGAGCAGGAACTGGAGAACACGAGGGAGCGGAGCAGGGCGCAGGTAGAGACAGAGCTACGATAATGGAATCTGTCAATCCGACATCGCAACGGTCACCGAGACCAATATCACAGAGAGAACAGAACCCGCGCTCCAAATAGCGGGGTCACCCGATTTCCAGCGGTGGCTTCTGTGTTTGTAATCAAACTGGCCGGTGTACCCGCGCAGTCGTTCATTATTCTGCTTTGCAATGCAGCGCAGTACACCGGCTTGCAGCACTACAATTGCATTTATCGCATTTCATTAAGCCACACGCCTCAGCGGATCTGGAGGACTTCACTTGCTACCGATGAAATGATGACGTGAACTTGGTGAATGTAACTTTTACAGCAACTAGGCCTATAGCATAATCCAGTGGTTCGGGGGTCGCGTAAAGAGCTGAGAGAGGTCGCGAGATGATTTGCAATAATACATTATGCAACGAGCCTATAATGGTAATAATTAAGACGCGAGTACGTTTATGAAACGAGCTCAAGCGAGTGTAACTTTTACAGCAACTAGGCCTATAGCATAATCCAGTGGTTCGGGGGTCGAGTAAAGAGCTGAGAGAGGTCGCGAGATGATTTGCAATAGTACATTATGCAACGAGCCTATAATGGTAATAATTAAGACGCGAGTACGTTTATGAAACGAGCTCAAGCGAGTGTAACTTTTACAGTAACTAGGCCTATAGCATAATCCAGTGGTTCGGGGGTCGAGTAAAGAGCTGAGAGAGGTCGCGAGATGATTTGCAATAGTACATTATGCAACGAGCCTATAATGGTAGTAATTAAGACGCGAGTATGTTTATGAAACGAGCGCAAGCGAATATAACTTTTACAGCAACTAGGCCTATAGCATAATCCAGTGGTTCGGGGGTCGAGTAAAGAGCTGAGAGAGGTCGCGAGATGATTTCAATAGTACATTATGCAACGAGCCTATAATGGTAGTAATTAAGACGCGAGTATGTTTATGAAACGAGCGCAAGCGAATGTAACTTTTACAGCAACTAGGCCTATAGCATAATCCAGTGGTTCGGGGGTCGAGTAAAGAGCTGGGAGAGGTCGCGAGATGATTTGCAATAGTACATTATGCAACGAGCCTATAATGGTAGTAATTAAGACGCGAGTATGTTTATGAAACTAGCGCAAGCGAATGTAACTTTTACAGCAACTAGGCCTATAAGCATAATCCAGTGGTTCGGGGGTCGAGTAAAGAGCTGAGAGAGGTCGCGAAATGATTTACAATAGTACATTATGCAACGAGCCTATAATGGTAGTAATTAAGACGCGAGTATGTTTATGAAACGAGCGCAAGCGAGTTTCATAATTTTCATACGAGCGTCTTAATTACCATTATAGGCAAGTTTCATACGACTTTTTATGCTCGATTATATTTCTAACTTGAAATTATTCATAAGTATTCATGTTATTCTTATCTGGCTGAGGAGCGGAACTGACCTTGTGCAATACCTCGTAACTTGTGAGATGTGCGCAGATCCGAAAGTATTGATTTTTTTCGAGAAACAAATGTCATTGACCTTGATATAATCTAGAGAGTAAAATAAACATTAATCTTGATATAACATTGAAAAACGAGACGACAAATTGAATTTATTTGAATATTTTTACAATTAACGCTAATTATTATAGTAACAGAACTGACTTTATTTCAAATATAGGTGATTTATTGTGCAATTGGTGAAATGAATTTGCGGGAATGTGCTTTGTGAAAGGCTGGAAGATGACGGTGAATTGATGTTAATTTGTGTGTTGTTTTTTTTCGACTGAGTTTAATATTGTATTTGAGATTTCAATTTTATTTTGGAACCATTCTTGAACATAACCTTCTGCGACAGTATTGGATTTCCAGCCTCCGTGACGTTTCGCTAGTTTTATTTCGATTGCATATCCGAGAATAATCGATACTTGCGCTTTCATATTGCTACAATGGTATTTTCTGATTGGTGGAACACCTGAACTTTAATGAATAGATACACTTTAATGAGGTCCATTAAAGGGCTGCTACCAGGTGTATAATTACTACATTTCGGCATGGTCGAGCATAAAAATATACAAAGCTCAACAATGGATAGTGGACAGATGCCACTTTGTCATTAAAACTTTGTAAGGAAGATCAAATCTAGTGACAACGATTATATAGGTAAATAAAATATTATCTATATTAGACAGAAGCAGATGCGAAATAACGTTTTGCACGTGTGTTGTGAATTGAAAGTTTATTAAAAATTACATGCAAAATAAATTATATAGGGTGAATTGTAAGTAATATCGTTAATTTCAGGGGGATATTCTTTTGAGATATTTCAAAGAAAAAAGTTTAATACGATTCTGCTCGTTTTCTCTTTCCTTTTCGAGATAAAATTGTTTTAGATTAAACATTTCATAGCATATTTTGAGAAAGCCATTGACTTAATTCGCAATATCTGAGTCAATTTAAGAAAGCAATGTATTATGATAATAAATGATTGAACTTATTTTAATTTTGTCCTTTAACTGTGCAGAAATTTGATCCGAACAAATATAACATTTCTTTGCAGAACGAAAAGTTACATTTGTTCGCATCAAATTTAAGCACATTTAAAATTCTTTCAACCATTGTCTTAAATTAACTGAGCATATTGGGAATTCAATCAATGGCTTTCTCAAAACATGCGATGAAATGTTTCACATAAAACAATTTTTATCTCAAAAGGAAGCAAAAGCGAGCAAAATTGTATGAAACTATTTCGTTTGAAATATCTCAAAGAATAGACCCCTGAAATTAGTGACATTACTTACGGTTCATTCTGTATATAAGTATGAGAATATTACGTTACATACAAAGTGTTTACTTGTACATATTTTATTGTCATTAAAAGAACGTTTTATGAATAACTAGCTGTTGTGGCAGTAATGTTGTTTTTTTATCCAATAAGATAATAGCTCGACTTAAGATTTCAGAATCATATAAAGAGAATCTTAAATAAGGCTAACAATTTTTATATTCCAACAAAAATTTTACATACATAACACATTCTACATATTTTTACAACTATTACAGTGCACTGTATTGAAGACAGCTAAATAGAATATTAGCACTGGAGACTGTTCATTTATTTCCATAGCGGAGATTACAAAATAGTTATGACTCTGAGAAAGGATTCCGATCTATAAACGACCCTGAAAAAATTTGAATAAATGCACCTACTAGGGGAGTAGTGGGTACAGTGAGACACAAAGTATTAAGACATATGTATGCAAGTGATAATTCAAGTATTTTTAAAATCAAGTGCAATAGAAATAGACATTAAAACGTGGAGTATAATAATACATAAACAGAAATGTTAATAGATAAAGGACGTAATATACAATATGTGAATAATTTCAAGGAAAAATTGTTCACTGTTCGATCCCGGGACCTCTGGTTGAACACCAGCGCTCACCACTGAGCTACCCGGGAACTCCACCCGACACCGTCTCAACTTTTCCCTTTATATCCACACAACTCGCGTGGGCTGACGAAACGCCAGAGACCCACAACGAGTGCACACAATCTCTGTGTGACTTTGGAATTGTGGTTTTCTGTTAACGTACACAGTAACGTACATATTATGCAAATCTCTGGCGTTTCGTCAGCCCACGCGAGTTGTGTGGATATAAAGGAAAAAGTTGAGACGGTGTCGGGTGGAGTTCCCGGGTAGCTCAGTGGTAGAGCGCTGGTACGTTCAACCAGAGGTCCGGGATCGATACCGGCCCCGGAACAATTTTTCCTTGAAATTATTCAAATCTGCTTTACAGGGAGCTTCACCTGAAAGACTAGATTTGCATATACAATACGTGTTTGTCAAAAAAATTGCAAATGTCTCACTGTACCCTCCCTGACTGGGAGTCTATTAACGGACATTGAAATGATTTACATTTATTTCAAAAGAAAGGAAAGCTTGCTGTCTCTTTATCTTGACATGTTCTGTAGGCTTATTTAGAATCATTTTGATGTCTGACTTCGAAACCATTGAAACATCTGGAACATTTGGAAAAGTGAATTTTGTATGAAATTTCAAAATTTTGCGAAAAAATGAAATGAATTTTTGGTCACAACAAAGCTTATAATTATAAGAATTTAATGCAATTCTTTATTATTTTTTAACATTTTCTTAAATTTTGTGAATAATTTTTTATTTATGAAACCATTAAAACGCAATGTATCCATTATTTTAAGCTACAGTTCCTAAATTGGTTACTAGTATGTTCATTTTTAATGTTAGTTACTGGTAAATGTAATATAATTACAGTTTGTTTTTGCAAATCATTGGTACATGGGAACAGTGAGACGTATCAGTGTCCCTTCAATGGCATGTCTCACTGTTCCCTTTACGCATAGTGAATTTAACGCCATCACTTCAAAATTAAAACAAGAAAGACGAAACTTTGCCAAACATAATCTCAAATACCAGAGTATTAGGTAACGAAACATTCATATTTATTATATCTCATTTGTATATTCAATATAACCTTCATTAAACACAAGCCAAAATTTTACTTCTAGAGTGAAAAATTACCAATTATTTTTTCATCACTCACCTTTATATCTAGAATCAAATCGAGTATGAAAATACTGTTACTTTACTCATGCAACATACAATTCCACTGTTACCAACATCTCAACATCAAAATTTACCATCTAATAAAATATGTCTCACTGTTCTCCCTGTCTTACTGTACCCACTTCTCCCCTACGTCCTGAATTAAGATTTCCTTAAGCGATATCAAAACCAGAGTACTAGTGTTCGATTTCAGCTAGAGAAGTAGAAATATATCTCTCATGTGTGGCATTAGTGTTTTTTCTTTGTCTTGTGTTATCTTAAGAAATGTCTCTTGGCTATGCTGATCATGTAAGTAGGAAATCGTGCTAATTTGAATGTTTAATGCTGATTCGAAGATAAGAAAGAAACGAACCAAACAGATGATGATGATGATGATGATGATGAAGCAAAAGAAATAGTTTATATTCTTATGAACTTTTAGCCCAGAACATTAAAATTCAGATCACAAGACTTGACAAATTCCTGTACATGGAATTCTAGTGTAAACACACGTGAGAAGAGCAACACAGTCCAGAAACCTGACTCACGTGTTTATGTGGACCATGTAGTTGGAGGGATGTGGAGTTTTCAAAGCTCATTAACACTTCGCCGTGCGCTGTCATTTCTACTCTGTTTTCTTCCTGTTGGCCTCTCTCCTTCCTTCCTGGGGTTCAGTCTGCGCCTGACTCCAGCGGAGTTGAAGGTAAAGTTTTTCAACATGTGAGTTATGGCTCATTTTCTCTTATATATTGTGTATAACAGGCGTTTTATATAATTTTCACTTCGCAATTCCTAATTTTAATACTGTAACAAGTACCCATCCATTCAATCAATCAATCAATCAATCAATCAATCAATCAATCAATCAATCAATCAATCAATCAATCAATCAATCAATCAATCAATCAATCAATCAATCAATCATCCATCCATCCAACCATCCATCTATCCAGCGAGAACTAGATATTTGAAGGAGATAAAATAATTTTGAAACGGCCTATATCTAATTTAGATCTCTGAAGAACTAGATATTTAAGGAAGGTAAAATAATTTGGAACGGCCTATATCTAAATTAGATCTCTGCAGAACTAGATATTTGAAGGAGATAAAATAATTTTGAAACGGCCTATATCTAATTTAGATCTCTGCGGAACTAGATATTTGAAGGAGATAAAATAATTTTGAAACGGTCTATATCTAATTTAGATCTCTGCAGAACTAGATATTTAAGGAGATAAAATAATTTAGAAAAAACGACCTATATCTAATTTAGATCTCTGCAAAACTAGATATTTGAAGGAGATAAAATAATTTTCAAACGGTCTATATCTAATTTAGATCTCTGCAGAACTAGATATTTAAGGAGATAAAATAATTTGAAACGGCCTATATCTAATTTAGATCTCTGCAGAACTAGATATTTGGAGGAGATAAAATAATTTTGAAACGGTCTATATCTAATTTAGATCTCTGCAGAACTAGATATTTAAGGAGATAAAATAATTTGAAACGGCCTATATCTAATTTAGATCTCTGCAGAACTAGATATTTGAAGAAGGAGATAAAATAATTTTGAAATGGCCTGCATCTAATTTAGATCTCTTCAAAATTAGATACTCGTATTTGAAGAAGGAGATAAAATAACTTTGAAACAGCTTGCATCTAATTTAGATCGCTGCAGAACTAGATATTTGAAGAAGGAGATAAAATAATTTTGAAACGGCCTAAATCTAATTTAGATCTCTGTAGAACTAGATATTTGAAGAGGGAGATAAAATAATTTTGAAATGGCCTGCATCTAATTTAGATCTCTTCAGAATTAGATACTCGTATTTGAAGAAGGAGATAAAATAATTTTAAAACAGCTTGCAACTGATTTAGATGTCTGCAGAACTAGATATTTGAAGAAGGAGATAAAATAATTTTGAAACAGCCTGGATCTAATTTAGATCTCTTCCGAACTAGATATTTGAAGGAGATAAAATAACTTTAAATGGCCTGCAGCTAATTTAGATCTCTGCGGGACTAAAAATTTGAAGAGAGAGATAAAATAATTTTGAAATGACCTGTATCTAATTTAGAGCTCTGCAGAATTAGAGATTTGAAGACTGAGATAAAATAATTTTGAAATGACCTGTACCTAATTGAGATCTCTACAGAACTAGAGATTTGAAGAGACAGATAAAATAATTTTGTAATGACTTGTAGGTTAAATTTAGATCTATGCAGAACTAGAGATTTAAAGTGAGAGATAAAATAATTTTGAAATGACCTGCATCTAATTGAGATCTCTGCAGAACTAGAGGTTTAAAGAGAGAGATAAAATGATTTTGAAATGACCTGTATCTAATTAAGATCTCTGCATAACTAGATTTTATTTTATTTTAGTAGGTTATTTTACGACGCTTTATCAAAAGCTTAGGTTATTTAGCGTCTGAATGAGATGAAGGTGATATTGCCGGCGAAATGAGTCCGGGGTCCAACACCGAAAGTTACCCAGCATTTGTTCATATTGGGTTGAGGGAAAACCCCGGAAAAAATCTCAACCAGATAAATTGCCCCGACCGGGAATCGAACCCGGGACACTTGGTTTCGCGGCTAGACGCGCTAGCCGTTACTCCACAGGTGTGGATTTAAAAAGAGACATAAAATATTTTCAAAATGACCTGTATATACTTAAGATCTCTGCAGAACTAGAGATTTCAAGAGAGAGATAAAATAATTTTGAATGACCTGTATCTAATTGACATCTCTGCAGAACTAGAGATTTCAAGAGAGATAAAATAATTTTGAAATGACCTGTATCTAATTAAGATCTCTGCAGAACTAGAGAATTGAAGAGAGAGATAAAATAATTTTGAAATGACCTGTATCTAATTTAGACCTCTGCAGAACTAGAGATTTGAAGAGAGATAAAATAATTTTGAAATGATCTGTATCTAATTTAGACCTCTGCAGAACTAGAGATTTGGAGAGAGAGATAAAATAATTTTGAAATGACCTGAATCTAATTTAGACCTCTGCAGAACTAGAGATTTCAATAAAATCAATTTTCAAATGACCTGTATCTAATTTAGACCTCTGCAGAACTAGAGATTTGAAGAGAGAGATAAAATAATTTTCAAATGACCTGTATCTAATTTAGACCTCTGCAGAACTAGAGATTTGAAGAGAGAGATAAAATAATTTTGAAATGACTAGTATCTAATTGAGATCTCTGCAGAACTAGAGATTTGAAGAGAGAGATAAAATAATTTTGTAATGACTTATAGGTTAAATTTAGATCTCTGCAGAACTAGAGATTTAAAGAGAGAGATAAAATAATTTTGAAATGACCGGTATCTAATTGAGATCTCTGCAAAACTAGAGATTTGAAGAGAGATATAAAATAATTTTTAAATGACCTGCATCTAATTTAGATCTGTGCAGAACTACAGATTTGAAGAATGAGATAAAATAATTTTGAAATGACCTGAATCTAAATGAGATCTCTGCAGAACTAGAGATTTGAAGAGAGAGATAAAATAATTTTGAAATGACTTACATCTAATTTAGATCTCTGCAGAACTACAGATGTGAAGGGGGAGATAAAATAATTTTGAAATGACTTGCATCTAATTTAGATCTCTGCAGAACTACGGATTTGAAGGGGGAGATGAAATAATTTTGAAATGACCTGTATCTATTTTATTTTTTATTTTAGTTGGTTATTTAACGACACTGTATCAACTACTAGGTTATTTAGAGTCGATGAGTTTGGTGATAGCGAGATGATATTTGGCGAGATGAGGCCGAGGATTCGCCATAGATTACCTTGCATTCACATTACGGTTGGGGAAAACCTCGGAAAAAACCCAACCAGGTAATAAGCCCAAGCGGGGATCGAACCCGCCCCCGAACGCAACTTCAGACCGGCAGGCAAGTGCCTTAACCGACTGAGGCACGCCGGTGGCTACCTGTATCTAATTGAGATGCAGAACTAGAGATTTCAAGAGAAAGATAAAATAATTTTGAAATGACCTGTATCTAATTTAGATCTCTGCAGAACTAGAGATTTGGAGAGAGAGAGATAAAATAATTTTGAAATGATCTGTACCTAATTTAGATCTCTGCAGAACTAGAGATTTGGAGAGAGAGATAAAATAATTTTGAAATGATCTGTATCTAATTTAGATCTCTGCAGAACTAGAGATTTGGAGAGAGAGATAAAATAATTTTGAAATGACCTGTATCTAATTTAGATCTCTGCAGAACTAGAGATTTGGAGAGAGAGATAAAATAATTTTGAAATGACCTGTATCTAATTTAGATCTCTGCAGAACTAGAGATTTGGAGAGAGAGATAAAATAATTTTGAAATGATCTGTATCTAATTTAGATCTCTGCAGAACTAGAGATTTGGAGAGAGAGATAAAATAATTTTGAAATGATCTGTATCTAATTTAGATCTCTGCAGAACTAGAGATTTGGAGAGAGATAAAATAATTTTGAAATGATCTGTATCTAATTTAGATCTCTGCAGAACTAGAGATTTGGAGAGAGAGATAAAATAATTTTGAAATGATCTGTATCTAATTTAGATCTCTGCAGATCTAGAGATTTGAAGGGGGAGATAAAATAATTTTGAAATGACCTGCATCTAATTGAGATCTCTGCAGAACTAGAGATTTGAAAAGAGAGATAAAATAATTTTGTAATGACCTGCATCTAATTTAGATCTCTGCAGAACTACAGATTTGAAGGGGGGGGATAAAATAATTTTGAAATGACCTGAATCTAATTTAGATCTGTGCAGAACTACAGATTTGAAGGGATAGATAAAATAATTTTGAAATGACCTGCATCTATTTTAGATCTCTGCAGAACTACAGATTTGAAGGGGGAGATAAAATAATTTTGAAATGACTTGAATCTAATTTAGATCTGTGCAGAACTACAGATTTGAAGGGAGAGATAAAATAATTCCAACTGTAAAGCCTTTCTCAGTAGTAGTTTTGCACTGCTCCATTCACTGATTTTTTTTTTTCTTTTACAAAACAGAATTTCGTTTTCAACCGGCAGCTTCCAATCTAAAGTAAAGGAAAAGCAAGTAGTGTGTTGTACTGTGCAGAAATGGTTATGTGGCAACGACAGAAAGAGTAATGTGTCATGTACGAAGTCTTTGAACTACAGTAGGTATTGTTTGAGTGGCGTGTGCGAGATTTGTACGAAACTTAAATTGACCTGTCACTTTTATACGTGAGGCGATCACGATCTGCTTCGGCTGTAACGCGGAACTCGAAGGGACAGGCGGAACTTGAATGTCTTCGAAAATAAAAACCAGAGAGAGAGCGAGAGAGTTCTTCGTTCATTTAAGAGCAGACAAGTTCGGATAAAGTTGTGCCGGAGGCACCATTAAGGTGAAGCACGCTCAAATTTAAACCATCAACGCTAACCTTGTGCACTATGTTTTATTAAGCACTTTTCTTGTCCGGAAACGTAAAAGAAGATAGCCTTATGGGGCTGTTACGTATGCATATCTTTTCTATCGTCTCAAACAACTTGAAGGTTGCTAATGAAATAACTCATGCTGGCCATGGTCTACACTTCACCGCAAGAGGTTTGTTAAAATAATATCAGCATAAATAGTGTTGCCAATTCAATCACACAAAATCTCGCTAAATGCTCCTTCAAAAGTCACCATTTACCAACTAAAATCCCCTTAGGTTTCCCAAGTTGTCGGTGTTGCATCATATTTGTCGACTTACGATTCATTAATTTAATTTATTTTCATTTATCTAGCTAGCTAGCTAGTGAGTACAAATTAAAATTATAAAACAAAAATGTTTCTATAGTCCGGACGCTGTTATTTCCGGCGTGACTCCGCCCCTTTGCTTACGTCTTAGAAAGTAAAGGCTCTATAAAGTCTACTAGTAGTAGTAGGTAGGTAGTATCGTTCGCCATTTTTGTTCTCACATTGCCGAGCTACCATACGAGGAATCTATTTGCCACACCGTTAAACATTATCATGTCGTATACTGAGGACAGAACATCTAGAAGCTTGGAGACGGTTACTTTTACTGTCCGACCACCCCCTCCTCCCGCACTAGCAGGTATACGGTACCATTCAGCTGCAAAACATTTTCTGAACAGACCTTATTGTATTGTAAGAGCGCAGCTGGATCAGTGAAAGTAGATGGTCAACGTTTTCAGTTTGTAGTGCAACGAACAATTCTGTTGTATGTGGGTTCTTCTGTAGTGACGTCACTGAAGCCTCTAGTTGTTCTGTCCCCGGTATAGCTCCTATGATAATAAATCAAACGCAATGTAATTCAGCAAATAATTTAGCGGCAAATAAGGTCTTCGTGTGCTTTCTGCGAACGCCAAAAAAAAAAAAGAGCTAAAATGGCGGGCGATTATATTAAGTATTTATCGAGCCTTAAGAAATGAATCAGCGAATCACAAGACGCACACGTTTAAATGTAGCCGACCTGCAACGCGATTGGCTGCCGGAAATTAAAGCGACGGGATTATAACACTACCGTAAGAGCCAGGCTCGTGTACGGTGTGGTCTTAGCCAATAATAACATAACATAAAATTTACAAGGACAGTTTACTAAATACAGTAAGGCCCGATTGTATAAAACTCCCTGACTAAAGATCAACTTTGATCGAAGATCGAAAAGTGAACCGAGTTCAGACACTTCTTCTATTGTATAAAACTTTTCTGCGATCAAATTTCCTTGGTTCAAATGCAATCTAAGTTCACGTGAAAAGGATTTGGCAACATCGCATAAACAGGTGAAATACGTGATGCGCGGACCATGTTATGCAGGTTTGTTCAGTGTTGCCAATCTAGCGACTTTAACTCTTTTTCAACAACAATTTCTTTTAACTTTTATATTGCTTAAATAGGGACTTAGTGACCTTTTTAGCGCCCCATAGTGACAAAATTTAATCTTTCTTTGTTGATAATGAGAATTCTAGCGACTTTACAACTACTTTTTGGCGACTTTCCGTATTACACTCTGTTGGAGACACTGGTTTTTTTGTACAATGTAAATAATGGCGGACAATAAGAAGAAGGTTGACTCAAGTTGTTGTCATGTTATGGTGTTTGATACTGCTAAACATAATAAAGCTTTATAAAACGACAATTTTCGTTTAGTAATACAGTTAATTGAACATTTATGAATGTACCTATCATATCCATTAATAATTAATGGTTGTTATAAACATAATATAATTATAGGTTATGTTATTTGATACTGCTGAACACGATAGAGCCTTATAAAATATAAGAATGTTTGTGTATTAAGACAAGAAATTGAAAGAAATATATATAAATGTACCTAACATATCTATTAATATTAATAATAATGGATATTTTATTTGCACAATCTGTCACTCGTATATTTCAAACAGAAAAGAAATAACTGAACTTGGATCATCTAACTTAATCGGAGAAATTTCTTCAGTCAAAGTTGACTTTAGTTTGAGACAAATTAATCTCAGATTAGACTTTATACAACACAAAATTCCAAGTTCAGCTGAAACGAGGATCAATTTAACCTCTGATCTAAGATTAAATGGTTTATACAATTGGCCCTAAGTAACTTAATTCAAACCAATGAATAACACACAAGAGCAAAAAAGAAGAAGAAGAAAGAGAAAAAGAGAGAAAAAACACATTTAATATAAATTGACAATCAGACAGAAGCCAGTGATATTCAATAAAACATGAAAATAGTCGTCATAAATAAAAGGTAAAAAATACACACATTTTTTAATATTATATACTATGAATACTTTTATAAATATCTTTTTTAAAAACTTCAATTTTACAATATTTCAAATTTGGAAAATGGTTTGTAATTTTATTATAAAGCCTTGGGCCGAAACTAGAACCATGTTTAACAGCTGCACTTGTATGACATTTAGGCTCAGATTTTTGTCTTCGAGTACGATATTCATGTCGATTAGATTTATATTTTATTTGATTTCTGTGGTAGTAAGTTAGTAAACTATATTTATAAATTTCTTCAATAGTTAATACTTTAAAATCTGTATAAATTAAATTTGTTGGGTAATCCATATTTTTGGTTAGACAAATTTTTATTAATCTTCTATGTAATAAAATTAATGGATTAAGTACAGATGATGCTACTCCACCCCAATTTATTATACCATATTGTATTAATGATTGTACCAAAGCTAAAAATATTCTAAATGTATCCTTAGTGATAAAATTTCGAAGTATTATGAATTTATAAATTGTCTTTCTTATACTTGTACACATAAAATCAATTTGTTTATCCCAACGTAAATGCTGATCTATAAGAAATTCCTAAATATTTGACTTGTGTGTAAGGTGTGGGCAATTGCAATAATTATTTGTTAATTTATTATATGAAATATTATGTATTATTAAGTGATAATTATTCATTTTTTAAAATAATTTTAATTTTGATTATCAACAACAAATTCCACAATTTGGGACATCTGGCCGAAATTTATGGCTAACCACTAGGATCCAGAATACAAAGAAGAGGTTAAATGAAAATACAATATGATTGCAGAGAGAATACGGAACAATGATAAATTTAAAAATAAACTAGACTACAATTTGATTTAGGAGAAACATGAGATGAAAATACATTGAAGAGTAATGAAATGAAGTGGAAAAAAATTACATAGTATTACACAAGTGATTGTGTAAAATGGATAATGAATCTCTCAATACCATTAGACTAATTTTGTTAATGTCCTCATTAGAAAATTTAAGAGAAAGGAGAATGATTTTGGTTAACTTAAGGTATATGTACACCTTTACATACAACAAATTTTGTTTTGTATAATTTTGCTCTGTAAAATTTTTGTATAATTGAGAATGGCACCAGAAAGAGAATGAAGTGAACAGATCCCTTGAAATTATGTCTCAATTGTTTTTAAAAATTATTTTGTTTATAATTTTGGCCTCGAAACATGATAGCCCAGTTTTTAAGATACAGCCACAGCTGAAGCTAAAACAGAGTGTGATATAGACTATTTTTTATTTTTATTTCATTAATTAAATATCCGTAACCTAATATTTTATGTTGCATAAATCATGTAAAAATCCATAGATAATTATTAATTATATTAATGTTATTTTACTCATTGTCAGACATGGGGGACATTTCCGTCAAAATGACACCAATATCTTCTTGGTATCACCATACTTGGCTGAGATATCATGTTTGAAAGAATTAAATATTCTAAAATTACTATTTACAGGAAATATGCCACAAACTTTCAGAGCCTAGAAGACTCCATCATCATATGTCACCCTTAAGCAGCTTCATGTCGGTCCAGTTTCAGCTTCTTTCTGCCTCTCAAATAGCTCCTCCTTGTTTGAACTTCAGGTGTTGATTTTTTTTTTTTTTTTTTTGGCATTTTTGTCCCTACATTGATGCTGGGTGTTTGTCCCGGCCCATCCTCCCAGAATTGTAATTTCACTTTTGGCTCTTATTAAAATGATTACAACATCATTGAGAAAATTTCAGTTTTTGACTAACCTTCATGTAAAAAAGTTTTTCAATCGAACCAGATATCGCATCTATTCGGGATTAACGAAGTTTATTTTACAAGCAATGCTGGACGAGGGGTTGACTGCTACGAGGATCACTCCAAAGTAATGCACTCCAAATGTAGCCTAAGTGGCCGTGACTGATGACGCAGCATTTTGGAAAATGGGACATTTTGTTAATGTCCTCATTAGAAAATTAAAATAAGAGAAAAGGAGAATGGTTTTTGGTTAACTTAAATGAAGTTCCCCTAGCGCCAAAAAAGAAGTCCTTTCACTTCCCATGTATTAATATTCATTTTGTACCTCTCACTGAAGTGAGGAATACATGGGTTGTAAATAGACTTCTTTTCATCGTTAACGTTATTGGCTTGTTGATCATCCTTCTCAAAACGGACAGTGGGGTCAAGAATGAGGCTTCTTTGATTCCGGCGATCGATGGCTAAGTCTAATGGACCATAGTGTGTCATAGTTGGAATAATTGAGGTAAATGTGTATGTGTACGCTTATAACGAGTGACCACATTGTTTAAGGCACTAATGAGACACAAAGCATGGACCGACATCAATCCTAGATTAGTAACACCTTCATACTTAGGCAGGGCTGATCATATTAGGAAGATTAAATGCAGAAAACAAAGAACGGTCGTGGAAAAATTTTCCTTTGTTAACCGCACAATAGTAGACTGGAACAGCTTACCTGCGGCAATCTTTCAGGGCGGTCCTCTCAAAATCAATACATTATTTAAGGAAAGGTTGAAAATATATTAGGCTGAGTAATTAAGTAAGTTGTGACATGTAATTAATTAAGTTGATGTGTAATTATTTAAGTTGACAATAGTTGGTTTTAATGGAAATACTTGTAAGTTAGGTTTACTTTTGCTTATAGTAGGCGTTATTATAGCATAGTTTTTATTTATAGTCCTAGATTTGTTTATTTATTTATAGTTAGAATTAATTTTACTTTGTTTTATCTATGTTATTTTATTGCTGTAATTATTTTAATTTTATCGCTGTAATTATTGTAATGTTATCGTACATTATATATCATTGCCACCGAGTGTACACCCAATTGCAGTGTTAAGAAATGCATACATACCATACATAGGCCTAACCTTGAATTCTTTCCAGTGTGAGAAATGAATGCAAATTAAAGATTGCGAAGGACATAAAATAAGTGACAGAAGTAACACAACTTCCGCAAATATAGAAGAAATTAACTGCTTTTCGTTCTAGAATAGAAGTTGACTTTGCCTCCAATCTTGATTTGAATAAGAACATTTGATATGTTTTTGCACGTAGTTGTTTTTTCAAGTCAACTAATTTTAAAAAATCGCACTTACATTATACTGGTTCATAAAGCATAAGTGCAATTTTCACACTTCTATCCTCTTCCTCCAACTTTCTCTATCCTCCCATTCTCGTTCTTGTAATCCTTTTTTTCCATTACTTACTTACTTACTGGCTTTTAAGGAACCCGGAGGTCCATTACCGCCCTCACATAAGCCCGCCATTGGTCTCTATCCTGAGCAAGATTAATCCAGTCTCTACCATCATATCCACTTCCCTCAAATCCATTTTAATATTATCTTCCCATCTACGTCTCGGCCTACCCAAAGGTCTTTTTCCCTCCGGCCTTCCAACTAACACTCTATATGCATTTCTGGATTCGCCCATACGTACTACATGCCCTGCCCATCTCAAACGTCTGAATTTAATGTTCCTAATGTCAGGTGAAGAATACAATTCGTGCAGCTCTGCGTTGTAAAACTTTCTCCATTCTCCTGTAACTTCATCCCTCTTAGCCCCAAATATTTTCCTAAGAACCTTATTCTCAAACACCCTTAATCTCTGTTCCTCTCTCAAAGTGAGAGTCCAAGTTTCACAGCCATACAGAACAACCGGTAATATAACTGTTTTATAAATTCTAACTCTCAGATTTTTTGACAGAAGACTAGATGACAAAAGCTTCTCAACCGAGTAATAACAGGCATTTCCCATATTTATTCTGTATTTAATTTCCTCCCGAGTGTCATTTATATTTGTTACTGTTGCTCCAAGATATTTGAATTTTTTCACTTCTTCGAAGGATAAACCTCCAATTTTTATAGTTCCATTTCGTACAATATTCTGGTCACGAGACATAATCATATACTTAGTCTTTTCGGCATTTACTTCCAACCCTATCGCTTTACTTGCTTCAAGTAGAATTTCCGCGTTTTCTCTAATCGTTTGTGAATTTCTCGTAACATATTCACGTCATTCGCATAGACAAGAAGCTGATGTAACCCGTTCAATTCCAAACCCTCTGTGTTACCCTGAACTTTACTAAAGGCATATCTTTTTTTCCATTGCTTTCTTAATTTCCTTCAACCATGTGTTTTGAGGTCTACCTCTTCCTCTGTTTCCCGATGGAGTCCATTCCAAAACTCTTAGTGATATTATTAACCGTTCTTCCTCCATACGTTTCATATGTCCAGACCATTCCAATTGTTTATATTGTACACAATTCAGAATTCTGTTTTCATTATTATTTTTTTGTCCAATAACTTCATTTCGTATACTTGCAAGTTTAGAATATCTGACTGAACTCCCAAACTAAAATAATTTCAATAATTATCAATATCATCTTTTGAAATTCAAAAAA
Organism: Periplaneta americana; assembly: GCA_025594305.2. Classification (NCBI taxonomy): domain Eukaryota; kingdom Metazoa; phylum Arthropoda; class Insecta; order Blattodea; family Blattidae; genus Periplaneta; species Periplaneta americana. The sequence continues at coordinate 134,916,293 of JAJSOF020000015.1, read as the reverse complement.
TCATCTCGCAAATTCTTAAAGATTCCCTGCAGATTAGGCCTATACAATTTTATTTATACCACTCAGAAGGCCTTAATTAAGGATATGCTAATTTTAAGTAAAATATTTTATTTATAAGATAATAATTTTAAAGTCATCTTCTAAGATTTTATTTTATAATTGATAATCAGTGGTACTTAATTATTACATTTTATTTTTATATCAACACTCATATTTAATTAATTACATTTTTATTTTATATTAATTTCCGGATCCTCGTGGTCATCCTTAATTAAGACCGGACGATTTATTTCTCTCTATATATACAGAATAACACTTAAAGCATATAATTATGATTATAGCTTCACTATAACAAATAACAATAAACATTTCCATTTTATCAAAAGAAATACTCCTTTTATGTTCAGAAAAAAAAACAATATTTTTACTCTGAAAATATTCGTTCTACGTCACAAGACGTTACTGGAGCATATCTGAAATATAATATAGTATTTCTTACTACCATAAGGTGAACAACTACTTTGTGAATCTAATAGTGTACCTCATATGTGGCACACAATATTAAACTCATAATTGTTTCAAGAAAATATTGTAATGGCAGCTAGGAAGTTCGTATCGTAATTCCGATGTTGAACTTGGACTGTAACGCAACCGGATGCATAGCAACACGAGACGTCAACATTTAACGAAGCATAATCGGGAAAAAATAAACGTGTTACACACTGCTGTTTACATAATTATTTAATAATAAATAAGTTTATTTTTGTAATTATGCATAATATTAACATTACGTAAATAATAATAGCTCACTTTGTTCAGAACCTAAAATACTAATATAAATTAACAATATTCTTCAAACTACTATTCACGACTGTACACAGCTCCACAGAATGATACTATGCGTTGTTTATGTGAACGTGCTGTGTGTCGTCTGTAGCAGGGCGAGGCACGGGTGACATCTACAATATACTTCTCGCTGTACTCAACTGAAATGTACTGTTTTGGTACCAACTTCCTAGCTCTGCTGATAACATTGGGTAAAATGCAACTTTACGCATTATCGTATAATAGTACATTATGCAACGAGCCTATAATGGTAGTAATTAAGACGCGAGTATGTTTATGAAACGAGCGAAAGCGAGTTTCATAATTTTCATACGAGCGTCTTAATTACCATTATAGGCAAGTTTCATACGACTTTTTATGCTCGACCATATTTCTAACTTGAAATTATTCATAAGTATTCATATTATTCTTATCTGACTGGGGAGCGGAAGTGACTTGTCGTAACTTGTGAGATGTGCGCAGACGCGAAAGTATTGATTTTTTCCTAGGAACAAATGTCATTGACCTTGATATAATCTAGAGAGTAAAATGAACATTAATCTTGATATAACCTGGAAATTAATTTAGACATTGCAAAACGAAATGACAAATTGAATTAATTTGAATATTATTTACAATTAAGTCAAAAGAATTATCGTACAAAAACCTTGTTCGCCCAATTATGGAATATGGAGCAATAGGTTGGGATCCGTACAGACAAAACCAAATCGATTCAATAGAAAAGGTCCCAACGCAAGGCAGCAAAATATGTCAAAAGGAGGAAGGGACATGGTGAGGAGATAGTGAAAGATTTACGGTGGGAACTTCTCAAATCAAGGCGACGAAAAACCAGACTCACCGCATTGTTTAAGGCTCAAATGGGACACAAAGCATGGACCGATATCAATGCTAGATTAGCAACACCATCATACTTAGGAAGGGCTGATCATATTAGGAAGTTTAAATGTAGAAAACAAAGAACGGACGTGGCAAAATTTTCCTTTGTTAACCGCACAATAGTAGACTGGAACAGCTTACCTGCGGCAATCTTTCAGGGTGGTCCTCTTAAAATCAATACATTTAAGGAAAGGTTGAGAAGATTAGACTGAAAATGTAATTGGAGGTGCAGTGTAATTATTTAAGTTGTGTTATGTAATTAATTGAGTTGATATATAATTAAGTTGATTGATATGTAATTTAGTTGATATGTAAATAAATTAAGGTGATATGTACTTAATTAAGATGATATGTAATTAAGTTGGTATGTAATTAATTAAGGTGATATGTAATTATTTAAATTGGTAATAGTTGGGTGAAATAGAAGTACTTTTAAGTTAGATTTACTTTTGCTTATCGTTAGGCGTTATTATAGAATAGTTTTTTTATAGGCCTAGGTTTATTGCATTTACTATTTAAAGATTTACGTTGATTTTATTTTATTTCATTTACGTTTATTTTATTTTATTTCATGTGATTGTAATTATTGTATATTATATATCACTGCCACCGGGTGTATACCCAATTGTAGTGTAATAAATACATACGTACATAATTACTATAGTAACAGAACATAACCTTCTGCGACAGTATTGCATTTCCAGCCTCCGTGACGTTTCGCTAGTTGTCTTTCGATTGCATATCCGAGAATAATCGATACTTGCGCTTTCATATTGCTTTCTGATTGGTAGAAAACCTGAACTTTAATGAGGTCCATTAAAGGACTGCTACCAGGTGTATAATTACTACATTTCGGCATGGTCGAGCATAAAAAATATTTTGAAGTGTATCAGTTCGATCGGAAGGTCCAATAGGTATGAATAATGAAAACAAAAACTACTATTTAACTTTTCAAAATTTAACTCTTCCTAATGCATATCGCAAGTGGTTACAAGCCGGAACTTTATGAGCTTATTTGTCGCCGGATCATAATATTTCAGTAACAGACAATAAGCTTATTGTCCTTTTAAATAAATTAACCTTGGCAATGAAACAAATTCTCTATTGCTTGGCAGTTTGGCCTTATGACCGATGTCAACTACATAATGAAAACTTATGCATCAAGATTACAACTTGGAACTACATCATTTCACTATGAACAAGTTTACACGGCACCGCTCTCTGGAAATCAAGTCAAAAATATACTTAGTTTTTTTTTTGTGTACAAAGAAGAAGCTCGTGTACTATCTCGTATTTCCTACCGCTCATTTCCTGATTGACCCTCAGCGAAGCCCTTCCAACCCCGTTATTATCCAATTTGATTTAATAAACATAGTCGTCATCCATCTTCACCAGTGTTTTACACAGAAACCAAACCAGACATCGGGCTTTTTCAATTGTTGGGGTGATACAGCACACTAAGTTATTGTTTTTATGTCCTTACTAGACATGCGGACGGGGCAACACTCAGCATCCCAGAGAGTGGATTAAAAGCCTGTCATATCTAACAGCTTTACTACATCGTAGCTATTTTAATGGGTTGTATTACATATGCTTGTCTGAAAGAACTTGTCACTACCGGAATCCGTTTTTGCCGTCACTGAAGATGAGTCGAAAGGCATCCGAGTAATCATGCACAGAGATGTGACTGATCCCAGGTTAATCAATCACAAGGGGTGGATTATAAGAAACCTGCCGTAAGTAATTCTGCTACGAAATCTATCATAAGGCGTTCTCAATCAGTGCAAAGAATGTCGCTCTTTAAAACCAATCATAGACTGTACTATTTTTTGTCCCCTTCTTCTTCTTCTTCTTCTTCTTCTTCTTCTTCTTCTCCTTCTTCTTCTTCTTCTTCTTCTTGGTTTTCTGAATAGGCTGCTTTTGCTGTGTCTTCAAACAAAACAAAAATACACCTAGAGTGAACCGTACTTTTACTCCAACCACGAGAAAGTCTCTGGGGAATAGGACGAAGCGGGGTAATGTTGTGAATGAATGTTGATGTCATAAGGTCACACACGTGGGCACTCGTATCTCTATTGGCTAGCTCTCACAGCACAAACAACAACACTGATACAAACATATTTATACTACCTAGTTACAAAATTAGATCACTGTTAATCTCCCGGGGTGCTATGCATAGACATTTCGCTAGCCCGCGCTACGACTGTGCTAAACTAGCCCCGGCTATCGACTGATTACTTGTACAGGATTCATATCTTATCACATCGCTAACACTGGTTTATGAATACGAAAAACGTTAGTTCGCTGATCATCCACCGTAAGCCCGCGCCAAGAATATCTATGAATATGGCCCCCGTTCTTTTAATCTCTCCATACAGGAAATAACATATGCAGGAGAGCGCATGGTTTTTAAACTGACGTTATAACGGTAATATTATCTATCTACTTCGTTCCAATAGATGACGCAATAGTAAGCACATTCCTTTACGGTTGATCTCCTGGTTGGAGAACAGTAGCTGTGGGCAGTATGGGATGAAGATAAATTCAAATAAGACAAAGACCATGGTCACAGGAAGAAAAATAAAGAAGGTAAACTTGCGAATTCTAAATGAGGCAGTAGAGCAAGTGGACAGCTTCAAATACTTGGGGTGTACTATAAGCAGTAACATGAGCTGCTGCCAGGAAGTCAAAGGAGGATAACAATGACCAAAGGAAGCTTTTAATAGAAAAAGGAGCATCTTCTGCGGACCTGTGAAGAAAGAACTAAGGAAGAGACTAGTGAAGTCCTTTGGATGGAGTATGGCATTGTACGGGGCTCAAACGTGGACAACCAGATAAGTTCACACAATTCTGGTTCTTGGATCAAAAGATGCGCACTGTCCTATTATATACGATGCATGCTTTAACTATATTTGTAATAAAAGTAGATTTATCTGGTTTTTGCACCAAACCCCTCATTCTGTCTGAACATTTCTCTCGCTTAGGCCCGCATCTAACGTGAAATACAAAACAAAAGCAAAAACCTTTACCACTTATCAACTTTTGAAGATGTAAATGTCTATTCTGAACCGATCACAACGAAGTTAGTGTTTCTTACTTTCCAAAAAAGATTTTCATTTCGAATTTTTTCCTATGCCTTCCTTAGACATTTAGGTATCAATTAAAAAATTACAGCGTAATTGATTATCATAGGAGCCACGACATGATAAATCCATGGCTGAGAACCAGACTGTTCTAAGTCCAACTTCCTATAATAAAGAAATCTGTGTTTCATTGTGTTCCAGTTCTTGTCTGCATATATGAATCGAACAAAATTGTAAATATTCCTCTTCATAAGGTTGCTATGAAGCTATTCCAAATTGTTTCATGAAGCTTTGAATGTCAGGAGCTTAAAATAGCTCTCCTGAAAAAAAAAATAGTAAAATGGACTTGGAAAAGTCTGGTTCTGGGCCACCGAAATGTTAAAAGAGCGGGAAATATCGTATAATGATTATTTCCGAAGTTTTACGGACGTTAACATACGCCACCAAATACGTCATTACTGATATCAACATTGCGTTAACGTTTAGCGTATGACGAAGGTGTGAAAACTCTCTATTGATAACTTATAAGTAGACAGTGGATGCGGGATGACTTATCGTTGAATGTAAGTGCACATTTACTATATGTTATATTTTTTTCACTTAGACCATTGGCTGAATAGGATTTAAACGTAAACAGACGTATCTCCGTACAGTCAGAAGGAAAAGAAAAATAACGTACTGTTGTACATTCCTTGCAAGGTTCAGTCCTCGTCATCATTGATGCAATTACCAGCGTTGCAGTAAACGACGATATATTCTCGTAAGTTGTCGAAGCTGAATCGTCTTCGCTTAAACAGTTTTTGTATCGAGAGAATTTCTGAAGAAAACCTCTAAAATGGGGATCACTCAATTTCTTTAGAGGAATATTTGTACTGAGTATCATGTTGCACGTGTCGTTAGACCCGCACAACTAAATGATGATGATGATGATGATGATGATGATGTAGATGGTTCCTCAGATTTCATTTCAACGCATTTCCTGTGCGATGTACTGTTGCAATGTTTCTCTATAGCCTGAGTTGTTCTGGTTTTTATTTCAATTTTACATACATTATACACGATATTGTCTTCGTTAATACATAAAATGTCACTCTCATACTTCTTAATTGCATTTCGTATCTCTGAGCGAATTTAACGTTTTGCCATTATGAATGGATCAGCACAACATATTCAACGCGTACTAAATACTTGAGCAGGATAACACAACTGCACACATTGCGTTGCAATGTTACTATGAACGGATCGGGGTTCCTTCGTTTTGTACGCTGCTGTACTCGCCAGGTACACAAAAGACGGACGGCGCGGCACGTGCCATATACTCTGATACGAAGCAACTTCACTTTTCTTTAAGTCATCCCGCATCCACTGTCTACTTATAAGTTAATGTTATAAAGTTAAGACATCGTATTATCATTGTCATACGGTTGAGATAAAGCCATCATCAACATAACTCTACCATCTCATAATCATTATCATCATCTCGAGATGATTTTGGAAATAAAATAAAATTTCACAATGAAGTTCTTTGCAGATGTTTTCTAGAGATGCAGAACTACCCTGGATTCTGCATCTCTGAATTCGCTTTACGTTTGTATCTCCTGTGTTGCTGGCTTAAATTTTAAAACAATTTGTAAGTCTAATGAATACGAGCAATTTCTTGTTCCCCGACACCAATAAAACCTACACAGAAGTCACAAGAGTAATTAACGAAGCTAGGAACAGAAAGCGTTGTATGTGTATGCTTTAAATACATTGGAGCTTCTTGCAATGTATTCAGTTTCACAGAAATTCGGAACAATAAACCTCAGCGGATTAATTCTTCTGAGAACTAAACAAGTCTCCACAGTAATTGGTAGACTCCTTCATAAGATCTTTACTAACACTCTGTAACACTGTACAGCTAAAATAGTCTATAGGCTTACTTGAAGTTTCCACGACGGAGGCGTTCGTAACGCTTTCCAATGTCGTATATTCTTGGGAATGTATTACATCCAATTTATCTAATCAGATTATGACATTTATTTCCAATAAAATTCTTATTGTGGAAACAAATGCCTCCTCGAGAATTCCCCGAGAACTTATCCACATTAAGAGGAACATGATTTAATATATTTACTTCATTTTCTTCCATATTCCAGTCTCATTACATACTCGTACCAATACGATGGGAACCAGAAGAAAGGAATAAGAAAGGAAGACCAACTGAAAAGTGGATGGAAGGAGTGAGATGTATGGGGCTGAAACAACCAAATTTCTTGGCTTAAAAATAGATAATGTGTTAAATTGGAAAAATCATATTAATGAAATTACCCCCAAACTAAATTCAGCTTGTTTTGCTATTAGATCTATGCCAGGGCTGGGCAGCAAGAGCAGATTCTACTCTCTTACGGGGAGTCATATGATTTCTCTTCATCCCCTTTCTTCCCCTCCGAACACCGCGCAGCGTTGATTCAGTAACGGATGAATATTAAGCGTCCCCGTTTAGAGTCTAGATCCGCTCTCGACGCCCAAGCCCTGATCTATGCAAAAGATAGTAAATATCAATACCTTAAAAACAATATACTTTGCATACTTCCACTCGGTAATGAGTCTTGGAATAATATTCTGGGGAAATTCCACAGATAGTAACAATATATTTCTATTACAAAAAAGAGTAATTAGAATAATGGCAGGTGCCAAATCTAGGGAATCGTGTAGGACTATTAAAAAAAAACTACAAATAATGCCCATGGCTTGTCAGTATATCTTTTCATTAATAATCTTCCTCGTATGTAATCGTGAAAACTTTGTAACTAATTTAACAGTTCATAGCATAAATACACGTCAAAAAATGACTTTCATACTCCATCGGCAATTCTATCATGCTATCAAAAAGGAGTGCGTTATATGGCAGTAAAAATGTTTAATAGCCTCCCTATCGATATAAAAAATGAAACTCAAAAAATAAGATTATTTAGGGCCAAATTAAATAAGTACCTAATTTCTCACGCCTTCTATTCTGTAGGTGAATTCATGACATTGAATAACGCTTCATGAAATTGATACTAAAACTATGTGTTGTACTAGTAGACTATATTGTAAATCTCGTCTGTATATATTTCATCTAGACTGTGACTATAAATTAAGACTTTATATAATAGTATTAAGTTTTTTGACTTGTTCCATATTCTAGCTGTAAAGCAATGTATGAATACTATGGATTGTTAATAAATACAATACAATACAATACAAAGGATTACAAAATAAAGGTTGGATAGAGAACAGTAGAGGAAAAACAATTAAATAAACAATGACATTTCAAAAAGAGGAAAACTACAACATAGTAGAAAATCTTAAATACTAATAAAAAAATCTTTATTTTATGGTAAAATTAAAACACGGAACCAACGTTCCTTACATACTAGTAGGGATGCGATTTTGTGTTTAGCATCATTTAGTGATCCCTTCCTTTTTAATTGTTTATTATTTCCTTCCCCTCTCCTTTTCACTGTTTCTTTATACAGGGTGAACCATAAATAATGTCATTAATTTCAGGGGGTTATTCTTTCAGATATTTCAAACAAAATACTTTAATACAATCTTGCTCGTTCTTTCTTTCTTTCTTTTCGAGATAAAAATTGCTTTATATAAAACATTTCACAACGTGTTTTGAGAGAGAAATTGATTTAATTCCCAATATGCTCAGTCAATTTACGATAGCAGTATAGTATGATAATAAATAACTGAAAAAAATTTAGTTTTTTCCTTCAACTGTGCAGACATTTCATCCGAATAAATGTGACTTTTTTTTTTTGTTTTGAAAAGGAATTTTTAAAATGATCGGATAAATTTTCTACACATTTGGACAAAACTAAAATTCTGTCAATCATTTATTATCATAATACACTACTCTCTTAAATTGACTGAGCATATCGGAAATTAAATCAATGGCTTTCTCAAAATACTTTATTAAATTTTGTTTTATATAAAGCAATTTTTATTTACAATTTGTAGATATGTGTAAGTTAAAATCTATAATAAATCGGACTGAAATAAAATCGTCACCGATTCAAGTGTTAGCGTATTAAATAGCTACACTCCTTCAAGCGTATTTAATAGTTACCCATCTTCAGACATCCACATAGTGTTGCCAGTTTGGCGACTTTGTTGCTAAATCTGGTGACTTTTAACTACTCGTATTTTTCGGCGACATGTTACTTTAACTTTTCCATTGGGGCTATTCCATATGAAATCAATCAGTAAAAAACTTCGCATTTTTTAATACTCTTAATTTTTTCCCTATTTATACAAGGTGCTGAGGACAGTGCATTTTAAAAAATATACTATCGAAAGTCAAACGGTTTTCGTATTATTGAGCGACAAATTTAGCGTATTTTATAAAAACAAGCCTCTTTCAGCGCTCAGAACTCTGGAACCATTTACTGCAGAACATTCAACGAGCTGACGTTTGGTAGATTATGTTAAGAAGTAATCCTTATTTTTATTGTATACAGAGAGACAGATAATCTGATTTTACTCACTTTAGGCTTTTTGCCAATTTGTAAAAATGTAAAAAATATTGAGAAAAAACCTTGTATTATTAAGAGGGATTCGGCATTGTTTGCTTAGTGGCTCGGCAATAAGTTTCGTGGGTATTAAATAAATTATTTTCACACGCCTAGACATGAACGGCGCAGTACCGCAGGCACTGGCCGAGAGCTGAAAATAAGCGAGCGTTGGGCGTCATTATACTCCTGTGTTTATGAAAACTTGTGATAAAGCTAGCACAGCCATGCGCTACTAGACGAAACATCACGTGTTTGTCTCCTGGCCTTGCTTGTCTCGGCTAACTCCCGCCTCACAGTCAGCTGGTTAGTTCACGCGCGTACTATTTATTTTCTTTATTTAATATTTTCAATACTTTCTTATCAACGGTGTACCAGTAAAAAAATATGTTTATTTGTACTTTCAATGCGGAATCTAACTATATATTTAAAAAATCTTTTTTCGTGGTCAAAGGCGTCTTAATGAAGACAAATCTAAATTTCTCCATTTCCATAAAAAGTAAGAAAAACTGTTTAGATGTCAATATAAACTTCAATTTCTCAGCATCAAAATAAACCATGATTTTGATCACTGGGTGAAGGGTTTCGGAGCCACAATAGTTTAAGTTGCTAATTTTATAAAAAATACGATAAATTTAAATATTTTAAATTTAAACACTATGAAGTTCTGATGCCTCAAACTTTGCACAAAGCATTGTATCACAGTTGTCAACGGACTGAAAAAGTTTCATTGTATTTAAAAATTGCAAGGTCAATTTTCTCTATATTTCGATGGATTTGAGATGGAATAGCCCATTGATTAAATAGGGATTTAGCGACTTTAACTGCACTCTCTAGCGACAAAAATGAAGTACGATACTGAAGGCTGTGCGATCTGTTTTTAATAATTTGGGAGGGAGTTTACGTACAGCGATTATCAAGTGTCCAGTCAGACCAGTCTGATGATGTGTCAATGGCATCGGACACACCCACAGCCTTCGGACGCAAGGTTGGACAGGCCTTGTGGAGGACTTAGTCGTTATCAGCAGCACAGTCACGCAAAAGTTAATCCACACACTTCTCTCTCCCTCCCTCTTCTAGGTAAATTACAACACTCTGTCGTAGGACCAAATAAATATCGTGATCTTTTAATGCACATCCACTAATGGATATAAGAGATCACTTTTCACAGCTGTTCCCGGATTGTCGCAATTGAATCAACTCTGCTGTTCTCTTGCGTTGCGCAACCACGTGTGCCCCCTTTCCTTCCATTCGCTCACTGGGTGATTAGTAAATCATACTCCTGTCGATGAATGATAAGATCGGAGTTTGCTGTCTTCCTTTTTTAATTATACGAGTTGTTCCAGTTTTTTATTCATGTCGCGCACACCATCTTCATTTGTGATTCCATCGGTCCAAGGCATTTTAAGCAGGCGCTGGACTCTAAATCTACACAATTTCAAACGTCTTAAGTTTATTTATGGCTAACACTTTCAGAGTCCAAGCTTCTACACCATAAAATAGTACAGACAGTATACAGGGTGGAACTGGAATAAAGCTCGATTCACATTATACGTCACATCAACGTCACGTCACGGACCAGCAGCGTTGCACCTTTCTTATGAGAGAGATCGCATGAAAACAGCACTATTTGCAGATGATATAGTTTTGTGGACTTCCGGATCTTACAGACATAGAGACAAAATTCAAAATTGCTCTTAAAGGTCTAAATCAACTACATGAATGGAACATATCAAATTTGATGACATTCAATTTAAGCAAAAGTAACTACCAAATATTTTCACTTGGTAAAAAAGAAAGAGAATTCAATATCCAATACAATGGCCATCACCTTCCTAGGACTTATGAATCCAAATATCTTGGAGTTATTTTCGATAGTAAGTTAACATGGAGTAACGATTTGGAATACATTTCTGAAAAAGCTCGTAAAAGATTCTCCCTTCTAAAAAGACTAGCAGGAAAGAAATGGGGATGCTCTAGGAATACTTTGAACACCACATACAAAATGTTTATACAGCCAGTGCTGACATACTGCGGAGAAATTTTAATTACTTCACCTTTCATAAACGACATAGAATATGTTCAAAACCAAGCTCTCAGACTCATTACTGGTGGAATCAAAACAACTCCAATAGATTCTATGAGATTCCTCACTAATATTAACAGCATCAAAATGACAATAGAAGAAAAAGCACTGATTCAATATGAAAAACTTATCAGATTACCAGGAAACAATTGGCATTCATACAGTCCTCTTCTGTAGATTGAAAACTCAAAAAAGTTTCATATCCATGGTTCAGGAATTAAAACAGAAAATCAATATCCCGAATTTAAAAGAAAACTTACGGATTAAACCAAACCCTTTAACTCTATTAAATATAAAATATAATCTAAATTTAACAGAAGAAATACTGAAATCAGAAGTAAACACTGAAATACTAAAACAATTGACTTTAGAGACAATTAATATTAGGTACCCTCCACAAAACTGGCTTCATTTATACACTGACGGATCCTTGATCTCCAGAGAACAAGGTGCCGGTGCAGGTGTTACGTGCTGTCTCTTCTCACTTTATAGATCTCTTGGGTATGGAACAACAAGTTTTGATGGAGAAATCATTGCAATAAGTAAAAGTCTCAGGAATCTTCTATGCCACATCAATAAATTTAAGAATGCAGTTATATTGTTAGACTCCAAAGCAGCTATTCTATCAATAGTCTCTAAACACACACCTTCCTCTCAAACAGCAGAAATAACTAAAATGCTCTCTCAATTAATTTCACTCAATAAAAGAATTGTATTCCAATGGATACCATCCCATTGTGGAATCCTGGGAAACGAGAATGCGGATGCATTAACAAACAAGGGCAGCACTGCTACTTACAGACCTGTTACTAAATCTACGTATTACTCTGTGAAAAGATTTATTAAATCTACATACTTAGACTCCAACAAACAAAATTTGATAACACAATCTCAAGGGAAAAAATGGAACTCTCTGCATCATAATCCACAGTTAATTCCCGATTTACCACGAAAATCGTCTGTAGCTGCATTTAGATTGGCAACAGGCAATGATTGTTTGGCCAAAACCTGCATAGAATTGGAATATATCAGTCCCTTAACTGTCCATTGTGCAACTCAAACCAAGAAATGGATTCGGAACACCTCAAAATCTGTGCTTCAGTGGCTGGTCATGATAATATCTTTGAAAAATATTGGAGTGCAAGAGGTCAAATGACTTTATTGTCAAACGCCTGGCATTAGAAAGCAACAACAACATGAGAGAGATCGGTAACATAGCATCACTGCCATCTTTTGATGATCTTAATAAAACTTTATCGTCTTCTGTGGACATAGCCTTGTTGATATGTAATGCTCCTTGGTACCATGTATCATTCAACTGAAATATCACATTTTTTTTTTAATTTGGCACTTAGTACCTTTCTATATTTAAGTATCCAATTATTTTCAGTTTCTTCATGAAAATTTACAATGAATGCTTTCATCTGAATCATCATCCATACAACAATAATCATATTTACGTCAGAAATTATTATTACAGTTACTAGTATGTACGATTATATAGCCAAACTATAAATCATAAATGTCTTTCCCATATTCTTTCGTAATTACGGCATACTGTCACCACATCTCTTGCTACATGGGCTTTCCAGTTAACAAACGAGTCGTTTTACAAACGGAGAGAAGCATCCGTCTATGAAGTATGAAAGCGCAAATAATTCTCACTCATGCGTTGGTGCTGGAAGAAATTACGACACTGATTACATTTTGTAATTGGCTAGTATTAACTATTGCAATTTATGAAGACATAAATGCGTTACGTGTGGTTGAACATGTGGAGTAACATCGGCATTACTGCTCCCACTAAGTTTAACTTCCCAGCCAGAGGAATGTAAAATAATGGAAGTCGGTTCTGTGCCAGACTTTTTGTATGTGACAAAGCTCTAGAATGCAGTCCGTGTTAATGTCCGTATCCACCCTCAATTGCAAGATCAACGAGCGAAATCATGACTGCACCGTGGTGGGTGGGTGGGTAGGCATCGCATAAAATTGCGAACCACAGATAACTTCTACATTTGGAAAACGGTGCCAACAAACAAAGGGAATTAACTTGACAATACAATAGCGCTATTAGGTCTACCACTACATACATCAGCTTACGTAGTGCTACCATTGCTGTTTCTAAAGACAATGCTGTAATATCGATACTTTGAATGGAATTCGTAGCATTATTTGATTTACGACATTCTGTTTAACAATATACATTTTTTATTCACTAACACAGTATTTGACATTTATTTATTTAATTATTTATTATTTTGCTAATAATTGTAACATAAAATATAATATATACAGAAAAACATTAACTCGCCCCTGAAAGAGTAGAACTCGTGCTCAGGGGCGGATTCTTGAATTGAAATTAATAATTATACAATACAATTTGTCTTATGTCTACTATGCAATTATCTATACTAATAATAAATCTGTTAGCCGAAATTTTTCTAGTAATTTTCGATTTTCCAAAAATAATTGGTCCTAACATATATAATTAACCACCCTGAAACCGAAAATCGCTTTTTTGAAATTTTTGTTTGTATGTCTGTCTGTATGTTTGTTACCTTTTTACGCGATAATGGCTGAACGGATTTCGATGAAAATTGGAATATGAATTAAGTTCGTTGTAACTTAGATTTTAGGCTATATGGCATTCAAAATACATTATTTAAAAGGGGGGGTTATAAGGAGGCCTGAATTAAATAAATCGAAATATCTCGCTTATTATTGCTTTTGTGAAAAATGTTACGTAACAAAAGTTTCTTTAAAAATAATTTGCGATAAGTTTTATTCCATACAAAATTTTGATAGGACTGATATTTAATGAGATAAATGAGTTTTAAAATTAAAATAACTGCCATCTAAGGCCGTGTAATGAATTAAAAAACAAATGACTTCGTCTATAAGGGGCCTTGGACAGCAACAATCGAAAGCTATGAAAGATAGCCTACAGAGAATGTTTCTGTGTTTGTATGAAGTAATATCGGAAGCTAAATTAACCGATTTGTATAATTAATTATTATTTCACCATTGGAAAGTGTAGTTTCTCTAGATGGACATAATGCTATAATGTTATTACAATAACTTCTGAAATAATATAATATAATATAATATAATATAATATAATATAATATAATATAATATAATATAATATAATATAATATAATATAATATAATATAATATAATATAATATAATATAAGTTATTTGAAGGGTTCAGTACCATAGTGGGCCAAGCGCCATTTACTGAATACGTAGAAAACAAGGGTTAAAATTAAGTTATTACCATAATTCAATGGAAACCTATAACAAGTAAAATAAAATATACACATTAAATCTAAATGATGTCAATCTTCATTAAACTATGGTTGCATGTAATAAAAATTAAGAAACATGTTAAAGGAATTGTCGTTGCAGCAAATACTGTAGAGAGCTAATACCGGAAAGCAACGCGATTAACATGGTGTCGGGCGGCGACACGAGAACAGTAGCGCTGTCTAGCGGCTTGGTTTGAACAATGCTTCCAATATGTATTGCTTCAAATACCGTACGAAGCTCGCTACAGTATTTAATTGCATACATATCTAGGAGGGGTTGGGAGGAATTGTAGTAGGCCTATACAGTATTACATGAGAGCTAAAGAAATCATTACAGAACGGTCAGATTTACATTCTCGTTAATTTAATTGTCATAACTATTGAAGTAACATTATGATGCTAATAATAATATTATAAGATGTTTTAAAAGAGATATCTCATTGGTGGAAAACAACATTAAAGCTACAGTGCATACTTAATTGTCCTATTAGCTCTCTATTCTCCAGGTTACTGATGCATTACTTTTTTAGCCTTTCTGTTCTTTTTTCCAATCACTGTTGTACAACTTATTCTGTCACATTCATATTTTACAAACCAATTGATCATTACGTTAAGGAACTTATTAACGAAAACATGTTTACAATCTTTACATACCGAATTAGTTTGATCTATTTGTTCAAAAATAAGGGTCATTATCTTGGTTTTTACACCTTGTCTGCTTGCTGAAATAATTTTTTTGAAGTGCGTGTGAAATGTTGATCGAATAATTTTAGATAAAGAAACTGAATAACTTGTAGGAATTAGAAAATTAGCACTGTCATACTTTTTATTTGCAATGTGCTGATAAATGCCTCTCAAGTTTTCAGATTTGAAACTAGCTAGTTCCAGTTTGCATGTCTCATGTGGTATTCTGCTACAAGCCCACCTTGTCACATATGTTAGTGCATTATCTGGAATCATACACTGATCATGATTGTCCTCTTCAAGTTCAGCAGTTCCTACAAAACTGTTTTCTGTTGCTGGATAATCACTGCAGATTCTAAATGAACTTTCTTCAATCTCCTTCTTCGTAACTAAAAAATCACTGACTTCAATTTCACAGTTGCCTTTCTCTGAAGGTGTTAAGAGCTGGCAACTCATAATTCCTCTGACGGTAGACTTGAATTTACAGCTGTCAGGGGTAATGTTATTACCACCCTTAGAACGCACGATAGAGAAAATATTTTCAATACAGTCTTGTGTTATACGTCTTGCAAGCAGGAACCGAAAGTTAAAATTTTGTTCCAACACTTAAAGCATGGAGGGTTTGTCCTTTTTTCGCTCAGAATTTTCAGTTTTGAAAACAGACTTTCCAGTTTTTGTAGAGTCGTCCAATGACAAGAAGTAGTTTGTAAAGCCCTGCGTGAGGATTTATCATCGTTCATGATCGATGAATTATAATAGTCAAATCCACGCTCCACTAGCTCTATAAACTCAGCTGTTTGAAGAGCTTCTTCAGGTAGTGACTGAAACGACACATGAGTTTTTATGGCCTTGCTGACTGAATGACTTAGCACCTGTGCAGACAGACAAACCCTCATGGGCGAGAAAGGTGGAAGTTCTATATGTTTTTGTCTCAAAATTGGGCATAATAGAGGATTAATATCTTTATCCTTATTATACAGTTCAACAACATGTTGCCACTTGTATACTTCATCTTTGTACGAAAGGTCGTGCCGCTTAAAGTTATTGCGTACTGACTTTAGGAGATGTGGTGTGTCATGGAAGAAGTACACAATTTCTCCATCTATTTCAATAAATGGTTTATCAACCTCGCATCCCAATAAATTCCTAATTCTAATATTACTGGCTGCCTGGTCACTAACGACTACTTTAGGAAAATAGCCACATTTCCTAAACTCGCGGATGGCTTCGGAAAGAAGATCCTTTAGAACATCAGCGGGCGTGGAATTATTAGATAGGAAATATCCTATTATCTGCTTGTAGTTGGTTTGCAAGCCCCTAATCGTAAATACTAAAGCCTGATTTGCGGGTTTCAATTCTTCACTTTTTGTTTCATTTTGACTCTCGTACGGTTCAAATTCTACAAAGCAATCGAATAAATCTGATTTTGCATCATACGAGAAACTTTGTTTCAAAGATATCTCGTCAAGTACAATGGAAACAACTCTCTGAGCTGGTGTCAGACTTCTCGATTTTACGATGAAAGAGTAATGGAACGGAGAAAAATTCTCTCCGGCGCCGGCATTTGAACCCGGGTTTTCAGCTCTACGTGCTGATGCTTTATCCACTAAGCCACACCGGATACAACCCCGGCGCCGGACAGAATCGTCTCAGATTAAGCTCCAACTCTTGGATTCCCTCTAGTGGCCGCCCTCTGCACTACGTCATAGATGTCTATGAACGTAGGAACGAAGTCCACACATGTGCTGAGGTGCACTCATTATGAGTGACTAGTTGGCCGGGATCCGACGGAATAAGCGCCGTCTTAAATCACGAAGTGATTTACGCATATCATATATACTATTTTAATGTACCGGAGTACATATGATATTTCCATGCAGATATTCTGCGTCATCATACGATGAAAGAGTAATGGAACGGAGAAAAATTCCGGTTGTATCCGGTGTGGCTTAGCGGATAAAGCATCAGCACGTAGAGCTGAAAACCCGGGTTCAAATCCCGGCGCCGGAGAGAATTTTTCTCCGTTCCATTACTCTTTCATCGTATGATGACGCAGAATATCTGCATGGAAATATCATATGTACTCCGGTACATTAAAATAATATTCTCGATTTTATCTTAAGAAGTTGCATTATTGTCTCATTGAAACCTGGACCAACACTCAATTGTTGCAGCTAATTACATAAGGAGCGAATAGTCGGCAGACAGAAAGTCTTCCTCAAGTATCGATATGCATTCGGTGAAGCATAATGCAATGCCAGTGCGAAATTTTGTCATACACGGTATATCGCCTTCCCATAAGTTTTCTTTTTCTTAGCTTCAACTGAGATTTAAGAAATGAATCTTCTACCAGCAATTGAACACATTCTAGAGATGAATGAGATTTTTTCAATTTTTGTACGTCAGCTCTTAGGATTTGAATGAGTTTCCTTTGTTTTAACATAATTTTCTGAGCATTCCTTAAGTTTGTTAGTAAGAAAGGTATTTTTTTTCTCAAACGAAATGTTTTCTCTTTTAGGAGTTCTAGTATTCTCCAAGTTATCTGTAACAAGATAAATTTTATTTATTTATTTATTTATTTATTTATTTATTTATTTATTTATTTATTTATTTATTCTGGTGTAGTTAAGGCCATCAGGCCTTCTCTTTATAAAGCTTACAATATTATATTTCGAAACATTTTATATTGTAATCATATTTGCTAGCATCACAGCTTCTTAGACAGGCAACTATTCTTACTTCTAGCTCGCTGCAGGCAACACAAGAAATGTTTCGATCTCCTCTCGCACGGCCGACCCTCTCGTCAACTTATTCAAACCTTTCCGCTTGGAGCGCTGTTAGTCGATGTCGCACATATGAGAGCCAGCTTTCCGGTATTAGTATCTACAGTATTTGGTTGCACCAAATGAGTGTCTCTGGATCAAAATGATCGCATTTTAATTATTTGGATGCAATTTAAATTAAGTAACATATTAAACGATTTATCCTTCTATCAAACACGAATGTTCCCTGGATCAGATGTCCTATTTTAATTATGTAATTACTTTATATTTATTTCTAACGGGTGCAGCGGAGCGCACGGGTACGGCTAGTAGTATATAAATTTAAATTTACAATTTTTCAATTTTTATAAAATCCATACATAACTTTTTAAATTTAATACTAGAACTATTAGAATTGACAAGATTAGGATATTTAAATATAAATTTGTTATATATTTTTGGGCCTAAATTACTACTATGATTAAATACTGTAACAGTGTTGCATTTTGGTTCAAACAATATTAAAGAATTCATACCTTTTGTTTAATAACTATGACAATGCAATTCAAAATTATTTCGATTTTTATGTATGAATTTTATTAATACAATATAATAAATTCGTCTTACGTTAAGTACATTAAAGTCTAAAAACAAATTTTGAGATGGAAAATCAATACGTTTATGAAGACATATTTTAATTGGATAATTTCGAGGGAAAAATTGTTCCGGAGCCGGGTATCGAAACCGGGACCTTTGGTTTAACGTACCAACGCTCTACCACTGAGCTATCCGGGAACTCTAACCGACACCGATCCAATTTTTCCTCTATATCCACAGACCTCAAAGTGGGCTGACAACCTTCAAGCAACCGACTTCGAGTGCACACTAACTCCGTGTGACTTAAATTGTGGTTTTCTGTTAACGAACAGTGACGTGTATTATGCAAATCAAGATTTCAGGTATAACTCCCTGTAAAGTTGATTTTATTCAAAAGAAGCGACGTTCATGTTCCCCCCCCCCAAAAAAAAACTGCTGTTAATTTAACAAGCGTGGAAGAACTGTTACCAGTTACGAGTATTAAGCATTCTCGGAGATTTAAACTTTAAAACTCCGTTTTATTGTGCGCTAATATCCCTGGAAGCATGAAAAAAAAAAGATGTTGATACAATATTTCTTAGCTTATTTAACAGCGCATAAGATGACATCTTTCAAACATCTTCACGTGTTTAGAAACAGTTTCCTAAAATAATAACGCATTTGTAATACATAACATGTTCCACTGACATTTCGCTCCGGCCTTCCATAATCTCGCTTTGATCGTTTGCATTCTAAGAAGCCGTTTAAAATCCGTAACTCAGCGAAGCACATTATCAAAGCAAGAATCCTAATAAGACGCCACAAATTAAAGTAAAGAACTACCGGTATATGAGTTTACAAGTATTACATACATACATACACAGGAATGTAAAATACTTCAGGATAATGTAGTCTCGGTTAATCTACATCGATTTAACCTGATATACCGAAATGTAACGGTAGGAAAGTTATTGACGGGAGAACTTTTAAGGGGATAAGTACAGCTTACACTAGTAAAATTTTGGAAATATTCAACATTTTTTTCCTCCATTACTGCATCTTGTACAATAATGGAAATTGGTATGTGTAAAACACTGTCCTACTGCTATATGAAAAAAAAAAATATTTTTACGATTTAAAAAAATTACTTATACATTTATTTTTCAAAATTAATTTCAATGTGCAGTGATGAAGCGTTTACAACATATCTCAAATAACACAAAAAAAAATATCATTTATTAAGGAATGTAGTTGAAAGAGAATGATGTTGTAAACATGACTTTTAGCAATAAAATAAAAGAGAGAAAACATGAACAAGTTAACAAGTTTATGAGTTATGAAGGAAACTCTTCATCACTCCACAGTGAACTGTGAATTTTTTTTTAAATCGTAAAAATATTTTTTTCATATATCAGAAGGACAGTGTTTCACACATACCAATTTTTATTATTGTACAAAATACAGTAAAGGAGGGGGAAAAATATTGAATATTTCCAAACCATTTACTGCTGTAAGCTGTACCTAACCCTTTAAATGGAAAGGGGCATTATATACGCATTTATACATATCAGGACATTGTGATATGATACATTATTGAAAATGCTGCATCTTTTGTTGTTTCAATAAGTTTATTTCATAATTAAGTACAAACTCAATAAGAAAATAAAAAAAAAATAATTATTATTACACAAGACATATTATTAAGGTTTCTCTTCTTATGTATTCCATTAATTGTAAATTCATATCAGGTACCGGTTCATTTTCCGACCTCAACGGAACACTTGGAAGCTTGCCGGTTTCAGATAACATCCGGTAAACATGGAAAAACACACAGCTAGATGAAACCCTTCGATTGGAAAAACGTCGTCTGTATTCCTCAACAGCAGCCAAAGCATTGTCATCACGAAATTGAAAAACAAAAAACATGTCTGCATTTCATAATGCGAATACACGAATTAAATGTCAAGTGAACGTGTATGCAGTTGTGGGTGTTGCGAAAGCATTGCGGTGCTCATATGCTGACGTGTACAGAAGATCTGGAGTAACACGTCAAGTATAGTACATGGAACTGCAAGACGTTCCAGTATCCCCTTAATTTTTCCCCTGCCATTAGACTTCGGACATGGGTATATGAGATTAAATCGATGTAGGCTAGTTCAAACTATACATTCTCCTGAAGTTTTTTTTTTTTTTTTAATTTATCCTGGGACACCTGAATATACAAACATGCACACACATACATACTTACTTACCTATTGGCTTTTAAGGAACCCGGAGGTTCATTGCCGCCCTCACATAAGTCCGCCATTGGTCCCTATCCTGAGCAAGATTAATCCAGTCTCTATCATCATATCCCACCTCCCTCAAACCCATTTTAATATTATCTTCCCATCTACGCTCGGTCTCCCCAAAGGTCTCTTTCCCTCCGGCCTCCCAACTAACACTCTATATGCATTTCTGGATTCGCCCATACGTGCTACATGCCCTCCCCATCTCTGGGTTTTATTGTCCTAATTATGTCAGGTGAGGAATACAATGCGTGCAGTTCTGCATTGTGTAACTTTATCCATTCTCCTGTAACTTCATCCCTGTTAGTCCCAAATATTTTCCTAAGAACCTTATTATCAAACACCCTTAACCTATGTTTCTCTCTCAAACTGAGAGCCCAAGTTTCACAATCATACAGAACAACCGGTAATATAACTGTTTTATAAATTCTAACTTTCAGATGTTTTGACAGCAGACTGGATGATAAAAGCTTCTCAACCGAATAATAACACGCATTTCCCATATTTATTCTATATTTAATTTCCTCCCGAGTATCATTTATATTTGTTACTCTTGCTCCCAGGTATTTCAATTTTTCCACCTCTTCAAAGGATAAATTTCCAATTTTTATATTTCCATTTCGTACAATATTCCCGTCACGAGACAATATCATATACTTTGTCTTTTCGGGATTTACTTCCAACCCTATCGCTTTACTTGCTTCAACTAGAATTTCCGCGTTTTCCCTAATCGTTTGTCGATTGTCTCCTAACATATTCACGTCATCCGCATAGACAAGAAGCTGATGTAACCCTCAATTCCAAACCCTCTCTGTTATCCTGAACTTTCCTAATGGCATATTCTAGAGCGAAGTTAAAAAGTAAAGGTGATAGTGCATCTCCCTGCTTTAGCCCCCAGTGAATTGGAAAAGCATCAGATAGAAACTGGCCTATACGGACTCTGCTGTACGTAAATACACATAGCTACATACATACATATATTTATACAAACATACATTTTCTGTGAATGTAAGTTCGTTTCCTTGTCATGTGGTGAACTAGGCATCACGCCAGATAAAAATTCAAACGCAACTTCAGACAAGTGACAAAGACTGCGTCTGTATGAAAGGAACAACCCCTTTGCTGAATTCGAATCCGGTCGGCTTTTATACATGATCATTGTTTTTCAGATAGGCCTACATGTTACCCCAGGCTGCAGCTGCGTGGAGCACTCGCGCGATCCATGGCTCTGGTTTTGTGGGTGTTTTATAGGAAAAATAATGCTTTTCCTTTGTTTCCTCCACCGGTGTTGTGAATGATAGCAAATTCTGAATACCTATGGCAGACCTATGACAAGCGAAGCGGAAATAAAGCGAGGTAACTTCTCTCATCGCCGGGTTCTGTCCACTACAATGTCTTCGTATTCTCTCTGGAATCCGAGCGGATAAATGCTGTGACAATGGATTTCCTCTTCGTCACAACTTCCAGAACGGCTCGAGGTGCCACGCGTGGCATGATCTATAGACAAAGATGACACGAAAAGTGATAATTAGGGAGCGGATTTTTATGTGCTAAAAATTTTAAATATATTTATTTTTTATGTGCTAAAAAGTACGAAAATATTTGCTAAAATAAAAAAAAAAATATTTTTTTTAATATGACTAAAATACCTTACTTAGCTTGAAAAACCACACTTGAGTGCTAGTAGCTGGCCGAGAATTGCAGTGATCAACAAAGGTCATCTCCAAATTCTCCATCACAAATGCATGCCGATTATCTCTGAACGACGACTTACACTGTGAAAACGATCTTTCCACATCACAGAACGTCAGACGTGCATATTTAAAGAGAGGAATATCACAAAAATGTACACAGTCAATTTCACCTACAGGCACATCCTGCAATACTTGAGCAACTTTACACATTTTTTTATATCCACTGTTTTTCCCAAACACATTCTGGAATTTGTCCCTTAGTAATTGTGATTCTGAACCTGGTAGCGAGTCTAGTTTAATTTTCACGGCACGCACCTCCCTGTTTCAGACAACAGGTTTTGGATGTTTCGAGTTTTTTTATGGTGTCACACAAAAAGCTTAAATTTGATAATAAGAAAGCCAAATCGTTTTTTAAAATAACCATCTTAAAGTATATCGATTGACGAAGCCCGATAACAGGGAATCACAACAAGATGTACTGCCTTACTTGATAGGCATGAGCGAGAGACGAGAGATTTGTTTAAATTAAATTATGTTCATACCCAGCTCTCATCTGTTGTGTTAGACAAACAAAGAGTGGAATTAAATCATCTTCAGCAACAATAAACATTCCTAATTATGTGTTACAACATCTTTTCTCCTTGTCATGTTAATTTATTCTCTAATAATAACACTAATATGCTGCCTAGCAGTTCTCAGAACTTGAGGCGATACTATTACGAAAATGGATCACGGATACACCACACAGCGCTTAGAAATACGAAGCAACCAAGAATTCTTAAAAAAGAAAGCGTACTTCTGAGCGATATAATTGGTTTGGTTTTAAAATATTTAAAAGTTCTTATAAAAATTATTTAAGTAAAAAAACGCCAGTATTTATGTGTTTGTAATAGATTTCCTGAAAATATGTATTTACATAATTTTTTGTGAAAATATGTGTTTTTATGTGAAATAAAATTCGGGTTTTATACTTGAAACTTCATTTTCGGAATTCTTAACTTTGTTAATTGTGTTTTATCACATGCAAAAAGAATATTTAATTACATAGGAATCCGCTCCTTAGTGATAATATCCTATTACCTGCGTCTATTAACACGCGTTTAGGCTTTCTTGTCCGTCACATAATATAGTCTACTGGCGATTAATAATGAATTATGTATACCTTTATTCAAAACACTGACCCGACTTGACGATTCTAATTCTAAATTCATGAGGTCTGTACAAGATGAAACGTACCGTATGTGTGAAACAAAATAGCACGTAGTCCATTCCAACCTTCCTACTCTAGCACCATGTCCTATGTGCATTCTTCCAAGAGTTATAGAACTGGGAAGTGTACAGTATTTCGATGGTGTACAATTTTTCTTTAGATATATTTACAGAGTGATTCTGGAGGAACCAGCAGATATTAATAGGAGGTGGTAATATGGACGATTTCGAGTAACAAATTCACATAAACGTGTGTCCAATTTTCAATCAGTGTGGGGATACAGCTGTTTAAATATTACTCATAACTAGAGGGCGGATGTTGATGACCTAAAAATCTACTTAAAATGATCATTAAAATGCCCTTAAACTAAAGGAAAAATCACATAAAATTAAAAGGAAATGACATTTAATTATTATTCACCGTAATCGCACCACAACTTCTTAAAAATTAGTCACCTTGTTTCAATGACTGCCCTGCAAATCTCGGAAAGAGGAGGCAACTTCCTGGAATTTGACTAAGATAAAGGAAAAGAACATGCAACAAAACGAAGGTTTTAAGGGAAAACTATAGATTTTAATTAGGCTTTACAATGTGTTTCAATCAGGGGTGATAGGTCAAAGCCTTCACTTAAAATAAATGCTGTCAAGCAGTTTATATTACTTCCGTTGTGTGAAGTCAAGTCTTGAGTGGAATGAGGGATGGACTGTAGAGTCTGTTCCAAACTATAAAACTCAAACTTCACTGTTATTCACTCATTCAGTATTATTATTGACCTATTTGCTTAGAAAATAATTTAACAGATCTACCGGTAAAGAAGAGAGTAAAATCTATTCCAAATGATCTAAAAGTTCTTCAAAGTATTAAAAATGACTACAAAATGCCGAAAAAAATATATAAATGACCTATTAGTCCAAAAGCGTCAAAAATGCAAAAATGCTATATAAGAAATTATCTTTTTACGTTGATATTAACATGGAAAGGATTTCTATATTAATAGGCATCGTCCTAATGTGAAAAATAAAAAGATGATTTTTCATCATCATCCGCTCCATACTCATAACAAGCATTACAAGTGGCAAAAAAGAAAAGAAATGACTTAATGATTACATTATTACTTATTTAGATGGTAATTTCAATAGTTCAAAGCACTTTTCCGCTCTGTTGACAATAGTAGGCTAAGTATTGCTCTTCTGAGATCATCTTGTCGTTCTTTCATTCATAATGCGAGTGGCCAATCGCCCCTTGTGTTTACTTTGTTTTTGTACACTTTATCTTCTGTTCATCCACAGAAAAAACCTACAGGAGGTCTGGGGACCTTGGTGACCAATGCACGTAACCACCGCGACCGATCCATCGTTCGGGAAATGTGAGATTTGGATTATGTACAGGGGCACTGTCATGCTGGAAGAACTTGCCCATCTTGTAGCCGAGGGGAGTTTAACAGCAGTTTCTCTACACTCATTATGAACAGTGCTGCTCTGAGACTGTCTCAAAAGAACGTTATATCTATTCCTTTGTACATAGTTAATAGTACGTAGTGATTTACCGTTCCTTCATATCAAACCTGTTTTCGGGCAGTTGACTAAACAACAACAAACAACATAATTACTATTAGTAAGGCTTGTTATGAGTCAAAAAGCTCCATCTCCACAGCTATTGAAAATTGGACATATGTATTTTACTCAAAATATTGCATAATGCCACCTCCTAAAATATTTTTACTATTCCTTCTGAATGACTCTGTCTATTACATGAAAACATTAATAAAATAACACAGTGGAAACTAGTTCAGCCAAATCTGAAGGTATATTATTACGATTCTAACACTCATGGCTAATCATAATAAAGTGTTCGTGCATATGAAAAGGGTTACTTGGCGGCTTCTAGTTGCAGATGTAATCTTAAAAAAAAACGGAGGGAGTATTGAAACTTGTGATTTTTTTATGCCTTTGGTATGATTACATCCTAATTAATAAACTGTATAAATATTGGTCCTGCGACAACTGGATCACGCTCAAATCGCTGTCTATAACTTATCTGAAACCAGAAGCCGCAAAGTGGTCCGTTTTCATATGGACACACACAATTCTTAACCATAGTCGTGGGTTCAAATTTCACTTAGGACATGGATAATTATTGTAAATACGATCTCCCATGGGTCCCGCGCCGTGGCGTCGTGGTCTAAGGCATCCTGCCTAGAATTCGCGTTACGGAATGTGCGCTGGTTCGAGTCCTCATGGGGGAAGAAATTTTTTCATGAAATTTCGGCCAGTGTATGGGACCGGTGCCCACCCAGCATCGTGATGCACTTGGGTAGCTACGATAGGTAGCGAAATCCGGTTGCGAATGCCAGCTATAACGGCTGAGGGATCATCGTGCTAACCACACGATACCTCCATTCTGGTTAGATGATCGTCCACCTCTGCTTCTGCATGTGGGCGTGAGGCCAGCAGCCCGCTGGTCGGTCTAGGCCAGCGATGTCAGACAGGGACTAAACGGAGCGGAGTGCTCCACTAGACTGGTTGCGTGCTCCGGTGTTTCCACAGACATAAGCAAGTTCAAGCTCCGATCTAGCTCCACAACCGGTATTGGAGCTTACAACTCTGACACTACTGGTCTAGGCCCTTCACGGACTGTAGCGCCACAGACTATTCTTATGATCTCCCATGGAACCCGTACTGACACCACTGACAGATCTATTATAATGTCAGTATAGTCCTAGATCATATATACCCAGATAGGTCAGCCTTATAGGCTTTGAGGTTAACAACTTTTGTCAGGTTTACTACGCTGCAATCTAGTTGTTACATAAGAAGTCACGTCATAATTCCCATTTGAATTGCATTAGCGACTGTACTCGTGTTTGTTTACGGCGGACGGGTGGCGATCCTGGCGGTTGTTCTCTTCAAAGTGCTGTCGATTTTAACATAGCGATGAGTTATCTGTTACATATATGATCTAGGGTATAGTGTACGAAGAAAGTTCGAAATGTGAGTTCAGACGAACTCCATTAGGGAAAGCCTTTCAAAGGTAAAATACATTTAACCCAGTTTTTCTAATAAATGTAAGCGAGTTTTAATCGGCAACTACTGATGTTAGATATGGCCCTACATTAACGAGATTACACGTGTGTCCCTGAAAAAGAACCTGTAAATTATATTGCTGGTGTGCTATGTAATCAATATTCAGGTCTACAACGTGATCTTGGACAACTTTTGCAATTGGTTATAAGGCATAAAAAAGTTTAAACGCCTTCCTGAAGAACAGAGAATCTTATTTTGTTTTCAGCCAGGTGAGCACTATCTAATTTTATGTAGCAAGAAGCGGATTACTGAAATCAAGGTAATTACGCAGCCCACTTCTGTACACGTCGCTTCTTACCTCAATTTGGACAGCTAATGATACATTATGCATTCGTTAAGAGTAAAGTGGTAGGAATTTTAAATACAGAATTAAGAACCCATTTAAGGAACGCTTCTATTCATGAAGCCTTCACTATTTAGACGTCCATTAAAACTTTAGACCTGACTGCACATCAATAATTACGAAAGATTCTTCTTAAAATTAATAATGCAGTGTCCATTTCCTCTTGATTATATCAGGGGTGAACAAATGTTCAAATTTTTATATAAAAAAGTAGTAGGTACATTAATTATGATTTCAACTACATGAATTACTCATATCTGGTGAAATATTGACTTAATCACTAAACTCCATTTCAGTTTGGTTGATAGGCTTTCCCCTCTACTCACATTCCCTACCATCCGTGAAGGGGAAGATGCTACTGTCCATCTTACAAACGTTCGACTAATTGACTTTCTACATAGTGACAAATTTTATTTCAGAAAGTGTTTACCAGTACTCTATATTTCGAAACTCCGTACTAAGCGTTTATATTGAATTTTATTGTTGTTTATATTAACTGGCACATTAAAAAGCTACTAACAACAGAGGATAAATGTTTTTCCACCGCTAGTTGCTACTCTACAGCATACAGAATGAGACAATCTGCACTGTGTCGCTTCCCCCGACTTCATAATACAAACTGACAATCCTAAATGTAATTATTATTTGAAAATATTGTAAGAATTGCACAAAAATATACTCTAACATGTAATTGTCAAATATCTGTGACACTGTATTTTATATTCACTTATGTACTTCATTTAATATTTTATTTACTAGTGTGTACAGCTTGGGGGTCCAGCTATAAGAAGTAACAGCTACGGGTCTGTTTACTGACGGACTCAGGGCAAGTAGAAGGGGGAAAAATGCCTTCGCATTCTCTCAACTTGCATGAAATGTCGTTCAGAAAGTGGGAAAAAGCTCTGTAGCTCTGTTTGCCTATTTGAGAGCATTATTTAAATGTGCAAAAGTGAAGACAGAATGATAGCCGAATGTTGAAGCCTTGGTTTTCGCGAGAGCAAGTGAAGTTTGTGAAAGAAAAAGATGGCGTTAAGACAGGTTTCTACAGAAAATTCTCATTTTATTTGCAATAATCCATTGTTTCTCCACAATTTAGAATTATTATTCTTTGCGTTCTTTTGGTATTAAAATATGTTGATGCCTCCGATACCAACGTTATCAGGTAGGCCCTATAGGCACCGTGCAAGCTACGCCAGCGCCGCGATCCTGGAACTAAATCTCACCGACAATGTGTTTTGAGGTCTAACACTCCAGCTCTTGATGATGGTTATCTAGGTGTTCTCGCAGTTCAAATACAAAAAAAGACGGACTGCAGTAAACACTTTATCAGAGCAAAGAAATAAGGAGCAACTTTAACGTTAAATATTAGTAATACGATGCAGTCCGGCATGCCTTATTTTTAAATTGATAGAGGCAGGTAAATTATAATTCCCGAATCACATACGGCTCAAGAAAAGGAATTAATTAACTCGTTTGGCGACCAATAATTATTCTAAATGAAGCAGTAGAGCAAGTGGACAGCTTCAAATACTTGGGGTGTACTATAAGCAGTAACATGAGTTGCTGCTGCTAGAAAGTCAAAAGGAGGATAGCAATGATAAAGGAAGCTTTTAATAGAAAAAGGAGCATCTTCTCCGAACCTCTGGAAAAAGAACTAAGGAAGAGACTAGTGAAGTGCTTTGTGTGGAGTGTGGCATTGTATTGGGCAGAAATATCCACATTACGGCGAAGTGTAGAGAAGCGAATAGAAGCATTTGAAATGTGGATATGGAGAAGAACGAAACGTGTGAAGTGGACAGAAAGAATAAGAAATGAAGCCATGTTGGAAAGAGTGGGTGAAGAAAGAATGATGCTGAAACTGATCAGAAAGAGGAAATGGAATTGGCTGTGTCACTGGTTGAGAAGAAACTGCCTTCTGAAGAATGCACTGGAAGGAATTGTAAACGGGAGAAGAGTTCAGGGCAGAAGAAGATATCAGATGATAGACGACATTAAGATATATGGATCATATGAGGAGACAAAGAGGAAGGCAGAAAATAGAAAAGACTGAGAAAGCTGGGTTTGCAGTGAAATATCTGCCCTTGGGCAGAACAATGAATGAGCCACCGGCGTGGCTCAGTCGGTTAAGGCGCTTGCCTGCCGGTCTGAAGTTGCGTTCGGGCGCGGGTTCGATCCCCGCTTGGGCTGATTACCTGGTTTGGTTTTTTCCGAGGTTTTCCCCAACCGTAATGTGAATGCATGGTAATCTATGGCGAATCCTCGGCCTCATCTCGCCAAATATCATCACGCTATCACCAATCTCATCGACGCTAATTAACCTAGTAGTTTATACAGCGTCGTTAAATAACCAACTAAAAAAATACAATGAATGAATGAATGAAGTTCTGGTACTGATATTTTTTATACAAAGATTCTCTTGTATTAAATTTAATGTAAACTAATAATTATACTATAAAACCAATCTATGACAGATTCGTGTTCCACAGTTAATCCAAAACTTACAGTTTTTCTACCCCTGTTCTAGTTCTCGAAGAACAGGCATTGATAAGCTGGTATGTGCCTTGAAGGCAGATGCTTCGAGAAAAGGTTGGAATGTGCATATTTACAGTTACTTCATGTGATTAATTGCTGAATACGGTGTAAATATCAGTGCTGCCACCATAATGTTCCGTGTGGCACGGCTGGCGATTGGGAGCAGGTGTTCATAATCGGGGCCAGCCGTTAATCCTCTTCGGCTTACAGCCATGCGTTACCGCTAGTAGTGCAACGTAAATTACATCAGGAACTGTGATTAGAAAAACACGATCATCTGCAATTCTTTAGATTGGATATATTTATGTTACAACTACAAATTAACATATTACTTTCGGCTGAATTATTACCGAAACATTAATTTTACAAAAGGGGTCACGCGTTAAATCTACGGTACGAGTGAGACAGGAAGTTTGTTCCGAGATTTCCTTGAAAATATACATGAGTACCAGAGTACAATCAGAATCAGGAACGGGAACGGGATCAGGATCTTCTTCTTCTTGTTCTTGTTCTTCTTCATCGTCATCATTACACCACGGAAATTACTTCTGTGGCCGAGAGAAAAAGGTCTTAAGTAAAAATTGTATACTTTTCATGAGAGCAGTAGAAAGATTGAAATTGGTGTCAATTATAGAGTTATTTTAATTGAGAGCTTTTTACTGGTTATTATTTGTTTATATTTCTTCTAAAATAGGTAATGTTGCTCATTTAACAATTTTCTTGATTATTTCGGTTCTTCTATATGGTTGTGAAACTTGGACTCTCACCACTCTGAGAGAGGAACATAGGTTAAGGGTGAAAATATTTGGGGCTAAGCGGGATGAAGTTACAGGAGGAAGTTACACAACACAGAACTGCACGCATTGTATTCTTCACCTGACATAATTAGGAACTTAAAATCCAGACGTTTGAGATGGGCAGGGCATGTAGCACGTATGGGCGAATCCAGAAATGCATATAGAGTGTTAGGTGGGAGACCGGAGGGAAAAATACCTTTAGGGAGGCCGAGACATAGATGGGAGGATAATATTAAAATGGATTTGAGTGAGGTGGGGTATGATGATAGAGACTGGATTAATCTTACACAGGATAGGGACCGCTGGCGGGCTTATGTGAGGGCGGCAATGAACCTTCGGGTTCCTTAAAAGCCATTTGTAAGTAAGTAAGTATTTACAAAAATAGCCGCACTTAAACCCTTTTAAGACTACAACCCAAACTGAGAAGAAGGGACTATTCAAACATAAGACTTTTTTCATGTCAAAATAAATTGGAAATTAGGAATGCAAAATAGGTCTTAAACAATACAGGACTGTTTACCTGGTGCTTGAAGTTTTGAAAGGAAAGGGCATCAGTATGTGATAAAATAGCTAAAATACAAGTTAGACCTTTTTAATATGGAAGCATGGAAAGTAAACATGTGATGTTTGTAAGTAATAAAGTATTAAATATTCTTGAGTCCTTTATTTTGTGTGTGCTCGATTAAAAAAGTACTTAGGACATTTGGTAACGCTCTATAAATCCAGTCAGGAGTCTTATTTGACTTTAACCGTTTTACCAGATTGTAGAGAATTGTTTCCGACTTAAGAATATATAAAAATATCATTTTCACAAAAAATTGACTTAAGACCTTTTTCCCCCCAGCCACAGACTTCATGCGCTAAGAAACCTGAAAATATGCCTGCAACTATGTAATAGAAACTGTTGAAATTTCAGTTAAAAATTGAAATATATGTAGTAAAAAAACACACTTCAGATGCTTAACTGGTTTCACGATATGAAGTAAATGATTTCGTTTGAAATAATTACTACTAGACCCTCTTTTTCGAGAAGACTATTGTAGTATAGATGGTGTTCAAATATTTCAATTTCAACAAAGAACTAATTTGTGTTTTAATGAATTTACATGTTTATTTGTTTATTTATTTTTAAAAGCTTTTCATATTTTTTTGTAATTTTATTTTATTATAAACAAATCTTTTGAAGATGTTCATGGTTGTTTTTTTAGTGTTATTTTATGATGCTGTATCAATATCTCAGGTTATTTAGCGTCTGAATGAAATAAAGGTGATAATGCCGGTGAAATGAGTCCGGGGTGCAGCACTGAAAGTTACTCAGCATTTGCTGAGGGAAACCCCTCCTCATAAGATGCGTATATCTTAATGTCGTCTATCATCTGATATCTTCTTGTGCCCCGAACTCTTCTCCCGTTCACCATTTCTTCCAGTGCATCCTTCAGAAGACAGTTTCTTCTCAGCCAGTGATCCAGTCAATTCCTTTTCCTCTTTCTGATCAGTTTCAACATCATTCTTTCTTCACCCACTCTTTCCAACATAGCTTCGTTTCTTATTCTCTCTGTCCACTTCACATGCTCCATCCTTCTCCACATCCACATTTCAAATGCTTCTAGTCGCTTCTCTTCACTTCGTCGTAATGTCCATGTTTCTGCCCCCATACAATTCTACACTTCACACAAAGTACTTCACTAGTCTCTTCCTTAGTTCTTTCTCCAGAGGTCCGCAGAAGATGCTCCTTTTTCTATTAAAAGCTTCCTTTGCCATTGCTATACTCCTTTTCACTTCTTGGCAGTAGCTCATGTTACTGCTTATAGTACACCCCAAGTATTTGAAGCTATCTACTTATCTACTGCCTCATTTAGGATTCTCAAGTTTACCTTCTGTATTAATATATGCAAATTAAAAATGTTAGCGTCTTATTATTACAGAGAGAATAGTACATTATGCAACGAGCCTATAATGGTAGTAATTAAGACGCGAGTATGTTTGTTTATGAAATGAGCGCAAGCGAGTTTCATAATTTTCATACGAGCGTCTTAATTACCATTATAGGCAAGTTTCATACGACTTTTTATGCTCGGCCATATTTCTAACTTGAAATTATTCATAAGTATTCATGTTATGGTTATGTAAGTGAAGAGCGGAACTGACCTGAATTGCGAGATGTGCGCAGACGTGAAAGTATTGATTTTTTCCGAGGAACGAATGTCATTGACCTTGATATAATCTAGAGAATAACATGAAGATTAGTCTTGATATAACCTGGAAATTGATTTAGAATTGAAAAACGAGATGACAAATTGAATTTATTTGAATATTATTTACAATTAACGCTAATTATTATAGTAGCAGAACATAACCTTCTGCGACAGTATTGGATTTTCAGCCTCCGTGACTTTTCGCTAATTGCAAATTTAATCTTTCAGGTAAAGCTTCCTGTAAAGCAGATTTGAATAATTTCAAGGGAAAAATTGTTCCGGAGCCGGGTATCGATCCCGGGACCTCTGGTTGAACGTACCAGCGCTCTGCCAACTGAGCTACCCGGGAACTCTACCCGACACCGTCTCAATCGCAAATTGTCTTTGGATTGCATATCCGAGAATAATCGATACTTGCGGTTTCATAATGGTACAATGGTGATTTATCATTGGTTGAACAACTGAATTATAATGAATAAGTGTACTTTAATGAGTTGCATTAAAGGGCTACATCCAGGTGTATAATTACTACATTTCGGCATGGTCGAGCATAAAAATAAATAAAGTAACTCGCTTTTTGAAAAGCAAATATGTTTTAATAAAATAATATCATTAGTCCCTACTTATATTTCTGTTTACGAAATACGTATTTATTGGAGTTGAAGCATTTGTGAATAAGTATGAAATAAAATCAATGTAATTCACAGCTTTGATTGTCAAATAATGTAAATTATGTCAAGAAACACAATAAAACCCATTTCTCTGATCCTTTAACATGATTGCTCCATGTTTATTCAGTACCCAAAACCGTAGCGGAATGTGGAGAAATTTTGACAGCTCCTTAGCGGATTCCGCGTTTCTAGAGTTGGGTACACTGTTTACTAGAGAAGCAAAGCTGGAAGTCCGAGACATAGATTTACTACCTTAAAATTCTGACAAAAGTAATAAAATAACTGATAATCCCTAACTATTCTTCTCATTCTTCCTCGGCCCTGCAGCTCGATGCCGAGTCTTTGAGTAAAGCTCATAGCTAAACCTTTTTCTAGTCCTGACATTTTTTAAATTTGTCACGCAAAACGAAAACAACGCCGGGTTTCCCCCTTACACAACACAGATCACTACATCTACAACAGATGACACCCATTCAAGCAGGGATTGAAACCCACCGCTGTGACTTTCAGGTAGCATTAAGCACGATCGCTGAGTACACCATGGCCAGCTAACCACCAACAATTGTGTATGAGATTTACGTGCGACCCCAAAGTTGTGGAACATCAACAATGGCGGATTTGAGTAGCTCAAGGTTACGCATAGAGTCCACTGCCTATACTTCAGCCTCTGTTTTCTAAAAGAGGCTTTATAGTCTATGTTGATCTCACACGCCTCAGTTATGCTGAAAAAGCTAAAAATTCGCGAAATTTATAGTAACAGGCAAATCGGAATAATGGGCTTGTCCATGACAAAGTGTCCAAAATATTTACACTTACTTACTTCCTGCCTTTTAAGGAACCCGGAGGTTCATTGCCGCCCTCACATAAGCCCGTCATTGGTCCCTATCCTGAGCAAGATTAATCCAGTCTCTACCATCATAACAGACCTCCCTCAAATCCATTTTAATATTATCTTCCCTTCTACGTCTCGGCCTCCCTAAAGGTCTTTTTCCTTCCGGCCTCCCAACTAACACTCTATATGCATTTCTGGATTCGCCCATACGTGCTACATGCCTTACCCATATCACACGTCTGGATTTAATGTTCCTAATTATGTCAGGTGAAGAATACAATGTGTTTTGTAACTTTCTCCATTCTCCTGTAACTTCATCTCTCTTAGCCCCAAATATTTTCCTAAGCACCTTATTGTCAAACACCCTTAACCTATGTTCCTCTCTCAGAGTGAGAGTCCAAGTTTCGCAACCATAAAGAACAACCGGTAATATAACTGTTTTATAAATTCTAACTTTGACATTTTTTGACAGCAGACTGGGTGATAAAAGCTTCTCAACCGAATAATAACAGGCATTTCCCATATTTATTCTGTGTTTAATTTCCTCCCAAGTATCATTTATTCAAAATATTTACACATAATCTAAAAATTATTCTCTAATCAAACTCAATTTAATTTGAAGAATATAGACTAATACTTGTGATGGCATGTATTCACTAACTGCAAATGAATTTTCAAGAATTTTAAATTTATTTACACATCTTGATTACACAACTTTTAACACTGTATCACTTCGGAATATGTATGATAAGAACTTTCTTGTGTTAAATTCTAACGTACCTTGTTTACATGTTTCGACCTTTTATAGGTCATCCTCAGAACTGGTCGTTGTTGGTCTTGGCGCCTCTTGTTCTGTTTCCTGTGAGGGTGTATTCGTGTGGTGTAATGTAGAGTGAAAGAGTGTGTGTTCTGAAATTGAGTTGTGTGTTGAGAATTTCGTTGGGGTGTGTTTTCGTGTGTCTGTATATTTCATATTGTTCTAGTGTGTTTAGTTTCTGGCTTTTTGATTGGATGTGTAGTATTTGCAAGTTTGTGTTGATGTCTATGTGGGTGTGGTTAGCATTTATGATGTGTTCTGCATATGTGGAAGTGTTTTGTAGTTTTGTTATGGCTGTGATGTGTTCTTTGTAACGTATTTGAAATGATCTGCCTGTATGTCCTATGTAGAAGTTGTTGCAGGTGTTACATTTGAGTTTGTATACGCCTGTGTGGTTGCATTTGTTTGATTGTGTTGTTTGTGTGTTGAGATGTTTTTGTAGAGTATTATTTGTTCTGTATGCGATGTTGTAATTTAGAACAATATGAAATATACAGACATACGAAAACACACCCCAACGAAATTCTAAACACACAACTCAATTTCAGAACACACACTCTTTGACTCTACATTACACTACACGAATACACCCTCACAGGAAACAAAACAAGAGGCGCCAAGACCAACAACGACCAGTTCTGAGGACGACCCATAAAAGGTCGAAACATGTAAACAAGGTACGTTAGAATTTAACACAAGAAAGTCGTATCATACATATTCCTAAATTTATTTGTAATCACAATGACAAAAAAGAAAATAAAAAAAATCAGCAAAGTTATACCGCTGATGTCACAGCACTGACACTTTTGGTAGGGAATTCTGATCAAATTCTTGTACATTTTTTTTAAGTTCAAGATTTTTTGGTCACGCAATCTGTGCCTACATCCTCCAGATCTCTTTGACTCTGGATCGTCACTGAATTTAAAATTTGAGAATTGATTATTTTTCATTTCTTGTAATCTGTGCGTGCATATATTTTGTTATGATCTTGTGTCCTACTGACAACTTTCATCTACCGCATTATGACTTGCGAATGAACTATTCCATCTCAAATCGACCGAAATATAGAGAAAATTGTCCTTACAATTTTTAAATACAATGAAACTTTTTTTGTACGTAGAGAACTGTGATACAATGCTTTGTGCAAAGTTTGAGGCATCAGAACTTCATAGTGTTTGAATTTAAATTATTTAAATTTATCGTATTTTCATAAAATTAGAAACTTTAAACTGTTGTAGCTCCGAAACCCTTTCACCCAATGATCAAAATCATGGTTTATTTTGATGCTGAGAAATTAAAGTTTATATTGACATGTAAACAGATTTTCTTACTTTTTATGGAAATGGAGAAATTTAGATTTTTCCTCATTAAGACGCCTTTGCCTAGGAAAAAAAAATTTAAAAATTATAGTTAGATTCCGCATTGAAAGTACAAATAAACACATATTTTTTACTGTGCATCTTTGATAAGATAGTATTGAAAATATCAAATAAAGAAAATAAATAGTACTCGCGTGAACTAACCAGCTGAGAGACGGGAGCTAGCCGAGACAAGCAAAGCCAGGAGACAAACACGTGATGCGCATAGCTGGGCTAGCTTTATCACAAGTTTTCATAAAAACAGGAGTAAAACGAAGTCCAACGCTCGCTTATCTTCAGCTCTCGGCCAGTGCGTGCGGTACTGCGCCGTTCAAGTCCAGGCGTGTGAAAATAATTTATTTAATACCCTCGAAAGTTATTGCCATACCACTAACCAAACAATACCGAATCCCTCTTAATAATGCAAGGTTTTTTTCTGAATATGTTTTACATTTTTACAAATTGGCAAAAAGCCTAAAAGTAGGTAAAATCAGATTATCTGTCTCTCTGTGTACAATAAAAATAAGGATTACTTCTTAACATAACCTACCAAATGTCAGCTTCAAAATGAGCCCCGTTCAATGTTCTGCAGTAAATGGTTCCAGAGTTCTGAGCGCTGAAAGAGGCTTGTTTTTATAAAATACGGTAAATTTGTCGCTCAATAGTACGAAAACCGTTTGACTTTCGGTAGTATATTTTTGAAAATGCACTGTCCTCAGCACCTTGTGTAAATAGGGAAAAAAATTAGAGTATAAAAAAATGCGAGGTTTTTTACTGATCGATTTCATATGGAATAGCCCGAATATGTCACGACTGTCTATCTCTAACGGCTGAAGTGAATACCAGCAACGTAAAGACAGCTGCAAGTTACTAAACGTGTCGATAAAGAAATATGAAGAACGAACAGTGTTTCCTGAGGACACTTGAAAGAGATAAGAGAAAAAGAAACAGCATGTTTCTGCGAGTTGAAGGGCCGCCATTGTCCAGACTTGCAGTGTCTGATACTCGCCGCAGTGTCGCTGGAGGAAGGTTTCCCACGACGACGACGTCAGAGTAACAGTGTTGCTCCTTGTTCCGCCTGCATACTATTGATAGAAGTTACAATAAAAGGCTTACATGCCCCGAAAGTAGAAGAGGGAGAGCTGCAAGATAGCGTTTTCAATTTCTACCTCTTTTCATTGTACCCGCAAGAAACCGAGAGCTTATAGGATTTGATATTCCTAGTCTTTATATTCGCTGAGAGAATGGTGGTGGTGGTGGGGGTTGACTGGGTCTTCCACTTCACTTCGCTTAGGGTAATATTAAGGTATAACTAAAAGGTAGATTGCGGGTAAACAGGAACGTGGTTCCTTCTTTGGAATGATGCTGCGCCAACGGGGTGAAGACAGGCGATATTGCGAAATAAAAAAAGTCTACCTGTGTAGTTACATGGTTCTGCTGCCAAGGATCTAAATCAATTTTTGCAAAGCTTATAAGGAGGGGTGAATAAGGGCAAACAAAAGGACTGGAGGGGGATTCTAAAGTGAAAAATAAATATATATGTATATGTACATTCTAACCCCCACCTTCGGCTTCTTTCCTACAAAGGGGCGCCATTATTAAACTTGAAATTGAATTTAATTTAATACCGTCCTGTTTCGCATGTTTAGGTAAAGTCTCCTTTGAGGCGCTGCTGTGGGGATAAAACTGAATATCAAAACGTTCAATGAGGTTTCCTTCCTTTTGTGTGAGCAGGAGGTGGTTTGCCGACATCTTCTTCCACTGTAGGAATTTGCGCTGAAGGAACGCCGCGATTATGAACTTAATGCGAGCTGTGAATAAAATCTAAACCGTTTAAGAGGCTGATTGTGGGGTCTCTTTTTCAACTAAGCTGGCTGTGGTTACCACACAAAGTAAGGCATCAGATTCATGCTATGATTAAAAGTAGAGGAACTGTTACAAATATGAAATATTAGACTACGATATACGATCTGAGAAGTGTTATATTTTAGCGGAAGCTCCCAAATTACTACGCACTGATACCCTCTTCCGTGGGAATGAGTTATTTACTCTTATATTTGTACGTGTTATTAAAAAAATCTTCTCCTTATATTTGTATGTGTACAGCCTATATTTATATGCTAAAATAATTCTTATTTAAGTCCGTATTTTCATGTATAAGTAATAATTTATTTGAAGGATAATAATAATGGTACACTTTTGGTTGGCACTCCCGATGAAACAAAAGCTTTAGGTCGGGAGTGGAGTTTATATTAAATAATGGAAAAGTAATGTTAAAAGATAAGCCTACACTAAAATAATTATTGAAGTGGAGTTTACATTGAATAATGAAAAAGTAATATTACACGCTTAAGCGTAACCTAAAATAATTATTGAAGTGGAGTTTACATTAAATAATGAAAAAGTAATATTACAAGTTTAAGCCTACACTAAAATAATTATTGGAGTGGAGTTTACATTGA
Organism: Periplaneta americana; assembly: GCA_025594305.2. NCBI lineage: Eukaryota > Metazoa > Arthropoda > Insecta > Blattodea > Blattidae > Periplaneta > Periplaneta americana. Next base: position 134,877,244 of record JAJSOF020000015.1, on the reverse strand, counting down.
ATAATGAAAAAGTAATATTACAAGTTTAAGCCTACACTAAAATAATTATTGGAGTGGAGTTTACATTGAATAATGAAAAAGTAATATTACAAGTTTAAGCCTACACTAAAATAATTATTGAAGTGGAGTTTACATTGAAAAATGAAAAAGTAATATTACAAGTTTAAGCCTACACTAAAATAATTATTGAAGTGGAGTTTACATTGAATAATGAAAAAGTAATATTACAAGTTTAAGCCTACACTAAAATAATTATTGAAGTGGAGTTTACATTGAATAATGAAAAAGTAATATTACAAGCTTAAGCCTACACTAAAATAATTATTGAAGTGAAGTTTACATTGAATAATGAAAAAGTAATATTACAAGTTTAAGCCTACACTAAAATAATTATTGAAGTAGAGTTTACATTGAATAATGAAAAAGTAATATTACAAGTTTAAGCCTAAACTAAAATAATTATTGAAGTGGGGTTTACATTGAATAATGAAAAAGTAATATTACAAGTTTAAGCCTACACTAAAATAATTATTGAAGTGGAGTTTACATTGAATAATGAAAAAGTAATATTACAAGTTTAAGCCTACACTAAAATAATTATTGAAGTGGAGTTTACATTGAATAATGAAAAAGTAATATTACAAGTTTAAGCCTACACTAAAATAATTATTGAAATGGAGTTTACATTGAATAATGAAAAAGTAATATTACAAGTTTAAGCCTACACTAAAATAATTATTGAAGTGGAGTTTACATTGAATAATGAAAAAGTAATATTACAAGTTTAAGCCTACACTAAAACAATTATTGAAGTGGAGTTTACATTGAATAATGAAAAAGTAATATTACAAGTTTAAGCCTACACTAAAATAATTATTGGAGTGGAGTTTACATTGAATAATGAAAAAGTAATATTACAAGTTTAAGCCTACACTAAAATAATTATTGAAGTGGAGTTTACATTGAATAATGAAAAAGTAATATTACAAGTTTAAGCCTATACTAAAATATTATTGAAGTGGAGTTTACATTGAATAATGAAAAAAGTAATATTACAAGTTTAAGCCTACACTAAAATAATTATTGAAGTGGAGTTTACATTGAATAATGAAAAGTAATATTACAAGTTTAAGCCTACACTAAAATAATTATTGAAGTGGAGTTTACATTGAATAATGAAAAGTAATATTACAAGTTTAAGCCTACACTAAAATAATTATTGAAGTGGAGTTTACATTGAATAATGAAAAAAGTAATATTACAAGTTTAAGCCTACACTAAAATAATTATTGAAGTGGGGTTTACATTGAATAATGAAAAAGTAATATTACAAGTTTAAGCCTACACTAAAATAATTATTGAAGTAGAGTTTACATTGAATAATGAAAAAAGTAATATTACAAGTTTAAGCCTACACTAAAATAATTATTGAAGTGGAGTTTACATTGAATAATGAAAAAAGTAATATTACAAGTTTAAGCCTAAACTAAAATAATTATTGAAGTGGAGTTTACATTGAATAATGAAAAAAGTAATATTACAAGTTTAAGCCTACACTAAAATAATTATTGAAGTGGAGTTTACATTGAATAATGAAAAAGTAATATTACAAGTTTAAGCCTAAACTAAAATAATTATTGAAGTGGAGTTTACATTGAATAATGAAAAAGTAATATTACAAGTTTAAGCCTACACTAAAATAATTATTGAAGTGGAGTTTACATTGAATAATGAAAAAAGTAATATTACAAGTTTAAGCCTACACTAAAATAATTATTGAAGTGGAGTTTACATTGAATAATGAAAAAAGTAATATTACAAGTTTAAGCCTAAACTAAAATAATTATTGAAGTGGAGTTTACATTGAATAATGAAAAAGTAATATTACAGGTTTAAGCCTACACTAAAATAATTATTTATTTGTTTAATTTAAATAATCAAATATATGTAAGCAAAAGTAAAGTGATGAATATCAAAATAATAATACAAGTAATAATAATAATATAAGAAATACAATGAAATTATACCAAATATATGTAAGCAAAAGTAAAGTGATGAATATCAAAATAATGATACAAGAAAATAATAATACAAAAAATACAATTAAATTATATCCTTTATTATACACCTTATGAAGATTGAAATATCATTACAAATAATTTATCAGCATATCAATAATAACCTCATAAAATTACTTATCAAAAAACACTCCCAAAAATAATACACTTATGAAAAAAAGAAAATAAAATGAAAAATTATTTGATTAACAATATTTTCACCGTTACAATTACACATATATAAACACTAAATATAAATATTTACATAGAGATAAAAAATTTTACAGGAGAAAAAGTTCGTCCAAATGGCTGGACTCTGGAAGAGTACCCAAAACGCTCATTGCATTTCCGCGTTGAACAGCAATACTTAAGCGTTGACGCAAATAAGTAGTGCAACGGCGATCACCAGTAATGGAGATCAAAATTTGGCCGATTTGAGATACCAAAACTTTAGCGTCATGACTCCAAGGACCGAAGGTCTCCACAGCAAATGGGACAAAGTTATAATTGTCTAAAAGATGAGCATATTGACTGACTTTCTTCTTCACGGCTAATTCAGCAGCAGATGCTGCGCGTCTGGAGGAATTCGGTAAGTGAGATGGAGCTAGAGTGTCAACGCAAGTGAGTCCCAAATTAAAGATTTTCCTCTAGACCATGGAATTAAGGTCAGACCATCGGGTCGTTTACCATCTGCTCGACTAATACCTGGTGGTTCCAAAAGAGACGGGATGCCACAAGAAGTCAGAGATCTTTTAATGATATCATTGAGTGATGTATGTCTGGGAATGCGACCCTTGTTCCTCGCACAGCTGAGTGCATGATGACCGTAAATATCAGCAATTCCCCCGCAAATACATTGGTGTGGCTGACAGAGATTACAACCAAGGCGTAAAGCTATTGCGATTTTAAAGGATGTACTATCTATTAGGGTGCCGATGTGAGGAGAAGGTAATGCGTGTAACCAAGCTCCAGACTCACTCTCTTGAAGAGCTAGGAGACGTGCAATGTCTTGTTCGGATGTGAAAGAAAAAGAAGTGTATCTAAAATTGTTTGGGAAAAGATAACGTCCCATTGTTTTTGAAATTCAGGATGGGCAGTTTGTGAGGAAGTATACCAACTTGTCAGAGCATCACGCACATGACAGATTTCAGCTGCATCACTGTATAAAGGAAAGAGCGATTTGATGCAACGGAAAACTCCAAAGGCAGAAGAAAGAAAAGCAGGTATACAAACGTCAGAAAGTTTCCGAATGCCCACACCACCAAATTTAATTGGGAGAGAGGCTTGAGTCCAACTAGTATCGGTAAAACTTATATTGAGGCTCATATAAATTATATCACGTAAAACATAGTGAAACTTACAGCAGAGTCCGTATAGGCCAGTTTCTAACTGATGCTTTTCCAATTCACTGCGGGCTAAAGCAGGGAGATGCACTATCATCTTTACTTTTTAACTTCGCTTTAGAATATGCCATTAGGAAAGTTCAGGATAACACAGAGGGTTTGGAACTGAACGGGTTACATCAGCTTCTTGTCTATGCGGATGACGTGAATATGTTAGGAGAAAATCCACAACGATTAGGGAAAACACGGGAATTCTAGTTCAAGCAAGTAAAGCGATAGGGTTGGAAGTAAATCCCGAAAAGAAAAAGTATATGATTATGTCTCGTGACCAGAATATTGTACGAAATGGAACTATAAAAATTGGAGATTTATCCTTCGAAGAGGTGGAAAAATTCAAATATTTTGGAGCAACAGTAACAAATATAAATGACACTCGGGAAGAAATTAAACGCAGAACAAATATGGGAAATGCCTGTTATTATTCGGTTGAGAAGCTTTTATCATCTAGTCTTCTGTCCAAAAATCTGAAAGTTAGAATTTATAAAACAGTTATATTACCGGTAGTTCTGTATGGTTGTGAAACTTGGACTCTCACTTTGAGAGAGGAACAGAGATTAAAGGTGTTTAAGAATAAGGTTCTTAGGAAAATATTTGGGGCTAAGAGGGATGAAGTTACACAACGCAGAGCTGCACGCATTGTATACTTCACCTGACATAATTAGGAACATAAAATCCAGACGTTTGAGATGGGCAGGACATGTAGTACGTATGGGTGAATCCAGAAATGCATTTAGAGTGTCAGTTGGGAGGGAAAAGACCTTTGGGGAGGCCAAGACGTAGATGGGAAGATAATATAAACATGGATTTGAGGGAGGTGAGATATGATGGTAGAGACTGGATTAATCTTGCTCAGGATAGGGATCAATGGCGGGCTTATGTGAGGGCGGCAATGAACCTACGGGTTCCTTAAAAGCCAGTAAGTAAGTAAGTAAGTAAATAAAACATAGAAGATTCGGTTAACGGGAAAGTACAAGGGCCGATGGCCCCTTTAAACAATTATAAAATAAAATAAAAAAGTATTAAATAATACAATTGTAAAATAAATACAAAGTATTATGCAATGATATAATGGAGTAATATATTATATACATAAATGATATTTTAGTTCTATTTGATTTATTGAACTTTGAAAGATTCATAATTTGGAGAAAAAAACACACGCACGCACACACACACACACACTTAAATTTCATGTGAGAGAAATAAAAAATGAAAAACATAAAAATGAATATATATATATATATATATATATATATATATATATATATATATATACATATACACTTGTTAGAATATTAATCAGTGTTTAAAATCAGTTGAAGTGCTTGCTTTTTAAATAATTTATTATTGGAAAATGCTAATTTTGAATGTTTTAATGAAGTTATTATACAATCTCGGGCCGAAATTTGAATTTTTTTTCTTCTTCTTCTTCTTTACTTATCTTTTGATGTCAAGCATGAGCAAAGCGATCGCCTTATCAGTAACGTATTGAGTGGTGTTCCTGTAGTGGGCGGAGTCAGCTAGCTTTCCAAATTAGAAGTTTCCATAACAGAAGATTCCAACAGAGGGAGTCCACTGTATAATGTATTTACAGTCATTTACGAACTAAACAATATAATATCGATAAGTGATTGGCTTCTAGTAGGAGAGAGTTGGGTAGTATCAGACATTGGGTAATATCGGTCAGTGCGTTTCTTTCATCTACCACCAGATGATAGTACCTGAATGACATGGTTACGTTTCTGTGATGTCGTATACAGAAACGTAATCATGTTGTCTGGTGGTAGTTGAAAGAAACGCACTGTCCGATATTACCCGATGTCCGATACTACCCAACTCTCCCCTACATCTTTGTTTGTCTGCAAACTTCTATCCTGAACTAATAACCGGTAATATCGTTCTAAGCATTCATCATTACATCTCAGTTGATGAAGGCATTTCATAAGAAGGTTTATAAACAAAACCAGACACTGTGTAAGTACTAACTTAAAAAAAAAAGAAGAAAAGAAATCTGGTTGTTAAATGTTGATCTTTGTCCGCGATGCTTCGTAGGACATTTCTGCATGCAGCGTGAAACTGTTGGCATGCTGCTGTGTACTGGAGCATTAGGAGCTCCAATAAGAGACATAGGTTTAAAAATGAGTCTCACAAAACATTAATAACATAGCTACGTTTTGCTAATGGACTTAAGCCATTAGAGTCGTTTAAAGTTTCGTATGGCATTGCCACGCGTAGTGCTTTAAGCAGTGTATGAACGATTTAATAAAGACGTTAGAATTTTTTTCCTTTAACTGCGCTTAAAAAGAAACCTCTGTAGATGAAATCTCAATTTATTATTCAAAATTGCTCAATTTAGTAACAGAATATTTAAGACAAAAAATGTATTTTTAGAATGCCTAGCAGTTAAGTTTATTAACCTCTTCCCTTACTATATATTTTACCAGTTTTGTGAAAAAAGTATCATATTTTTTATTTTTGTATAGAGGTCATTAATATTACAGAATCACTGTACATCACTAATTTTCTTACATATCTAAAAATCACTATGAAATAGACATACATTCATACCTGAATTATTATCCCGAGTTATCTCGTGCACCTTGATTCCAGCTCTGGTAGTTGTCCCACTTTGATTTTCTCATGAAGTAATTACCAACTTATGTTTTTTTATAGATCAATTTATGAGGTACAATACCAGTGCTGTTATCAAGGCGTTAAATGTTGCTTGTCGTGTGATAGACTCGAAAGCAGGGTATTACGCACAGTGGCACATTGCATTCCGGACAGTAGTATCTGCTCTTGTGTCGAATTTGATTGTATTTTGAGTCTCTCGCAATACTACACATGAAACACTGTCTGGTTGGGTTGTTCTTCAGAATTCGTGGAATAACTTCTGGAGAATGTCTACCTGTAAGCCGAAGTGGGTTGGGCGATTTTCCTGGCCATCCTGCCTTGAGTGATAGAACATTCGGGGTGTATTTTTCGAAAATCTTACGAATTACCACCATTCGATTGTCCAAGGGTGTCCTCCTGCCTTCAGATATCGTATACAAAACATAGGAATATTTATAGGGTCAACTCGAGAAGATGAAAGAAATCTTTTTATAATATCGCTTTCCACTATTTCGCGGGACAGGATAAGCTGCCAAGTGCTGGTCTACCTTGTCGACTCCTCCCATTGACTTGTTATAGTCGACCACCATTTTCGGCTTCAAATCATCCTTCATGACAACCATCTCAGTGCTGTGCATTGTGCTAAGAAGCACCACATCTTTTTATCCTACCACCATTTTCAGCTTCAAATCATCCTTCATGACGACCATCTCAGCGCTGTGTATTGTGCTAAGAATACCACATTTTTTTTTATCCTACCACCATTTTCGGCTTCAAATCATCCTTCATGACGACCATCTCAGCGCTGTGTATTGTGCTAAGAAGCACCACATCTTTTTTATCCTACCACCATTTTCGGCTTCAAATCATCCTTCATGACGACCATCTCAGCGCTGTGTATTGTGCTAAGAAGCACCACATCTTTTTTATCCTTCAACCTGAGGGTAATGTTCTTCTCCCTCTGGGTGGAAACGTATATATTCGGGATAATAATCCTTAGCAACAAAAATGGGACTGAAACAAGTTAACTCGGGTTAATCAGGGAAGTGGTTAATCTTCGATCTGTCATAATTCTAGAGAGAAAGTCACGAAATACTGTGCGAATGTATTTGTATTTCAAACCCATTATCTTATATCTGTGGCTTGGTTCTAAAAGGGCCAATGTCAAAAATGTTAGTTTTGAGATAAATGGGTTTGAAGTTTGCTTATTTTGTACAGTGAACTTATGACATTGGCTTGTGAATGCTCTGTACCTTCCATATTAACTGCAGCAGACATTGGCCCTTTTAGTATATGGAAGAACAGACCGAGATAAGCTCGAAAGTGTATATAACTCAAAAGTGCAAAAAATTGACACTGGCCCTTTTAGAACCAAGCCACAGATATCTAGTTCTGATTACACTGCAGTCTCTTAGTTTATTGTGTTTGCCTTATACAGTATTGTATACAGTTCTTCTGTACTTGCATGTCCGTCAGAGCGTCAGAAGTCTGGTCTTGCATATATCTCAAACATGTGGCTTGGGCTTAACGTCGTATTCTTACTTTCAAAACAGTAGGTTAATTTTGAACAGATTTTTCCAGCGTTGGGCTTAATGTCCTATTCTTACTTTCAGAACAGTAGGTTAATTTTGAACAGATTTTTCCAGCGTTTTATTGGTATTCTAACATGCCATTTTTCTCTTGACATTTGATTGAACCTGTACTTGAAACAATGCGGAAAGGAACGGGAAACAACCGCATTTATCTTTCTCAAGAAAACCCGTAAACTTGGCGTGGTGAGTCTTTCCACGATAAAAGATTCCGGACGTAAATTCATGGACATTACAACGAATAGAAGAGAAACGATTAGAAGCATTTGAAATGTGAGAATGCAGAAGAATGAAGCGTGTGAAATGGCCAGATAGAATAAGAAAGAGTAGGTGAAGGAAGAATAAATAATAATCAGACTGATCAGGAAAAGAATAAGGAACTGCCTGGGTCACTGATTCAGAAGTGAAGGATGCACTGGAAGGAATAATGAATGGGAGAAAAGTTTGGGTTGAATATTTATTTTTATTATTCGGTTATTTTACGACGCTGTATCAACATCTAAGGTTATTTAGCGTCTGAATGAAATGAAGGTGATAATGCCAGTGAAATGAGTCCGGGGTCCAGCATTGAAAGTTACCCAGCATATGCTCGTATTGGGTTGAGGGAAAATCCCGGAATAACCTCAACCAGGTAACTTGCCCCGACCGGGATTCGAACTCGGGCCACCTGGTTTCGCGGCCAGACGCGCTGACCGTTATTTCACAGGTGTGGACTTTGGGTTGAAGGAAAGATTGGAGAATGCTGGGTTTGCAATGAAAAACCTTCCCCTGGGCAGAAAAGTGCGAATTTGAAATCAGGTCCCACATCAATGTCTCAAAAGACATTTGACAGATATTATTGTGTATTCCACATTTACATCTGTAACATTTTCAGCGCTCTTCGATCATTTCTTGTGCTTAAGTAAACTGTAAGAAGCTAATTTGTTTTCTGTTGCTCCTAATTATTTATAATGTTTATTGGTAAGAGCTTAAATCACTAAAAGTATTCTGGAATATAAATCCCTACAGCTTGTCGGGAATGCAGACGACCTTAACCTGATAAGATCACTGAATTCTCTGAACGAGGCTTTGGAAGCCTTAAATGCTGTAAGAAAGGAAACTGGATTGTACATAAGTGAAATTAAAGCCAGACAATAAAAATAACAATAAAAATAGTAATGATTTTATTTTTTATTTATTTTTATTGCTAGTAAGTTTGAAATGAATACAAGTTAATAAATACAATGAAAGATAAACTAGCCCACTCCTGAATGAGTAAGACTCGTGCTCAGGAGGGGATTCCAAAACAGACAAAAATAAAATTAAAATTGAGAGTGACTATAGATTAAATAGTGTTTAATATGTTTAAACCCAAACTATAAATCCAATACAAATTTTTTAATTAATTTGGAGAGGATTCGTGGTTGAAATATTATTGGAATAAAATTTGTTTAATAATCTGGGACCTTGACTCATGCTATGATAAAAAGCTGCATTGGTTTTACATTTTGGTTCAGACAAACGCGGAGAATTCATATTTTTAGTTCTATATTTATGTATATAGTTTTCAAAGTTATTAAAATTTATATGAAAATATTTTAATAAAATAAGATAATACATTTGTTTAATGTTGAAAACTTTGAAATGTTTAAACAACAATTCAGTTGGGTAATCTTTCTGCATTTTTAAACAAATTTTTAATACTTTTTTCTGTAGTAAAATTAACGGATAAAGGTTAGATTTATAAGTTCCAACCCAACCTATAATACCATACATAAATATAGATTGAGATAATGCTAAATAAATTACACGTAAACAGTTAAGTGACAAAATATTTCTTAGAATAACAAAGTAACATAATGTTTTACGTAATTTATTACAAATATACTAAATATGATTATTCCATTTTAAATGATTATCAATAATTATACCTAAGAATTTAACCTCATTAACTTCATTAATAACTGAACAATTGCAATTTATATCGGAACAATCAGATGAAATTGATTTGTTACCTTTATTATTTAATTAATAATAATAATAATAATAATAATAATAATAATAATAAGTTAATAATTACAGATCAATATTTAAAGAACACCCAAAGACTGATATAGTTATAAAAGCACAAGTTGAGTAAAATAATGCAAACATACTAAATAATAATATAAGGCTTACAAGTTACGCTCAATGAATATGCAAGTGGTAAGTGCACCAATATTACAAATTCAGAAGTAAATTATAACTATACAACACTGGGAATATTATATACAGGGTGGAAATGAAATAACCTTTCAGAGCGAATAGCTCATGTAGTATGTAACAAAAAAGTGTAATACCATATTGGTCGAAAGTTCATAGCTTTCTCAGAAAAAAAAAATGTTTCTTTCCAAACGTTTAACACCCTCTTATTCGGTAACTATTGCGTGTAGGATCGTAATTTTTGCCCATATCGATAACAAATGTAATAAAGAATAATTTATTCCTCTGGCATATTTCCATAGCACGGACGATTTTCGTGTAAATTTAATTTAAAAACCACTAATTTTAAGCTACCGAACGATCTAACAGATTGCAACATTGCCAGAGGGAGAGGTTCACCTACGGCAGTCTTGTCAAGGTCACTGGCCACTACGAGAGGGTTGTGGCTCGCGTGGCAATTGTCGCAGCTGTCACCTATAAAATAACCTACTACGAACTACAAACTTGGTTTGCTTACAAATGTTACAACCTGCTGTATGAGATTATGGATAGTCCCGTATCAGAGATTGTTTAATACTACTAATTCCACAATTTGGGACATCTGGTCGGCATCTACGGCTGACCACTAGGATCCAGAATACAAAGCAGAGGTTAACTTAAAAATAAAGTACAATATGATTTGCGGAGAGAATACAGAACAATGATAAATTTAAAAATAAAATATAGTTTGATTTCGGAGAAACATGAGATGAAAGTACAATGAAGAGTAATGAAATGAAGCGAAAAAAAATTACGTAGTGTTATACAAATGATTGTGTAAAATGGATAATGATCCTCTCAATACAATTAGACAAATTTTGTCAATGTCCTCTTTCTTGCCATCTTTTCATAGGTCGAGCAAGTGACCGTTTCCCATTTGGACGATACTTCATTATTGCCTTAGAGATCCTGGATGAAACCATTCTTGAGACGTGTTCCTTCCAGTTTAACTGATATCTGGAGATAAAGCCCAGTGTTGATGACACATTAAGTTCTTGAAGGAGGTCTTCATTTTTCTTTAGATCCCATTTAGTGTACCCAGCTGTTCGGCGCATGAATCTCATCTCGCAAGCTGTTAGTCTGCTTTCATCTTTTGTCCTTATGGTCCACGCTTCACTCCCGTAATATAAGACTGGTCGAGCTATTATTTGATAAAGACGAGTACGAGTTGATTTTTGTACTAATGAAGGTTTTAAAACTCTATTAATGATGCCCATTGATTTGTTGAATTCTACAATTTTCTCTGATAAATCCAAATTTTCAACAAAAGAAAGTTTTTATCCTAAATACAGATTAAACTCATTAACTCTTTCCAAAATTGTGCTATTTAAACACATTTTGCTTGATATTGGGTATTTACCACAAAAGACCATTATTTTTGTTCTGTTAATGGATATTTCAATTTAATATTTTTGAGCTATTAAATTTAAATTATGTACTGACCATTCGAAATCATCTTCAGATGTTGCTGGTGAAACAAAATCATCTGCAAACGTTATTACATCTAATTTTAAATTTCTGTTAATAGTGATATATCCGTGTTTTGTTTCTCTAAAATCTTTCACAACGTTTAATATAAACGTTAAAAAGCAAACGAGAGAGGCCACAACCTTGTCTGACTCCTGAGTTTATTTCCGTCCAATGAGTTATTTTTTTCTTTTATTTTTACTGCAATAAGGTTTGATTTATGAAGGTTATAAATATTATATATAATCTGCTTTTTGATCTGATCCTTTGTCAAAAATTTCGAATAACAAACTTCTGTTCACTTTATCAAATGCTTTTATTACTTACTTACTTACAAATGGCTTTTAAGGAACCCGAAGGTTCATTGCCGCCCTCACATAAGCCCGCCATTGGTCCCTATCCTGTGCAAGTTAATCCAGTCTCTATCATCATACCCAACCTCCCTCAAATAAATTTTAATATTATCCTCCCATCTACGTCTCGGCCTCCCTAAAGGTCTTTTTCCCTCCAGTCTCCCAACTAACACTCTATATGCATTTCTGGATTCGCCCATACGTGCTACATTCCCTGCCCATCTCAAACGTCTGGATTTAATGTTCCTAATTATGTTAGGTGAAGAATACAATGCGTGCAGTTCTGTGTTGTGTAACTTTCTCCATTCTCCTGTAACTTCATCCAGCTTAGCCCCAAATATTTTCCCAAGCACCTTATTCTCAAACACCCTTAACCTATGTTCCTCTCTCCAAGTGAGAGTCCAAATTTCACAACCATACAGAAGAACCGGTAATATAACTGTTTTATAAATTCTAACTTTCAGATTTTTGGACAGCAGACTGGATGATAAAAGCTTCTCAACCGAATAATAACACGCATTTCCCATATTTATTCTGCGTTTAATTTCCTCCCGAGTGTCATTTATATTTGTTACTGTTGCTCCAAGATATTTGAATTTTCCCACCTCTTCGAAGGATAAATCTCCAATTTTTATATTTCCATTTCGTACAATATTCTGGTCACGAGATATAATCATATACTTTGTCTTTTCGGGATTTACTTCCAAACCGATCGCTTTACTTTCTTCAAGTAAAATTTCCGTGTTTTCCCTAATCGTTTGTGTATTTTCTCCCAACATATTCACGTCATCAGCATAGACAAGAAGCTGATGTAACCCGTTCAATTCCAAACCCTGCCTGTTATCCTGAACTTTCCTAATGACATATTCTAGAGCGAAGTTAAAAAGTAAAGGTGATAGTGATTTTATTATTATTATTATTATTATTATTATTATTATTATTATTATTATTATTATTATAGTTTCTATTCACTTGATTAGCTAATATTCAAATACAGATATTAAAAATTAGATAATATTTGTATGTGTCAAGTCTAAAAAGATAAGACAAATCAGTGACGTTATTCACATTTTAGAATGTCACACGAATGTACCACACATGGATTCAGAAACAAAGCCAGCACTTGATATAGGTGTAGGTGGGAGATATAAAAAGATATGAATTACAACGCTATTTCCTATTTAATCTTACTCCCACAGAGCTCAAACCAACTCATACTCCAACGCCGCACAAAAAGGATGATATTTATGTGCGTTTAAATAAAACATTTTGCGTGGCGGATCCTGGTTTTAACAGTACGTAGTTCTTCGAGTTGATGGACAGATGTTCCATGTAGCACGATGCAGCTCTGACGCCTATTCTGTCAGGAGCTTCAAGATCACATACGTATGTCGTACGAATCAATATCGCCTTGCTGAATTAATTTGTCTCTTCCTGCAGCACAACATTGCTCCGAAAATACTGTCAGAGTTAGTGAAAGAATATCGTACAACATTAAAAAAACAATTAATTATTTTCTATGAAATTTAACATATGTGATCAATTGTTTTTTAAAAAGAAAAAAGATGAATTATCTTTCTCACTTTTAGACATACTAACCTTGTCAAAGTTTCACTTTTCAGACAGTTTCAACACTTCACATACGTGGAGGGACTCTCATAACATAGAGCTAATACGACGCTAAGCAAAGATTCATTTCTCGAAGGTAGAAGAATGTTAACATAACTTGAAATATAATTGAAAAGAGACACAACTTTACCGTTTCGACTTGAAAGCAAAATTTGTGGATTTAAAGAGTTAGGTACAGCTTACACAAGTAAATTTTTTTAAAATATTCAACATTTTGTTCCTTCACTACTGTATCTTGTACAATAATGAAAATTGGTACGTGTAAAACACTGTCCTTCTGCTATATGACATATACAAAGAGGCAAACAAATTATAATTTTAAGAAACTCCAAAGCCCTTGGGGCACCTCAAAAATTAAATATGGAAACTCCATATTTTTCAAATTCCTAAGTTAAGTGAAAATACAGATTTTTGCAACTTTACATTTAGAAAACAATGTTTAAAAACAATTTCGTGTAAAGATTGCATGACCTAATGTTTACGAAATATTTACAGTTTCTGGATTAACGTATAGTACCATGAATTTAAATAATATTAAATACTAGGAAAATTTTAATTAAGGATGATGAAATAAACATGAATCATTTTCTGGATTATAATTATTGAAATTATAATGTATGAATTTATAAACACTGCAATGGGTATATACCCGGTGGCAGTGGTAACTAATTACACTCAATAATGACAATAATAAACTTATTAATTAAAAATATAGTTAATAATACCCATAATTAATACTACTACTATTACTACTACTACTACTACTACTACTACTACTACTAATAATAATAATAATAATAATAATAATAATAATAATAATAATAATAATAATAATAGGGAATATCCTAAATTAAATGAAGCACGATCACTTAAAATAACATTTAAAATAAATCTAATTTGTATCTTAAATCTAAGTTCGAACTAAAACCCACGAGTATGGTATGTTCATATCTGCACAAGTACCTTTCCACATTACACTCATTTCGCTGTCAACTCACTCACTGCACTGGAACTACGACACATTTCACTGATTCTATCCTGATTTCACTAACACTTCAAAAACATTTCACTGTTCAAATACTTTGCACTGCCACTATAAACTGTAAAGCTTCCCTGACAGGAACACGTTTCACTAACACAACACACTTCACTGACACAACATAATTCTTCACTGATACAAGACTTCAATAACAAAATATCATTTACATCCTTTACATACTGTGTATAATTACTGTCTATTAGTAAAGTCCTTAAGCCTAATGTTAGCAAACAAATAAATGCTAGGGAGGTGATAAAAGTTGTAGGATAAGCAGCCATGATTTGTTGAAACGCGTCGTTCCCGACCGTTTTAATGGTCAAAAGTAGTATGACGTAGTAAAGATATAATAGTCTAAGAAAGTTGCCTGTATCTGAAATTTTTCCTGACCATAGGCTAGACTAGTCATTTCCATCTGGCCAACCTTGACGACGGAGCACGTTTCCCCTCTCGGAGCAGAGCTAGTAGAGCACGTGAGGGAGGGTAATATTGTGTCTCCGCTATTTAAACATCTCCATTCCTTCCACTGCCACTCCTCCTACTTTGCTCTTATAGCTATGCTTCCTCTTTCAAGGAGCTCGTGAGCAGAGACGTGTGACGTCACTGAGCCAGCAGTTGGAAATGCCTGGTTTAGGGCCGGTATTATAAACGCCGTTTAAACCTTACGTTCAGTTTAAACTGAAGTTTTTCGTTCTGCTTCGTATTATAAACCTTAAATACCAGTTATCTTGAGTTTAACTTGATCGGCAGTTCTCTGCCGTTAAACTGCAGTTCAAGGCTCAACTGTGCAAGATGGCGGTTCCCGCAATACACAATATGGATATTGCAGATTTTTTCAAGTACTTATGAGTGACGATATGTGAGTGATCAATATTACAGAACGACCACGGCGGCCAAGAATTTTTCGAAATAGAGTCCACCACTTTGAAATATACATAAATGAACATAAGTTTTAAAACAGATTGAGGTTTTCGAAGCAGACAGTCCTAACCTTCAGAATTAGGCATATAGTCCTAACCTTGTTTCGAAAAATTGAAACTTTGAAACAACATGCAACAGAAAAATTAGAAAATGCAAAAATATGTGTTTTAGGGTTTGAATTTAAATATTATTTGAAAAGATAAATTACTTATTTTTTATTTTTGAAAACATTCTGTTGAATCGCTGCATCAGTCACTAGTTGCACGGCGCTATTTTTCCTCTGGTAGGCATATTGAAAACGATGGAAGATTTTGGAGGTGTCCGTAAATCTACTATAAACCTATTGCGCATTGTACTGTGTGTGGCAGACAGTCTCCTGGTAAGATTGACTATGGGGCCTGATTTATAAACACATTAATATTACCTAATTTTACTAGACTCGTAAAAAGAATTTTGTTTGACTGAATTCTGTTTCATAAATATTCTAGACAACACACAATATACGCACTCTAATATTATTACTTCATCACTCAGTTAATTCTGTACGGAGGTACGTGGCGGATGGTCATACAAGGTTTAGTTTGGCTGCATTGTGTTTGGGAGTATAACGTTGGTAGCCAGCGTTAAGAAACTATTTGAGGTTAAGTCTGACAAGCATACTGAAGTACTCGGTATTGGTCTTCTTTAAGTTTTTTTTATGATACTCTCTCTGATATCGAAGAACAAAGATGTTTCTTAATGAAAATTCTCCACGAGCGTCGGCTATTTTAAATCAATTATATATTTAAACAGCTGCGATGTTCTTCTTTTCTTTCCTAGCAGTAATACCAATCGTATTCCACTACGATTTAACTTAACCGAGACTCTATAATACGGCACGTTGAGTGAAACTCATGGTTAGGTTTAACATAATCTTTAGATTAACCATATTTATAAAACCGAGCCTTAGAGTATGAATGAAATCTAGTAAAGGCTGTGTCACAATAAACCGGGAACGAGAAGCAGAGGACGTGAATATGAAAATTTTTTATTCACAATAAACCGAGAACGTAGACGACTATGCATATCGATATGCATGTCAATAACGATATGTAAAGTCGATATTACGCATTCTGATATTATTTGTGTATAATTGACCAATGGCGTTCTCTCATGAGTACAAGGCAGCCAACACAAACACAGGTTAACCAACTTCGAAATTTCAAATGAAACATTTCATTAGGTACGGTACTATAAATATTCCCATGCATCTTTATTATCACAACCTATTTTAAGTCTACCATAACGTAAAATAATTAGAGAAGAAACATTTGTAATAGAACAAAAATGAACACAACAGTAGTTATTGAATTGAAGCATGAATATGTAGTATGTAATACAACCAATACAGTAATAAAATTTGATTCACTTACGATCGGTGTTCAAAGATGCAGCTATTGAAATCCACGTATTCTCCTCCATTTTCTCATCTTTATATGAGGCGTGCCGCTTATCGTAAACGTGAGGATTTTCCTCAAACAACTTGCTCCATGATGCACAGCACAGAACAAAATAATGCATAGGTTATGTCACGGTCTTCTTGCTACAAAATATACGACGACGAAATAGCTTTTAGATGGCAATAGAATGAATCTAGTGGGCTGTGATCGGAAACGTGAACGCCAAAGTTGAAACTTGGCCAACTCTCCGTTCCCGATCCCGGGCTCCGGCAAGCTTTTCGTTAATTGTGAATGCTCACATTTAAATGTACACATTTTAACAATTTTACCCGTCCCGATTCTCGTTTCCGGTTTATTGTGAACCAGCCTTAACTATTTGAAAATATACCACACAGTCATATCACACAGTCATATCAAAGAGCTGTAACAAGAAATGGCGTTCCTGTCAAGGACAAACACCAAAGTCCTATGTAGGGTTCGAATCCTCTATCACAATTTCAACCCATGTTGCTCCTTTGCCTTGCGCATACTATGGTCAGCAAGTTACCATAATAGCCTGTTAAAGAGCAAACAGAAATACAATGTCGTTAAATGCCGCAGGACGCGTGTATTTAATTCCAAAATGATCATTTAATGGAAATGGACTTCAGGCAGTTCTAAGCCTACGAACATGTAACGCCGCTCAGAGAAGGGGTTCGAGGTTTTTATGGAAATGGGTCGTGGGAGTAGGTGGGGGCAGTTATATTTATGTAAGTATGCAGAATTGTCCGAAGCGCGCTTCATTTTGGCTCCAGTCGGTGTTGACCAGTCTTTCTTGCTATATAGTAGCCTGCATTTGTTGATTATGTCCGCCTAACTAAATGGCGGAGCAAATATAATCAGACTGCACGCACAGCCAACATAACAGTATAAAAACCTCATCTACGCTAAAATAAATTATCATGAAATTGGAGCGCGGTTTTCTATTAGATCCCAACAGCAGCGGAGCAGGCTTATCTCTGTAATGCGACTCGCCTCGCATATATATCACGCATTTCACTGCAGAATACCAAATTGCGGTATCAATCGTTACAGTGTGCGTGACGTTTCTGAACTGTACGTCAGAACAAGTGCACTGCTCCGTCGATCTAGGAGAAAGCTAATGTTTACCTACGCGGAGTAAGTCCCTTGCAATCGGCAAGCATCATGTTTAGGTAGAGCATGAAAGTCAAGGAATATTATAATTACTTACAAATGGCTTTTAAGGAACATGGAAATTCATTGCCGCCCACACATAAGCCCGCCATCGGTCCCTATTCTGAGCAATATTAATCCAGTCTCTACAATCATATCCCACCTCCCTCAAATCCATTTTAATATTATCCTCATCTACATTTCGGTCTCCCCAAAAGTCATTTTCCCTCCGGCCTTCCAACTAACACTCTATATCAGACCTGCACAAGATTTGCGCTCTCCGAGCCGGCTCACAGCTCATGAGCGGAATGCAGGTATTAACTGCGCTCTGTATAAGGGTGGACTGGAAGAAGGGGTGATCTCGTACAAAATATACACAAAAGGAAGTACTATTACGAGTGTTTATGAAATGAATTCCCGTTCAGTGTTTGCAAAACTATCTTGGACTATTATTAATTAATAAAGAAATATTTATTTTACAGAAAGTCCACACCTGTCGAGTAACGGTTAGCGCGTCTGGCCGCGAAACCAGGTGGCCCGGGTTCGATTCCTGGTCGGGGCAAGTTACCTGGTTGAGGTTTTTTCCGGGCTTTTCCCTCAACCCAATATGAGCAAATGCTGGGTAACTTTCGGACTCATTTCACCGGCATTATCACCATCTCATTCAGACGCTAGATAATCATAGCAGTTGATAAAGCGTCGTAAAATAACTGACTAAAAAAACTTTGTAATTAACGCAACTTCCTAAAAACTATTCGCATTTTATATTTAAGGAAGAAGTTTATGAACAGTATAAATGAATAGAAAGTTCCGAAATCTATGGCTTGTACTCTTAAGTTTCAAACCTGAGGTCAAAGTGAGAAAAGCACCCGTACAACGACGGCACACATTCGTACTGCAAGCACGCTCTGTATTATTCCGAGCAATGGCCTCATATCTCTGATATCGCAATATCTTCAAGTTGAAGCTCGTAATGAAGTTCCTAAACTCATTTCCTAACACCATACATTACTGCTTAGAGACAGCCCACAAGTTAATCTTGGTTTCTACGTCGTATTGAAATACTGGTCTCTAAGAGAGATTTCCATTTAGTGACGAATGTTTAGGCAGATAATCTCTACCATGATGGTCAGAAAGACAAACACTGGAGTGAAGTTTACTGAACTAAATCCCTTTTACTTACGACTCCTGACTTCTGTGGTCTGAAATGGAGCGGCTCTTCCCAGATTAAAGGAAAGTTAATACAGGAAGAAGAATAACACTGTGGCCATCAAAGGAGAAAATCTTTCCTATTAATTACATTTCATATACCAGCAAACTCTGAAGATAAGCTATTATTTTTTTTTCATCAACGAAACAAACAAAATCGCTTGTAAACTTGATATGAAATACATGCTACGAGGTCTGAAACAATGACAATGAATGTGGGTACAGTCCGCGTCACCGTTTTTGGCGTGTGAAAAACGTAGTGGGGACGTTAAGTGCGAGTGTTTTACATTTGCCGCAGTCGGTCTGACAACTGTGCTTGACAAGTGGCTGATGCGACATGTATAGGAAGTGGTACCATTCTCAGCTGCACTAGCAAATGCTCACAAACTGGGCACCATATATCTAGGACACACGCCAAAAACGCTGGCGCCAGAAACAACACGGATGCATTGAAAAACAATTGAGAAAACTGAGCTCCTCGGCGGTATAATCCCATGGCTGTGAAAGCCGACCACAGACGAAGCATTTTTAAGAGAGAGAAAGATTCTTAGGATGGTATCCTTAGAAAACGAAGTAAATTTGAGTGTGTCATCGTAAAAGAAACCTGTCCCTGATAGGGAGGCGTCAGGTAAAATATGATTGCCGATTCTCGCCGACGCGATGTCAAAATTTGGAGACAATGCAATGGTCCAACGGCGGGCACATTTATCTCACCTTTACAC
The DNA here is from genome assembly GCA_025594305.2 of Periplaneta americana. Classification (NCBI taxonomy): domain Eukaryota; kingdom Metazoa; phylum Arthropoda; class Insecta; order Blattodea; family Blattidae; genus Periplaneta; species Periplaneta americana. The sequence continues at coordinate 134,857,413 of JAJSOF020000015.1, read as the reverse complement.
ACCATTTCTGATATTACAGATTTGTAAACAAGTTTTCCGACCTCAAAATGATTTAGATGTTAAATTACAAAAATATAAGAAGTTAAGGTATTTAAAACAATTCTGATAAATAAATAATAGTCGATAGAACATCGTGGTTTTACGCTTTAAAACAGAGTTAAATTTCTTCTTCTTCTGCTTCTTCTTCTTTTTCTTCTTCTCCTTGCACTGAAAATGTTTAGACTTTATTGGCCTGTCCGATATTTTATATAGAGAGTTCTCTCTAGCGAGTTATTGGTTGTTCAGATTATCTACATCCTCTAGGTTCATACCTGATTGTATCTGTTTTGGTAAACTATCGTCTTCAAAAGAGAGAGTTAAACTGACGAAATTTTATGTTCTGCTGAAAATTGTTATAAGGTAAGTGCACCATTTTAATAATTTATCGACAGGGTTATTCCAATTCAGCAATTTTAATAATCTATCGACAGAGTTATCCAAAAGTTAGCAATTTTAATAATTAACCGATGGATTTATTTAAAAGTTAGTAATTTTAATAATTCATCAACAGGATTATTCAAATTCAGCAATTCCAATAATTTATCAAAAGGGTTATTAAAAAGTTAGTAATTTTAATAATTCATCGACAGCGTTATTCAAATGTTCTTGTATCTTACACCAAGAGAAGTGAGAAGCGATTGTTTTCTTTTTGAAAAAAAGGTATAAGTCAGTAACTTAAGTCTGTTTTAAAATAAAGATGAAACTGAACTAGGCAGTGAAATTAATAAAGGTGTGAAGACTTGAATTATTTTCATAATAAATGGTATATTCAAGGATGTAAATCGTATGAAGCTATTCATCTCAAATCTGTTGCTTTGTTGACTTATCCCCTTTTCAAAATAAACGATTCAAATACACATTATTGAGGTCTTATCACAAAAATCGTAAAGCTTATATACCATTATCTTATATAGGATGTTAAAAAAGTATCCAATATTTTAGCAGGTGATAGTATGCATAAAAATAAGAAAATAATATCTAATAAACAGGGGTCATACAACACATACTTTCTGAGATATGAACACCTGTTCATAGGAGCTGCTCAATGTGACGTCCATTCATGGCAATGCATTTCTCTGCCTTACAATAGGCCTACAGCAGACTACTAGATAATCATACTCTAGTTGACACCCCTGGCATGGAATAATGATACGTAGCAAGAAATACTGAAGACAAAAGTCTGGTTGCGGATATGAGCGGGGTTCAACGGAGATGGTGTTGTGAATTTTCGTAATCAGCATGTGTGGGCTGATGAAAATCCCCATGAAGTTGAAGAAAAAAGGCATCAGCACCGATTCTCAATCAACGTATGGGCAGGCGTTCTTGGTGATAGATTAATAGGGCCATACGTGCTACCACAGAGATTAACTGGGGATCGTTATCAGGGCTTTCTTATTAATATATTAAAATAAATTTCAAAGAGTGCGTGATTCCTTACGCCGAGAGGCAGAGAAATGCATTGCCATGAATGGACGTCACATTGAGCACCTCCTATGGACAAGGGTTCAGATCTCAGAAAGTTTGTGTTGTAGGATCCATATTTATTATACATTATTTTCTTGTTTTGATGCATACTAGCACCTCCTAAAATATTGGATACTTTTTTAACACTCTTTACTTACAGTACTAGACGGATTGCTAATTTATCCTTAAGAGACCAATAATTTTTCACAACGGCAGCTTTAAAACACAGTATTAGTCTAGGTCCAAAATTATATAGTAACTGCATAATTAAAATCCACCCTAAATTTTCTACACTTTCTGCTTTTAATTTAAATTTAAAAAATAAACATCTACTTATCAGTACCACTTAAATTGATATATATAATTTTAATGTCATTTCCTTTTTATTATGCATATATATATAATATTATTTGTGTGCATTAATTTTTGTATTTCTGTATTATAATGGAACTACACCAGAACACAAGCTTTGCTCATGAGGGGATTCCTGATTTTTCATGCTTTTATAATTAATTTAGTATAAATAAATATCAATCATCTGAGTGAGGTTCTGCCTGATATGTACATCTATTATAGGGCAGAACATCTCACTCGACGATATGTGTCAGAGGAAGAACAATTTGCATGCATCTGAAGTCTGACTAGTGTAATATGTAGCTAGTCGGCGATGTATGCAATGGAGGGGGAAAGGAACTGGACACCCTGCCCCATTATCTCCTGGTCTAGTTGCCTCATAAGTGGTGCCTTCTTGGTATCATTTGTGAGGTTCAGACCTGTCTTCGGACAGTTGACTAAACAACAACAACAAATAAATATAATATGGAGAAGAATAACAAAATTTGGTATACTTACTTACAAATGGCTTTTAAGGTACCCGAAGGTTCATTGCCGCCCTCACATAAGCCCGCCATCGGTCCCTATCCTGTGCAAGATTAATCTAGTCTCTATCATCATATCCCACCTCCCTCAAATCCATTTTAATATTATCCTCCCATCTACGCCTCGGCCTCCCCAAAGGTCTTTTTCCCTCCGGTCTCCCAACTAACACTCTATATGCATTTCTGGATTCGCCCATACGTGCTACATGCCCTGCCCATCTCAAACGTCTGGATTTGATGTTCCTAATTATGTCAGGTGAAGAATACAATGCGTGCAGTTCTGCGTTGTATAACTTTCTCCATTCTCCTGTAACTTCATCCCGCTTAGCCCCAAATATTTTCCTAAGCATCTTATTCTCAAACACCCTTAACCTATGTTCCTCTCTCAGAGTGAGAGTCCAAGTTTCACAACCATAAAGAACAACCAGTAATATAACTGTTTTATAAATTCTAACTTTCAGATTTTTTGACAGCAGACTAGATGATAAAAGCTTCTCAACCGAATAATAACACGCATTTCCCATATTTATTCTGTGCTTAATTTCCTCCCGAGTGTCATTTATATTTGTTACTGTTGCTCCAAGATATTTGAATTTTTCCACCTCTTCGAAGGATAAATCTCCAATTTTTATATTTCCATTTCGTACAATATTCTGGTCACGAGACATAATCATATACTTTGTCTTTTCGGGATTTACTTCCAAACCGATCGCTTTACTTGCTTCAAGTAAAATTTCCGTGTTTTCCCTAATCGTTTGTGGATTTTCTCCTAACATATTCACGTCATCCGCATAGACGAGAAGCTGATGTAACCCGTTCAATTCCAAACCCTGCCTGTTATCTTGAACTTTCCTAATGGCATATTCTAAAGCGAAGTTAAAAAGTAAAGGTGATAGTGCATCTCCCTGCTTTAGTCCGCAGTGACTTGGAAAAGCATCAGATAGAAACTGACCTATACGGACTCTGCTGTATGTTTCACTGAGAAACAAAATTTGGTATACCAGAAAAAATTTGTAGACTAATTAAACTTATGTATGAAAATTATACTTATAATGTCATACATAAAGGTATGCTGTCAGAAAATATAACTATATGCGGAGTGAAACAGGGTTGTATTCTCTATCCGATCATATTTCTGATTATTATGAATGATATTATGGAAAGGTCCGTTGGCAATGTTAGAAGAGGTATAAGATGGGGATTAAACGATACCTTGGAAGATCTGGATTTCACTGATGAAATATTTTTGCTCTCCCATAGTTTTGGTGACATGCAGAATAAAGTTAATACTTTATTAGAAGTAATAAAAGGGGCTCACATGAAAATAAACGTAAAGAAAACTAAAGAAATGAGATTAAATAGTAAAAAGACAGATAAAGTTATAATAAATAATAATAACATTGATACTGTTCAAGAAATTAAATATTTGGGTAGCATAATTGACAAGGATGGTGGAGCCTTTGAGGATGTAAAGAACCGAATAAAAAAATGCAAATAGTGCATTTGTCCAGTTGTACCCAATATGGAAATCTTATATTATATCTAGATCTACAAAAATTAAAATCTTTAACAGTAATGTGAAATCAATCTTATTATATGGCTGTGAGACATGGAAAACAAGTAAAATTATACAAACTAACTGCAAACATTTGTTAATAGATGTTTACGAAGAATTTTAAAAATTAGATGGCCAGATATAATCACAAACTCAGAACTATGGAAGATAACATATCAGAAAGAAATCACAATAGAAATCAAAAGACGAAAGTGGAATTGGATAGGGCACACAATCAGGAAAGAAGATGGAGTAGTAGAAAGAATGGCTTTGGATTGGAACCCCCAGGGTAGTAGAACAAGAGGAAGGCCAAAAAATACATGGAAGAGAACAGTTTTGGAGGAAATTGCTAGGGAGGTGAAAACATGGAGCGAAGTGAAGAAATTGGCTACAAATAGGGTCCGATGGAGGCACTTTGTGAATGCCCTATGCTCCTCATGAGGAGATTCAGGAGTTTGATTGACTGATTGATTGATTGAAGTCATAAATAAAGAAATTGCCTTAATGACGGCGAGCCAGCACACAACGCTAGTTGAGGAGAGGTATTCCATATCGGTTCATGCCCCAGCGGACCACAGATTGAGAAACAGTAGTTCACTATGAAAGAATGCTGTAAATATAGTCAGAGTTGTAATCATTTATGCACGAAGCAGGAATAATCCAGTCCAGAATTTGGTTCAATAAATTTTGAACGCATTATATTCTCTCACATATAAATGACATTAATCCTTAGGATACTATAAATAAAAACGTGGACGTGACACGAAATGCCATTCAGGATATTTTTAATAATGGATTTTCAGTGTTTGGATGAGGATAGCTTTTTGTACACTGATTAATATCAAGTTGGCATCTGCGTTGGAAGCAAAATCTGTTTTGCTCGCTTGACAGACGTCAAGAAAAATATATACAACTAAATAATGAGTATTGTAATCTCGTTACAGTAGCAGAATGAAGACCCGTGCGTCTATTCTGTTTGAATAATGGCGTGTCAAAACAAAGGGACCTGATACAATCATCTACGGGCTTACGGACATTCTGCGATATATACCAAGAATCGTGACTTGCCTGAAGAGAGTAATGATTTGTGGAGCCATCTGTACCCCACAACAAAATGCCACAGTATTTAAAGTGTGTCCCCATCGATTTATACGCCGGGCGATGGGTCAACGTCAACAGGGGACAGTAGCAGCACACAATTCAGGTGAGCTTGAATTTGATGCAGAAGTTATTTGGGCCTTAGCGATAAATCTTACTCCTGGACTCGTAAAGCACACAAAGTATGATTTCCAATTCGGGAATCCAAACAGATTGTTATCGTTTCATAGGTATTGTCATCATTTACGAGCAAATCAATCACTCTTTTTGTAGCCGGATGTTAAATTAGTTCCATCTATTCATTTTACTACCTAGATGTAGCGGATAATTTTGAACTATAGGCGATTCATTTATACAATTATACAGATCGTCATACAATTTGTGTGACAATGTTAATCGGCACCAGATATGTACAAAAACAAATACCAGATCACGCATGGAGAAGTGCACAAAAATTTTCTCAAATATACTATAAACATACGTAATAATCTATATATATAATTTGAACTGGTAATGGAAATTACGTGAAAACGGCTGAACGGATTTTAATAAATGACCCCTCATTTTGAAGCTTGCAACTCAAAGTTTTCTCAGAAAAATAGTAGTTTTCAGTGAAATGTCAATTTTTCAACGTAATTTTCCTATTTTCCAAAATCCATCTGTCGTCACTTTTGAGAACTAGCTAATTGCATTTCAGAATAAAACAAAACACACACTACAGTAAACAATATTACACGAAGGCCATGATCTGCAAAAATGCAAAAATGACATATTTAGAGCTCAAATTAAATTGGTTATTAAAAACTTAACTTACTAAAAATAATTTACAGGTTCGATTCTGTGGTGTGTAATTTTCTGAGTACAGCTGTGTATTGGATAGTAAAAACCACAAAACGTGAGGTGCTTTGATGACATTATTACCATTAGAAATGAAATATTATTGTAGTTAATGCCATGATGTGCTATTTTTCATCAATTATACCTATTAATGCTATATTGATGATATGAAAGTGAAACCTTTTGGGGTTATATAAGTAGATGTAGAGAATAACTTAAATTAGATTTTCATTTCTATATGTTACTGAAAGCTATAAAACTTACGTAAGATAATAATATTATTAAAAATCAAATATTTTTATAGTTATTAATCAAGTGGGGTTGGGTCTTTTTCATGTATTTAATAGCGGTGTGATGTAGATATTTATATGCGTGGTTCTCTTCAGTATTGGCTCGAGAGAGAGTATCTTCCATTATTATGAAAGCAAATAACTTTCCGAATGTCTGGTATTCTTCATTGAAAATAAATCTGAAAAATGTTTATTTGAACGTCTAATGAACTTAGTTTGCAGCATTTGCTGCACAAGTCACTAGTAATTTATATAAGTAATTAAAATAAATAGGTAGGCATCATGTCAATGAATTTATCTATAGTAATGTCATAAGAGGTATGAGATTTTCGCTCCTGGATTTATATGGGAAATCTCAGACCTCGAGTGACATTTATTAGGACTATTTCGTGAATAAAATAAAAATGTAAATAATATACCCCTAAAATCCGTTCACAAAATGTTAATAATTGTATATTTATGAATACTTAACCTATTCAGACATTATGAAGTCGAAATAGATTAATATCGATTACTGCAATAAAGAAATTGAATGAAGAAAAGCGAAATACAGGTTTAAAAATGTTAATCACATGTACTGCGCTTTTCGATTGTTATTATAACAGAAATTCGTTTTCATTATTTTAATTTATTTTAAACATTTTATGGTATAACTATAAATAACCTGATTAGTAAGTTTAGTAATTTTAACAAGTGGAATACCTTACTTATTTGGTCACCTGAAGACGAGGACAGATACAATCATCGAAACGTTGGAAGTTTTTTGTGGGTACTTTATCAACAATGGAATTGAAGCTCTTGTTCAACATATAGCCACAGTCTAGTATATACAGTCGCGAAGCTCAATACGTAGTAAATATGCAAACATTAGATAGTTGCTCACCACTAGGATCGCTAATATTGCCTCATTACAGGCAATGCAAAATATAACCGTCACAGTCTATTGTTTCTAGCACCCTCAAAACTCAAGCTTCGTGACTGTATATAGTAGACTGTGATATAACTCTATTTGCAGTAGGCCTACATAATGAATGACAATCTGAGATATTTGCAAGTGTAAAATAATCTACGTCTGTCAATGATGAATGTTTTACACAATAAAAGCGTAGAACATATAACTCTCATTATATATAAATTGTTATACATTTTATGATGCAAACAAGATTTATTTCCATATATTGTGGGTCCCTATCACCACGGCATGACGCGTCCTCAGGTTGCGGATAGAGGAGACGGCCTCTAGATATGGAGAGTAGCTGCGAATATATTGAATAAGCAGTCGTGGACAGCCGATAAGGGGTGGTCCTCCAGCTTGGGGGTTGGGCGAAAGGCTAAGAATCCATTACCGTAAAAAAAAAGTAACTTGTTACGAATCCATACAATAAGTTGGGGAGGCCGAGACGTAGATGGGAGGATAATATTAAAATGGATTTGAGGGAGATGGGATATGATGATAGAGACTGGATTAATCTTGTACAGGATAGGGACCGATGGCGGGCCTATATGAGGGCCATTTGTAAGTAAGTAAATGAGATTTATTTTACACATGCATCCAAGATCCAGCTAATACCCAACAACTTGTTACTTAAAAACCAGTGAACTGTGAACAGTGAAGATCTAACAGAATTGTGGTAATGTTTATAAGTAGCCGACAAAGTGACAAGTCTGAGAGAAAATGCCATCAACAATTCATAGCTTTATCAGAAAAGATTTAAAACTAGTACAAAATATCCACTACAAAGCTCTATTCTCGAAGATCTACTAATAATTATTCTACTGGTAAATGGTCATCACAAATAATGCCCATGGCTTGTCAGTATATCTTTTCATTAATAATCTTCCTCGTATGTAATCGTGAAAACTTTGTAACTAATTTAACAGTTCATAGCATAAGTACACGTCAAAAAAAATGACTTTCATACTCCATCGGCAAGTCTATCGTGATACCAAAAAGGAGTGCGTTAATAGCCTCCCTATCGATATAAAAAATGAAACTCAAAACATAAGATTATTTAGGGCCAAATTAAAGAAGTACTTAATTTCTCACGCCTTCTATTCTGTAGGTGAATTCATGACATTCAATAACGCTTCATGAAATTGTTACTAAAACTTTGTGTCGTACTATATTGTAAATCTCGTCTGTATATATTTCATCTAGACTGTGACTATAAATTAAGACTTTATAATAGTATTAAGATTTGACTTGTTCCATATTCTAGCTGTAAGCAATGTATGAATACCATGGAATGTTAATAAATACAATACAATACAATACAATACAATACGATCACCTAAATATTTCAATTTTGAAAACATAATCTGTTTTATTTCTGGAAAAGTGCTATGGGTGGATAGAGGCTTCTAATTTTATTTGCATGGCATAGTTTTAATCATTACACTTTTAAAATAAATTCACACGCAAAGCTGTTGGAAAATTAAGAAACTGCATGATTTGAAGCCACTATTTCTAAGAAATATTAGGACTAACATCAAAATGCAAAATTTTTTATCCAGGTATCAATAAGAGCGCAATGAAAATGGCATATTCTTTACCATGCACTTAATTAGATTAAATAATTGTCTCTCACAAAAGTATGTAAAATAAATAACCCACACATTTTCAGATCTTTTGTCTTAAAATTGGATTGTCTGTCGTTAATATTAGAGTTCGTAAAGTTCCTCTAGCTACTGAAATAAGCAAAACAAAATTATTTTTTTCGATTACTTACATAATATCAGAGGCATAACTCTTTGTTAAGACACGCAGGAACACGGGAACTTACCTAGAAAAAAAAGAAAACGTTTTGTAAAAATGGTTATTAAAATACATTCACAAAACAATACTGAAAATCATAACATCATGAAACAAGTATTTCAATGAAAGTGAGGACTTTCAACTTTCAACAGTTCATTTCAATGTGCAGATTTACACCAGCCATTCCTTCCTCATCCCGTCCCGTGATCACTTTGATCACATTTCCGTCCCCTCGCGTATGTGGTACCTAAGAGGTTACGTCCATTTTCGGTTTTCCCCTTCAAAATTTTCTAGAGCTCCTTCAGTGGAGCAATGTAACCCGGAGTGAGACAAGTGGCCAACAGGCTTGGAGCTCATATATTTAGTTTCTTACAACCCCGAAATCCTTGCAAGGACGCGTTTTGCGTACCTTTTCTCCTCCCAAGGACTTTACTAATAGACGATAATTATACACAGTATGTAAAGGATGTAAATGATATTTTGTTATTGAAGTGTTGTATCAGTGAACAATTATGTTGTGTCAGTGAAGTGTGTTGTGTCTGTGAAACGTGTTCCTGTCAGGGAAGCTTTATAGTTTATAGTGGCAGTACAAAGTATTTGAACAGTGAAATGTTTTTGAAGTGTTAGTGAAATCAGGATAGAATCAGTGAAATGTGTCGTAGTTCCAGTGCAGTGAGTGAGTTGACAGCGAAATGAGTGTAATGTGGAAAGGTACTTGTGCAGATATGAACATATCATACTCGTGGGTTTTAGTTCGAACTTAGATTTAAGATAAAAATTAGATTTATTTTAAATGTTATTTTAAGTGATGGTGCTTCATTTAATTTAGGATATTCCTATTATTATTATTATTATTATTATTATTATTATTATTATTATTATTATTATTATTATTATTATTACTACTATCATTATTATTATTATTATTATTATTATTATAATTATAAATTATTGTTAGTATTAATTATTGGTATTATTATTAAGTGTATTTTTAATTAACAAGTTTATTATTGTCATTATTGAGTGTAATTAGTTACCACTGCCACCGGGTATATACCGACTGCAGTGTGAATACATACATACATACAATTCTCCTCTTTCAATTCAATTTCAACTGAAGAAATAGAACGAATGTATATTACTATACTGGTATAAAAAAGGTTCAATTCCATGTTCTAGAACGGACTTCCAAGAAGGCATGTTACTGTTATGTAAAATGGGATACTGTGGGCTAAATTATCAAGAATCAGATTACTCGCCGTTGAAAAAAAAAATGCATTTTTGTTAAAAAAAATGAATTATTTCGAAGTCATGTACAAAAATATCCACTTCTTTAGAAGAGAAAGGGAATGCGCCACATTTGAAAATATTACTTTTATTTGAAACGTGAGATATATATACTGTTCAAAATTAAATTTTTCTGAAAATTTAAATGCAGCACTCACGATCAACCGGATGCTCTGATTATAAACTACACTCTGACTGAATTTCGGATTGCCACTAAATACATGCCACAGTCACCATTACAGATTCCCCTCATGAAATTCTATTACTGTCGTCTGGGCGATCATTCGCTGAGCGCGCCCCACACCTTGGAGCCTGCAGGGAGGTCGTAACGAGAGCAGAGATTCGGCTGCGGGTGCCGGGAGCGGGCTCTTGCTCCGCAGCTCGTTTCACACCTGTAACCACGTCACACCTCCCAAGAGTGTGACAGTGCAGGCGTTTCCGATTTATGCGATAGATTGAACCTGATAAAACAAGATCCCAAGTGAAGCAGAGGACACAACTGAAGTATTTACCAGAGTAAATCAGTTCAAAATATTTAAAAAAACTATTTCGTTTATATTACGTCATTACATTTTCGACCAATGAAGTGTAATGAAATTTTGAATTCCAACCAATCACAGTCACACTTTGCGATAATTTTTGCACCTAGATTTATCGTTATCAATTTATCGCAAGGTCGTTCTTTTGTTTTGTCGTTGTCGCCAACTGTTTCCCCGTAAATTGATGATCATGAATACATTAAGATGCAACTACACGGTTAAACTTTTCTTTTAACTTTAAAGCAATGAATGCAAGATTGATATTTAATATTAATTAATATATTTACGCAGTGAAGACCACGTTCAAAACGGCGCACCATGTAGACACAAAATCTTCATGCATCTTAATTGAACGTACCTTTTAAACTTGATTCTTTCAATATTCTTTCCAGATTGCAAGAATACGCGATTAGAATATTGAACTGTGTAGATGCAGTTTTAGTTCCGTTACACACTACAGCGAGAATGCGTTTGTCGAGCTATAAAAAATGCTTTCGTGTAGCACTGATTGTAACGGTCGAAATAAGACACAGCTGACAATGGTCCTGCTCCCACAGGTAACATAACCTATAAGTAGCCTATAAAATTTGTATTTTATGAATGAAATGAAACAATTAATAGAAAGTCAGATGTTACAATTTATGTAACATCATCGCATATCAAACCCAATGACCTTGCATAGTAATAATGTCTTTTCATCAAACTGCCTTCCGTATGGCGTAATAAAATTCGTGTTTTAATTAGGCCTATCTATACAGAGATGGCTTCACTGTGTAGCAACATTTCTCGGCGTGAATACATAAGCATTGGTATATAGCTGTCCCCACTGTTACTGTTAAATTAAATTATGATTTCAGCAGATAATGAACATTTATTTATGTTATAATAATAAGAGAAAAGTGCAGTACATGTAATTAACATTGTTAAACCTGTATTTCGCAATTGGCATTACTGAATAACAACATCGAATTTCTTTATTGCAGTAATCGATATTCATCTACGAGTATTTCAACTTCACAATGTCTGAATAGATTAAGTATTCGTTAATAAACAATTATTAGCATTTTGTGATCGAATTTTAGGGATATATTATTTACATTTCATTTTATTTTATTCACGAAATAGTCCTAATAAATGCCACTCGAGGTCTGAGATTTCCCAGATAAATCCACTCGCTTCGCTCGTGGATTTATCGGCAAATCTCAGACCTCTCGTGACATTACTACAGATAAATTTAATCAATGCCCTTATTTATGAAGCAGAAGGCTGGTATTTTGATGCATTACAATGGAATACACTGCACACGATAATATAACTGAATCGGTGTTTTTGAAAGGGCGTAAGCCAAGAAAAGTAAATTTGTGAGAAATTAAAAAAACAAAATATGTTACAGGAAAACTATTTGGAAATAAGTTTATAATTCCGGACATGTGGGCTGATAGTCTAGGTTACAGTTCTTGGTTTTTAAAGTAATTATACGTATTATGCGGTACTTAAGGTTTTATTGAGATTTAAAATATAAAAAAAAAATCTCCCTTTTAAAAAATCTATTTTATAACAAGTCAAATTAAATAAGATATAGATACTTTCGTGCTATTCTTGAATTACTTTACTGTAAATCATACACAATCAACAAACAGAATGTATAATAATTATAAATGAAAAAAAAAAGGAAGATAACATGAATGATAAAGAGAAATCAGTCTTTTCACTTGGGATGTACTGTTTTCTATCATCGTACGTTGCATTACTGCCTGTAGGCCAGCTGAAAAGTTCTTCATAAAATGCCGTATGCTCACTTGAGATGTAGGGCCTACTGCTTCATTTTTCCAAGTCTTGCACTTCGTTCAATTTTATTGGCACTTTTCCTGCTGGGTAGACTGGAATTGTTGGTAGAGGTACAGATTCTCGCAGAAGTGCCACGAAGTATGCTTGGCTTACTAATTCATTGATACTACTAGATACTTTGATGTATCCATCTCTGTCATGTGTATACTCAAAGTGGAATAGGTACACATTGCAAAATTGATTACCTCACTTCTTCGTTTGTTTCTTCTTTCTTCAGAAACAGCAGTCTTTTTGTAATATTGCTTCTGTTTTCAGCTGTTCGCACTCAGTCACCACTGCCACTTGAGTTTTAAACTATGCATGTCACTGACTACGGACCACAATAAATTGTGATTTTAACTTGCCTCTAACAAGACAACGAACAATGTTATTGGCGCCCTTTCAAGCAAAAACGATGGGTTTATCAATGTACTTTCGATAAAAATGAAAATGTCAAAAATGATGACTTATGCCGTTTAAAAAAAAATCAACTCATGTAAAAGGGAGGAATTAAATGTATTTCTAATAATAACATATTTTTATCTACTGTTTCCAGACTTAGGTGCAATGTGGTCCCTGTATTCTGTTCACAATTTAGTCATTGTTCATTCATCTCTTTTTCTGTCTTCTTCAATTCATCTCACCTATCATTACAGTGTTCGATATTCTATAAACGCATCTTCTCCCTACATGTCCAGACCACTTTAATTTTTTCCATTCAAGTATAATATACATTTTTTCGTAAATTTTCATTACCTTCATACGGGAGAACCTCTTATTTTGTATCTTTCAGATCCTCTTCAATAAACCTTTGTTTTCCAAGTAGTTTCAGCAATAGTAATATGCGTTACAAGAGCGGTATGTTGAAGTTTTCATGTTCGAGGAAAAGTTTGAAAAAGCGAAACGTAGTTGAGCTTTTTTAATTTCCGAGAATTGAAAGAAAACATACCGCTCGTGTATCATACATTATTACATTACATACCTGAAAGAGGAATTTCTAATTAGTTGCAATAAAATCTCCATCTTGGTTTCTGTTCAATGACGGAAAATTTGCAAAACAAAAATATCTATCTTCAACATTGTTGCTTTAAAATGTTTTCTGTGTTTACTATAATCCACCAGGCCGTGACTTACGTCTGTCTTTTTTTTCTCCAGTCTATAAATGCGAACTTAAAACAAACGGCTTCCTTAATGTTACATGCATCACGAATGCAGTAACTTTAGTGGAGTTGTAGAGTTTACTTAATTTTTGCAAATATTTAAAAACAATAATTAACAGTGCAATTTAGGTGAAATTGCAGTGGTAAGTTTTCAATTTATAATTATTACTATATTGAACGTCTCTAAAAATAATATGTTAAAAGCCTAAAGCAGTAAAATCAATATGTCACTTAAGCGGTAAGAAGAGGGAAATTCTAATGTGTGTTAGGTTGGGAATACTGAATGTGGAATTTTAGACTTTCCGCGGATTGGTTTTGTGCGGAAACCAAGCAAATACGCACGATCTCGCACAAAAGTAAGTTATCTTATTTCTTGTCCATGTTCGTGATACATGTAGAATTATGTCCTGAGCAAATGTTTAATGCATTAGTGTAGTTATTTTATATTTTATTACGATATAATTGAAGCATATCCATAAAGTAAATACGATAAAAATTTATATGATGAATAGATAACTTAATAAAATTAAAGTTTAGCTCTAAAAAATTGTGTTTTGTTAGCAATTATGACTATTACATTTTAATGATGTAGGTGTTAATCTAGCTATCAACGAAGAAATTAATTTAAATGCAAAAAAAAAAAAGTGAAGCTAAATAAGTACATAATACTGCTTAAAAGAAAACATTATTCAGATTCATAGAGTTAGAATATTCTCATGTCTCATTGCGTATTCTCATAATATAGACACATAGATACAGTAATGCAAAGAATGAAAGATAAAATACAGAAGCAATGGAAGTACGAGACGTATTGTGAATTGCAAAATTATTTAAAGACGTAAGAAAAGAGCTAGAAATTGAAACCATATTTGAAGACCTCTCCAGAAAAAGGATGCAACATCATAGTCTTGAAATATGTAATGTGACTAGAAAAAGTAACTGTAAAGCATTTATTTATAAAAATTATTGCGTTCAATGGCTGAATAAACTTGAATCCTTGTTTAGTCAAATGGTTGTGATAGTAAATATAGACCTAATGAAATATGACCCTGACATTATTTTCCTTTCTCCTGAAACATGAATTACAGTTTTGTTGGTTACAACCTTATTCCGGGGAGATCTTCAATTACAGAAATTTAATTCTGAAAAGATGCACGAGTAGGCCTAATGGATGCATCGTATGGAAAAAAAAGAAGAGGATAAATCTGAAAATAATTTTAAGTTGTTTTTGAGTTATAGAACCAAAAGCATAAGAGACTGGAGACATCTGTGTAGAAGATGACGAATTTAGCTCATAATTCTGTTACAAAGATACTGTAAGAGCAAAACTTCATCCGCTCACCACAATTAAGCGAAAAGATAATGAAACAGTCTACCTTCGTTCTTAAACATTTTTGAGAAAGAGTAACTCTGATAATCCGGTGTAGATCTGCACCACGTTAACCACTTCCCTGATTAACCCGAGTGAACTCGGGTTGCTAACTTCTGTCAAAATTTATTAACCCGAGTTAACTCGTTTGAGTACCATTTTCGCTGCTAAGGATTATTATCTCGAATATATACGTTTCCATCCTTCCATTAACCTTTTCCTTACTAGATAGCTACAGAAGTTAGTGATATTGCTATATGTGGTGGTGTTTTTTGTACTTCTTCCTTGCGAGTGGAATTCTATGCTCATATAGCATTCACACACAGTAGTGAGTAGATGCTAGTTAGTTTTGGCGGTTTCTGTTTGTGTTTAGTGTTTTTTTGTGCTGTTTTGTGTAAAGATGGATCAAGTTAGTGATTCCGAAACTTTTGATCAGGTATATATTCCTGTAGAAGATTAGGAAATGAAACATCGGTATCAGAAGACGAAGTTATAGACCAACATACAGATTCAGATCAGTTGATATCGCGTCTTTTCGACAGTGGTTTGAATAGAAGACATCTGGCACCATTTCTTCTGCACCTCCGAGGTTCCCATTCCCTGAAATTTTAACCACTTCGGCTTACAGGTAGACATTCTCCAGAAGTTATTCCACGAACTGTGAAGAAGAACAACCAACCAGACAGTGTTTCATGTGCAGTATTGCGAGAGACTCAAAATACAATCAAATTCGACACAATAGCAGATACTACTGTCCGGAATGCAATGTGCCACTGTGCGTAATACCCTGCTTTCGAGTCTATCACACGACAAGCAACATTTAACGCCTTGATAACAGCACTGGTATTGTACCTCATAAATTAATTCATAAAAAAACTTAAGTTGGCAATTAGTTCAGGAGAAAATCAAAGTGGGACAGCTACCAGAGCTGAAATCAAGGTGCACGAGATAACTCGGGATAATAATTCAGGTATGAATGTATGTCTATTTCATAGTGATTTTTTAGGTATGTAAGAAAATTAGTGATGTAAAGTGATTCTGTAATATTAAATGACCTCTATACAAAAATAAAAAAAAATATGACACTTTTTTTCACAAAACTGGTAAAATATATAGTAAGGGAAGAGGTTAAAGAATCTTGTTTGTGAATGAAATCTAAAATACATTTTACGACCGTTTCTCGCCCACATCAGAATTCAACTCCGCCACTCACAATCTCCACGTATCATAAGAGTAATAAATTCCGTCATGCATAGTCGCCACATTAAAAATAGAATTCACATCGCCAGCTGGCCCCGTGAAATCTACAGGATGTTTAAAAATAGAGGGTAAAACTTTTGTAATGGAATCTCAATACGTAGAGAAGAAATGGATTACATCAACATGGTTCCGGAAATGTTTATTTTCTGATTTACTAAAGTTTTATGACACAATCTGTTCACATCACCTTAGAGGAGATGTTCACCATGTCACCTCCGGCCTCAATACAGACCCGAGATCGTGGTTTCACTGAGCCGCGAACAAGCTCCAAAATTCCTAGCGTGGTGCGTATCGTCCGAAAAGCTGCCACAATTTAGTCGCAGAAAAATACACCAGACTTTGCATAACCCCACAAAAAGATGTTTAACGGGTTTAAAACGTGTAAGCGGGGAAAACAAGCAAATAGTCCTATGTTTGTAAAATGAGCATTAAGTTCGTTTGCAATATCAATGATTCTTAATAATTAAGCCATCTTTATTTATTATTTCCATAATATCGCAGCTTTTATTTGTTGAAACGTTGGTAGCTTCGTTAATGGTCTGCCAAAATCTTTTGGGATCATTCCTATTGTTAACAAATTTCTCTGAGTAGTAACTAACTTTCATATTTCTTATAACGCAAGTTAAGATATTTCTGCACCTTTTATATTTTTTTTTTATAAATCTTCATTCAGAGGTTCACGTTTTACTTTTTTGGCTAGTTTGTCTCTTGTGCGTATTGATTTAACAATACCAGAAGTGATCCAGGGTTTTATTTTTTTATATTTACTGGGTACATTATTACAAGTATGAAAGGTATATTTAGCTATATGATCGCGGAGTATTTTGTAAAAATTTTGAAAACTAACTTTAGCGATTTGGCAATCAAAAACCGTTTCCCAGGCCTCTGAGCTGTTTGAGACTAAGTGTATGAATGAATGAATGAATGAACGAACGAAGGAACGAATGAACGAGTGAATGAGTGAATGAGTGAAGGAGTGAACGAATGAACGAACGAACGATTGAATGAACGAATGAACGAACGAACGAAGGAACGAATGAACGAGTGAATGAGTGAAGGAGTGAACGAATGAACGAACGAATGAATGAACGAATGAACGAACGAAGGAACGAATGAACAAGTGAATGGGTGAACGAATGAACGAACGAACGATTGAACGAACGAACGATTAAACGAACGAATGAAGGAATGAATGAACGAACGAATGAGTGAAGGAATGAACGAATGAATGAATGACCGAATGAATGCATGAATGAATGAACGAATGAATGAACGAATGAATGAATGAACGAATGCATGAATGAACGAATGAATGACCGAATGAATGCATGAATGAACGAATGAATGAATAAACGAATGAATGAATGAACGAATGAATGAATGAACGAATGCATGAATGAACGAATGAATGAATGAACGAATGAATGACCGAATGAACGAATGAATGACCGAATGAACGAATGAATGACCGAATGAACGAATGACCGAATGAATGAATGAACGAATGAATGAATGACCGAATGAACGATTGAATGAATGAATGAACGAACGAAGGAACGAGTGAATGAGTGAAGGAGTGAAAGAATGAACGAATGATTGAACGAATGAACGAACGAATGAGTGAAGGAATGAACGAATGAATGAATGACCGAATGAACGAATGAATGAATGAACGAATGAATGAACAAATGAATGACCGAATGAATGAACGAATGAATGAATGAATGACCGAATGAATGAATGAACGAATGAATGAATGAACAAACGAATGAATGAACAAATGAATGACCGAATGAATGAACGAATGAATGAATGACCGAATGAATGAATGACCGAATGAATGAATGAATAAATGACCGAATGAATGAATGATCGAATGAATGAATGACCGAATGAATGAATGAACGAATGAATGAATGAACGAACGAATGAATGAACAAATGAATGACCGAATGAATGAACGAATGAATGAATGACCGAATGAATGAACGAATGAATGAATGAATAAATGACCGAATGAATGAATGACCGAATGAATGAATGACCGAATGAACGATCGATTGAATGAATGAATGAACGAACGAATGAACGAGTGAATGAGTGAAGGAGTGAACGAATTAACGAACGAATGAGTGAAGGAATGAATGAATGACCGAATGAGTGAATGAACGAATGAATGAATGAATGACCGAATGAATGAATGAACGAATGAATGAATGAACGAATGAATGAATGAATGAATGAATGAATGAATGAACGAACGAATGCATGAATGAATGAACGAATGAATGAATGAACGAATGAATAATGAATGAACGAATGAATGAATGAATGAATGAACGAATGAATGAATGACCGAATGAATGAATGACCGAATGAATGAATGAACGAATGGATGAATGACCGAATAAACGAATGAATGAATGAATGAACGAATGAATGAATGAATGAATGAATGAACGAATGAATGATGAATTAATGAATGAATGAATTACCGAATGAACGATTGAATTGAATGAATGATTGAACTAATGAATGACTGAATGAATGAACGAATGAATGAATAAATGAAAGAACGAATGAATGAACGAATGAATGAATGACCGAACAAACGAACGAAGGAACGGACGAATGAATGAATAAATAAATAATTAAATAAATAAATATAAATAATAGTGTGTTCAGGAATAAATATTTTCTTTATAATATTTGCAACTCAAGAGATGAGGTCCAACTCCTCCCGACATGTTTTAAAACTGACACGTTGATCGGTTATCCGACACTGCAATGACGTAGGTTACGACAATGAAGTGGGAGTAATGCTGTGCGCCACAACGTCATGGATCCAATGAAAATCACGGTTAAATACAGTATTTAATTACCATATCATATTAGTGTAATATATAGCGCAAAATTCCTCAAACAGTCACTGCTAAATATAATCTAACAAATGGGGAAACTAAAACCGCGGACAGCTGATATGACACGATTTATGTACTAGCTAGTAGCTTCAAGAGGATGACTTGTATTAGTGTAATACACTGGTTCACCGTACTGGATCGTGACTCCATTCGAAGAAACAAATTTCTATAAAATCCCAAACAACTATAACTTTACTCGAAACGAGTGGATACCATCCAAAGAACAATTTTAACCTCGTCTGTCCTTCGGTATCATATGTGATAGCTTAGAAATTTCTTCACGTCATCATTTATGCGCTTATGTAGGTCCGTGGCCTGAGGTACCATCTGCGCTTTCTGATTATTATTCGAGTTTCTTCTATTTATTTGTCACTAGATGCTTCCAGTTGATTGAATATATCATTCCGTGTAGTCAGCAACATGACTGAGAAAAGCAAATATAATTGCCGATTTGTTATATGTTAAATGAAATAATATTAACTGTTGATACATTCTTACACATTACCTATTCACGTAACATTGTTTGGGTTCTCATACAGGCGTACAACACTACTTTTTAAGAGGTATCATTGGCGATATCTTTTGGTCACTAGCATGACTTTTCATAAATCACATTTCTATAGTTTTCTATAATAAGTAGAATAAATAATATTGTATAAACCTGATAGCTGTTATTTCATACTCGAATAATTATCATATAGCTAATCAAAATATTCTTCACAATATAATACGCTTCACTAAAAAGTGACACTGATATCAACAATAAAGTTAGGGGTAGTTACGAGCAAGTGGTGAGAAATGACGATAAACTAGCTCTATTAAAATAGTTTGACAATACGTCCATTTTTATGTCATCAGTGTGGAACTAGTAGAAGACTATAGGCTAAGTGCTGGTCAAAAAAAGGATACTGTGCCCTGTATTGTATAATACTTCAATAGATGGACAGTTTAGTAAAAAATTGTGGGCAGAAACAATTCGTATACTAAGTCAATACCTGGAATAGGGACTGTGTGAAACTGCCAATCAAATTTGATCACTGTGCCCGCACCTAGAGCGAACTACGGTCGAGATGGATTAGGTACCTTGAAACGGTATAGGCTTTGGTTTAGGACGGGGATCGTCTGTATAGCCACAGGGAACATTTTGCAATATATATATGTCACGTAGTGTTGTTGCTGTTATTCTGTTGTTATTATTCTTCAGATTTTTTTTTTTACCGGTAGTGTAGTCCCTGGTACAGAGCATCTTTACAGATCATCTTTTTTTCCACGAAGGAAATATATTTTCTATATAATGTATATATTTAACGAGAGTATTACATTTGTCATGATTTCTAAGCGTAGTGTTGCTGTTAGAATACAGATACTTTCATTTCATTATTTGTGAGCCATTGAATGCATTTTTGTAAAATAAATAAAACTGAATGGATACCAAATTAAGTCCCCATAGAAGCCCAAGGTATCACATATAAAACAAGAATTGAGGTTGTGATAAAAATTTTGATTGATTATTGTTTGTCTTTGTATAGCCAATTATCCAATAAATAATATTTTAACATTTTTTTTACTTTAAATTTGTCTCGGGACTGAAGAGGTTAAACAATAGCTTCTTGAGCATCTTCCAGAATTCAAAACAATTACAATAGTTACAAATGGATACTGAATCCGTTTCTAGACAACTGCGTTCAACTGCTGAAATTCCAAAATAGTAAAAGTAATTGAAATAATATGTAGATACAGTAGAGGAGGCAAGATCTGTCCTGTGACCTTGTACTGTGCCGTGGCTATATCATCAATGGGTATGGAGGGGGAACACAGGTTTTAGCCTGAGATGAACTTTCGTGTTGGTAGATTCGTTTAATATTAACCATCATGAAAATAAACTCTCTTTCTGGTAGCTTATTCTATCCTCTTTCGCACAGCTCACATGCCAGGTCTCGCCTCCTCATCTATGGGTACGTATTGATGAAATGTTAAAACTAGACCTTTTTCCACAGAGAACAGAGTAGTTTTCGATCAAAAGAATATCTCGAGTTTGCAAAAAAAAAAAGTGTATAATTTTTTTATAACATTTGCTACCTCGTATTTTTGCAAAAGCAATCAAAGCAAAAGCGCTTGAATTGTTTATAAAATTTGCAACCTCATATTTATGCAAAGTTTATGACAACAATAATTTTTTTTTTACTCTATAACTATGAAACATTTGATTTTTATGTTCACTGTTCTTTATGATTATGTTTCTAAATACAAAATAAATGTATGTTATTAAAACGTTTTATGTTGTAAATCATCTCGCAACCACCGGTAGCAATTTACACGCCCCTCCAGGGGATCGCGACCCACATTTGGGAACCACTGCTGTAATAGTAAGAAGTAATAACAGTCGTACATCGAAATAAGACTTCTATATATAAATAACAAGATAAAGGGCATAACCTAGTTTTCAATGCACCTTGTAGGTCTATATTATATTCTATCTAAGCTGTAATCAACACCAATAACTGTCTTTGCCATTAGTTCATGCAAGAAGAAACTTGCACTGCTGGCATCCAGCCACTGAAACTTACTGAAAGTCTGACTCATAACTGCAAACAAAGCATCGAAATGCTAGAATGTCAAAACACATGTGAAATACTTTGACCATGCTATGGCTAACTTCAATACAGAACTTTTGGCTACGAATTATAAGGGGTGAGATTTTTTCATCGCTATTTAAATTAAAATTCTGTTACACACTTTTACTTCAGATAATTAATTAAAATGTAGGCCATTCGTTATCTCATGAAACCTACCTGCGCGTAAGGGGAAGAAAAAAAACGGAGAAGATCCCCCCCCTCGCTACCCTTCCGCTTGCAACTAGTTAGCAAACTAACCTCCACCACAAGGTTCTTATTATGAACCCTGATCACATATTTGTCAGATTGGAAATTTCCATGTTATGAAATTGCAACATACAAGGGTGATTAGGGAAGTTATTTCCGGTATTTCTTTTTCAGAAAGAACTTTATTGAGAAAACTTTTATTACATGAAAATGAAAGTGCACCTTTCCATTTACATTCTCATATTTGCCGTACCGCTTCACAAGCTTTAAAATTCTCTCTGCGTAAATATCAACCGCCTGCAGTTATTGTAGTCACCCAATGACAGTCTCCTTGAGCTGTTCATCCGTTTGAAACCGCTGAGGAGAGCAATTCAGAACAAACGACACGGCATGTTGAGTTCTGGGTTGTTTTGTTCCAAGATAATGCTCGGTCGCATATTGCCGCACTTCAGCGACAATTTCAATCGGGGTTCATCCACCGTACAGTCCTGACTTGGCTCTGAGCGACTACCACCTGTTTCCAAATATAAAGAAATGGCTTGGAGCCAATTGGTCAATTAATTGATGGCTACAATCACAGACGGCTGATTTTTACGCAGAGGAATTTCGAAGCTTGTGAAGTGGTATGACAAATATCTGAATATGAATTAAAATTTTGTTGAAAAGTAAATTTGTTTGTTTGTTTGTTTGTTTGTTTGTTTATTTATTTATTTATTTATTTATACTGGCAGAGTTAAGGCCATAGGGCCTTCTCTTACACTCTACCAGGTCACAAAATATACAAGCAGTGAAAATTTAACAAAAAGTTAAAGAACAGAATACTAACATATTACAAAAATAATAGCAAAATAAAATCGACACTAAACAACATGAAAAATAATACCGTAATAGAAAAAGGAAAGTAAAATACAGAATTAAAGATTGAAATATAATAAAAGCAACTCAGTTAGTATAAACAGTTAATAGGGAAAACGTAAGAAAGAATACAACAAAATGGAATGTAAACTAATAATAAAAAGAAGAAAAAAATACGAAAATTAAATAAAATTCACAATAAAAAGAGTATGATATTAAATTCATCTGGTGATCAAGAGAAACAAAAAAGAGGAAAGGAAGGAAAAGAAAAATATATATATTTTTTTCTACAAAACTATCACAGAGAAAAGGAATTATGATTGAAAGGAATCTGAATTGAAAAAATGTAATTTTAGTTTATTTTTTAAACTAGATAAAGTCCGACAGTCTCTGACATGTTGTGGTAGGGAGTTGCAGAGATGACCTACAGAGACGGTGAAAGTGTGATATGGTATTGTGAGCGAGTATCTATTTCGTGATATGAGGACAAATGTTTCACTTTCACTTGCATGTAATAAAAGTTCCCTCAATAAAGAGCTTTCTAAAAAAAATTACCGAAACTAACTTTCCGAATCACCCTCGTGTAAAAGAGAACCACTAGGATCTCCACTGTCGAAAATTATTTTTTTGGTAACGATCGCTAGATGGAAGTACTGCTGCAAGCTATTACTCCATGTAATTCCATCATGGTTATAAAGTGACTTCTCTTGCAATCGCTGGATGGCAGCATAGTGAAATTAATAAAAGTTGTCTTGAAAGTGCATTAGGCTGATCAATGTGTTATATGAGCTATAGCGCAAGTATGAATTTAGTTTCACGAGATAACGAAGGGGCTACATGTATTGAGCAGTACCTAGCATTTCGTGGCATATTTCGATGCAGAGGGCAAAGCAATCCGTAGTATAAAGGCATGTCCTTTGAGACGTCTTTGTCTTAGAAAATGGCTTTACGATATGCTGTCCACAATACCAGGAAGACATGCTACTTGCGAATGTATATTGTAGGTACTTGTTCCCCACTGGATTTCATAACTGCATGAGAGATGAGGAACTAAGGCTAAGAAGAGAATAATAACAAGATCTTCAGATAGCGCATGTTCTCTTCATTACCAAAGCAGCATTCTGAAGAGCTACTGCGTATAAAAATTCTTATGCGTAGAGGGATTCATATTTACGACTGTCCTAAAACACAAAACAGGCAGCCTGCATTAAATATTTCTGCGTTCCGTACTGCGCATACTTGTACAATACGAGACTTGTAATAAACGTGAAGAGACGGTATAATATAATATGAGAGTTTTAACATTGATATTACTACCATTATCACCACAACTTCATCAACGTCAAGACTATTGCTACGATCATATCCACAACAACCACGACCACTTCTACCACCATCACTATCACCATCACCACCAGCAACTACAACTACAACCATCTTCAAGACCGTCACTATCACAACCAAGGGCCTGTTGCATAACGCTAAAATTGCTATTTTACTGATGTCATATTAATAAACAAGTAAAAAAATCCAGTCATTTCCGTTACATAAATCTGTACTGGTAAATTTGTCAGGACAAGTGACAAGCACTAGTAATTACTAACAGTTTCATTTGTTTTATCAAAGAATTGTTTCATAAAAGTTTATCATTTGTAAAATAGTTCCAATCGCGAGCACATTTTCTACCAATCCTTTGTTCTTGGTAAACTTTCTTAAAAGTCTTGAAATAATATTTTTAAAGTAATATTTTTCCCCTATTACTACATATGCTAGTGGATTTTGGTGATTTTCTAGTTTGCAGGTTGAATTTTCTTCTGCCAATTCGTTTAGAATTTCGATACTGACAATTACTACAATTGGTAGTGATTTTCTAACTGTTATGTTGGCAGTAGGAACAGCTGTTGTCGGTAGTGTAAATTCTGAAAATTCAAATTGTTCTGGATTACTGGAAGGTAGTAAAATTCGAACATATTAATAATTAAGTAATATCAGTATTATATTAATACATAATAGTTATTTTATGTGTAGCGTTGTGGTTATAATTCAAGATTATAGTCAGATAAGTGTAGATAACTATAAAATATGATGTGGTACATGCACTTGATTGATCAATAGAAAATGCTCATGGAGACAGCAATTATAACTAGAATACCAAATTATTAGGAGTAAGTAAGTATTCTTAAGCATACATTTCAAAGTGGCATTCGGTATATGGAGTTTGTACTAATCATTTCACGTGATCAAACAAAATATATTTTTAGGTTAGGTCTCGTGAATCATAAACTGTTTAGTCAAAGCAATGAATTTCATGTTGTCAGACAAAATACATGTTAATATTAGATCATATTAATCTACAAATTTCTAACATAATGTGCGAGAAGTCCAGGAGAACAATATATAGGCCTACTCTTTCACAAACTATTGAACCAATCAGAAAACGCCTCACAACATAAAGATGAGATGTAGTAAATAAGCAATATATCATTATTATTATTATTATTATTATTATTGTACATGACATTGTGATTTTACCCTATTTGGTGATATCCGGTATTAGTTGGCAGCACTGAAGAGACGGCCAAATTAGCCTTTTAGGAACTGGTCGTACGTGATCCTCACTATAGTATAGTAGCTGGCCTCATGTTAAAGTGGAAAACAACTAACTTATACACTAGGGACAATATCCATTGTCGTCGTAGCAATTTCATGCACTTAACATTAATTAATTATTCGTATTATTTCTCACATAATTTGTATTTTTATTGGAAATTTATTTTTATCACAGAGAAAATGTTGAAATTGGATAATAAATCGTGCAGGCCATCGGCGTGGCTCAGTCGGTTAAAGCGCTTGCCTGCCGGTCTGAAGTTGCGTTCGGGCGCGGGTTCGATCCCCGCTTGGGCTGATTACCTGGTTGGGTTTTTTCCGAGGTTTTCCCCAACCGTAATGTGAATGCAAGGTAATCTATGGCGAATCCTCGGCCTCATCTCGCCAAATATCATCTCGCTATCACCAATCTCATCGACGCTAAATAACCTAGTAGTTGATACAGCGTCGTTAAATAACCAACTAAAATAAAAAATAAATCGTGCAAAAGCAGAAAAATGTTAATATAATATGTATTTAAATATGCAAAATAAAATTATATATGCACTTAAAAGAAAAAACCCTCGAAATATGCATTTATGCAAAATAAAGTCTGTGTCATTCGAACGTAGAAACCATAATCGACAAAGATTCACTTTTGTTTTTTGAATATAATGCCAAATCAATAAAAGCGTGCAATATTGCACAATTACATGACGTTCCACGGTCTAATTATATTACTACTACTACATTCATAAATTAAGAGTCCACTGCAAGAATGATGGATGTCACTTTCTTGTCGAAAATAAACAAAGATTGTCAATGCATAGCTTAAGACATATAGAATGTACATAGAGAGTTATATGGCATTAACAGTGATAGTCATTGTCCAGTAATGATCGGAAAATCACAGTTAAGCTTTGAGCGCTAAGCATTTCAAACTTTCAATTGCTTCTCCTGAAAAATGTATTCCAAATGACATCCATCATTCTTGCAGTGGACTCTTCATATATGAATGCTTAGACTGTAAAAGTGTGAAGTGTAAATGAAGAACGAGACCTCTCAGATCAGAAGCGGCGAGATTCCAACTTAGAAATAAAATAAATGTCGAACACGAATTCTCGAATCGCAGCTACTTTCTACAAGCAATTCATTTTCGCTCGTGGCGCGAGGTTTTGGTGACGATCCGGAGGTGGTGATAAAGGAAGACAGATATCGAATCAGCTGGAATTCGGATTCCAAGTGGCCAATCCACAGTTAGTCACAAAGAGGACACTAAAACATAGGAAGTGGTAGGCTATATGTTTGTTCTTTGAAGTTTAAACTGGAGAAAGTCCAACAATTTGAATGAGATTGATTTAGAACAGGCCTGCACAAGGTTTGCGCTCTCCGAGCCGGCTCACAGCTCATGAGCGGAATGCAGATATTAGCTGCGCTCTGTATAAGGGTGGACTGGAAGAAGGGGTGATCTCGTACAAAATATACACAAAAGGAAATACTATTACGAGTGCTTATGAAATGAATTCTCTTTCAGTGTTTGCAAAACTATCTTCGACTATTATTAATTATTAAAGAAATATTTATTTTACAGAAATAATAGAAATTCTATAGCTACTTAAATGTACAATATCATTTTGTTATATTTTTATTTATCAATACATCAAAACGAGGTTTTATGCTGTTGGGAGCTGAAAGGAACAGTAGCCTACTGATCGTAATGAAACATCAGTTACAGATGTTCGATGTCTGCCTTTATTAAATTTGATTATAGAAAACAGTTGCTCACAAATATAAATGTTGAGCCAAACATAGCAATCATTTTCACAGCCAGCCTGTGTAGTCGTGGATATTATTGCTAATGTTTAGTCTTGTAAAACTCAACCAGGCTAGTAGTATTATTCAAGCGATCTTTAGCCCTTAGGTCACATTGAAGATCAATAATTTCGAGCTGTAAATCGTTAAATGTTAAATGTTATGTTCCGGCTTTTAGATTCCTCCAGGTCCACACCTGTGAGTAACGGTCAGCGCGTCTGGCTGCAAAACCAGGTGGCCTGGGTTCGATTCCCGGTTGGGGCAAGTTACCTGGTTGAGGTTTTTTCCGGGGTTTTCCCTCAACCCAATGCGAGCAGATGCTGGCTAACTTTAGGCGTTGGACCCCGGACTCATTTCACCGGCATTATCACCTTCATGTCATTCAGACGCTAAATAACCTAGATGTTGATAAAGCGTCGTAAAATAACCCAATAAAATAAAAAAATAAATAGATTCCTCCATACTGTACTGAAGCAGTAGGTAAGCAACATGAAACAGTTACTGAGAATAGGCCTACACACTGCACTCCACTAGATAACTGAGTGGTCGTTTCTCTCTCCTCTACCTATAGCAAGTCTATGTCATTCTGACGTATCTTCCTCTCCGTTTCGGCGAGCGGCAAACACAGCTCTCCCGCTCCGAAAGAGCGCGCGCGCTCGTTGAGCGCTGTTTGTGCAGGTATGATTTAGAAGCAAAGTCTTCACGGAATTTCAGGAAGAAACTTTCTGTACATTGCATCTTGCACAATGTACTTGCATTAACTCTTCGACGTATTTTGTAGAGTCAGAAATTTGATATAAAAATTATTAATTTCTAGATATTCCTTCAACGTAAGAGGTAAAGATTAAATACATAAAATGTAAAACAATGCAAGTTTAACGACATCTACATATGGTGCAAGCACCACTTAGTGGGAAGGATTTATGACTCCGGAAACCATAAATCAATGTTCTCTTATCGCAATGCATTCCCTACATTTTTCACATAAAACCAGGCGGGTCGACAGAATTATAAAAGTCATAATAAAAACATTCATGCCTTCATATTATAAATTATACACGTAGCTGAGAATCGTATTGAAATGGTCCATAACCATACATGGCTGAACATGCTGGGTAACTTTCGGTGCTGGACCCCGGACTCACCTTCATATCATTCAGACGCTAAATAACCTAGATGTTGATACAGCGTCGTAAAATAACCCAATAAAATAAAAAAAATAAAATACATGGCTGAATACAAGTGGAAAAGATCTTCGCACTGTGAGATGCCACAAAGAGTAAAGAAATGTCATATAAAATAGTTTTTATGCTGGAAACAAACAAAACTTTACTTACAGTACGATTAAAATATCAAGACAGAAAATAGGCCGATATTTAACATGGCATTAATAACAATTTTGAAAGCTAGATATCCATAATAATACTTTTGGACCCGTAACACACTGAAGCGAGAAATATGTAATATGTTTGTCGAACTATGGAAAATGCTTTCCTTTAGCAAGGAATAACGCTCGAAATAAGGCACAGCTGACTTCGGTCGGTTAGCGATTTTTTAAAACATAGCTACGTATTTCCCGCTCCCACAGGTAACCTAATTGTAGCCTATAAAATTTGTATTACGTGAATTATATTGAACAATTAATAAAAAGTCAGATGTTCATGTTATTTATGTAACTATTTTTATGGCAATGGACTCGTTGACTGCATCGGATATAGCGTAACCATTTCCATGACAACAGAACTTGAATTTTCCTTCCACAAAATCCTTTCAATTTTTCTATTAGTGTAGGTCAGGGATGTCAAGGTCAGAGCACATTAAAAACTACCTGCTATCAAGCGCTCATTGGTTCCAATGAATCTATTCTGGAGGCAGTAGCGGTGAAAAAGAAGGGGTGAGCAAAATGAATTCTACTGGCCTACCACTGCAAGATGAATTTAATTGCTTTTCAGTATAGATAAATGTTTTACGCCCATACAATAAAACAAGAAATAAAAGCATGTTTTGCAGCATGTATCTCTATAATAAATGCAATTAATGATAAAATAGTAGGAAACAAGAAATAATAAACGTAGCTTCTCTTTAACTTGAGCAGTTTTACATAATGAGACCTACAATTAGCCTAATTATTGTTATGTAACTGTTACATAATCATGTACTACTTACATGAGCATCATCACACTTCTAGGAACAAATGTAAATTCCCGACTTCTCGCGTAATACAGAAGTGCTTTTTCTGCTTTTTTGCCGATATCAGCCTTCTTATGTCCGGTGAAATTTTGTTTCCTGTAGCAAAACAATTTCTAATGGAAGACCTAAATTGGCGAACATTCCAAGTCCACTGAAGTAAATTTTCCAGAACTGCAAAGAAACTATATAGGCTTGCATTATGAGTATTGAAATAAGTATTTGTATGACCCAAAAACACAGGCTTAGAGTTGGACTTGGGATATTCTTCTTTACAGAATAATAGCCTATGTAAAACACAACTTGTTAGGTAAAAAGTCGAATTTGGTCAATTTTGGACTTGGGATGTTTGTCAATTCAGGTATTCAATTGTAACTGTGTTGGTATATTTTCTGGGTTTGATGAGTAAGGATCACAAAACAAATTCAACTTGGGCTGGAGTAGGTCAATCTTTAAATCTTCTATGGCAGCGTTTCTCAAACTTTTTTGAAGTGGGGACCACTTTTTAAAGTCAGAACAGTTCCACGAACCACCTTACTCTTGTTCCCTTCGAAAGCAAATTTATCATTTTCGTAGCATATTTTAATACCAGTATACTTATATTTTAAAATTGAATTAAGGTTCGGTACTTTGGTCCTCTGTTATGAATTCGGGTTACAAGTGCGGCGCCAGATGTGCAGGGAAAAGATGTCGAGAAACACCATGTATATAGTGCTTTAAATCCCTCTTTTGTTGCTGAAAGTAGATTGGGAAGTCGACAGACGGGTAGGATAATAAATTTCATAAAATGTCTGTACTGGAAGAAAAAGTGAAATCCCATTGCCATGTGCCATTTCCACACTCTGAGATTTTAAGCTATAGTGTGATACGCAATTCGTTCGAATTTTATTTTTTCTTCTGTCTTTTTTGAAGGACCACAAGGGCAGACCTCGAGGACCACAGGTGGTCCGCGGACCATAGTTTGAGAAACGCTGTCCTATGGAACTCTTCCCAGAGATTTTTTTTTTTTTAATATTGCAATATTTCACACTGTTGAGCAGGAGTTCAATGACTGAAGGCGTTGAAATTGTAAAAGTTTGCTGTGAGATCTGTGACTTCCACAATGTAATCTTCATGTGAAAGTTTTTAACAATATCTATCGACACAAATTAATTGATTCTTTCCTTACGATCTCAAATTCAAAACGTTCAGATGCTCGAATATATCGTTGAGAAAGTTAAGTTCCTCGATCCATGTAGAGTCAACTAGTTCAGGAATGTATCTATTTTTCTATTATGAATTCTGATAAATATTCACGCAATTCATAATACCTGGACAGAACTTTTGTCTTGGCTTAACCAAAGGACATCGCAATAGTAAGAAACATTGTCAAACTGAGAATTTATGTACGTAAATCTGTACAATTTATAGACACAACTCGTAACTGATATGTAACGGGTCTACGCCCATAGCAGCACATACTTTTGTTTGTACTTTATTCTCTAAACATAAATACAGTGTATACAATTCTGTGAGGAAGCACTCTACATACATTTACTATTATTTAATGTCAATAAAAACAAACTAATTTGAATAATTCTGTAGATGAACTAATATTTTCACACGTTCGATAGTGCTTCTCTTTGTAACTAAATAATTTCCACAAAGAGTATCACTTCCACTATCATCACGGTACATAAGAAGCCAAGATTCTAGTCAGCCAGAAACTTAATATACTTAGTGTACAATCCTCATGTTCGCCAGTGACTTGTACCTGCGTGCCTTACTTGCTCTGAACAGCGCATACGGACTATGAGGCACGTTTGCGCTCTCGTTGACATCACTGGTGTAGATGGAATATAGACGTTACAAGTCGAAAACAGACAGATGACGTGTACAAAAGCCAGTTCAGTTGCAATGAAGCTCAATAAGCTACTCGGACTCGTATGGTGAAGAAGTAAAATGTGTTGATATTGACATTGATGATGAAGATTATATTGATGACGACTGCCATGTTATAAATATCTTCAGAATAAACATTAGGTACTTGTTGGACATTTTTGCTGTCGGCTATGTTATCGCGCATTTCTCCTAACGACATGGAGATCATGAATGTGGGGCGTAACTTGATACAAAGACACCATTTAAAGTAACATAAAATATATCTCCTGGCTTAGTTTCCTCATAATTGGTGCCTTGTTGGCATCACTTGTGAGGTTCAGACCTGTCTTTGGACTGTTGATTAAACAAAAAAAAAAAACAACACAAATATATACAAGAGACTATGGATGGCAGAAAAATTTCAACTTTCCTACCACTGGGTTTAGTTCGAATCGTGGGTTTTAGTTCCAACTTAAGGTTAAGATACAAATTAGATTTACTTTAAATGTTATTTTAAGTGCTAGAGTATGCCATTAGGAAAGTCCAGGATAACAGAGAGGGTTTGGAATTGAACGGGTTACATCAGCTGCTTGTCTATGCGGATGACGTGAATATGTTAGGGGAAAATCCACAAACGATTAGGGAAAACACGGGAATGTTACTGGAAGCAAGTAAAGAGATAGGTTTGAAAGTAAATCCCGAAAAGACAAAGTATATGATTATGTCTCGTGACCAGAATATTATACGAAATGGAAATATAACAATTGGAAATTTATCTTTTGAAGAGGTGGAGAAGTTGAAATATATTGGAGCAACAATAACAAATATAAATTATACTTACTTACTTATTGGCTTTTAAGGAACCCGGAGGTTCATTGCCGCCCTCACATAAGCCCGCCATTGATCCCTATCCTGAGCAAGATTAATCCAGTCTCTACCATCATATCCCACCTCCCTCAAATCCATTTTAATATTATCTTCCCATCTTATCAATGATACTCGGGAGGAAATTAAACACAGAATAAATTAGGAAATGCCTGTTATTATTCGGTTGAAAAGCTTTTGTCATCCAGTCTGTTGTCAAAAAATCTGAAAGTTAGAATTTTTAAAACAGTTATATTACCGGTTGTTCGTTATGGTTGTGAAACTTGGACTCTCACTTTGAGAGAGGAACATAGGTTAAGGTTGTTTGACAATAAGGTGCTTAGGAAAATATTTGGGGCTAATAGGGATGAAGTTACAGGAGAATGGAGAAAGTTACACAACACAGAACTGCACGCATTGTATTCTTCACCTGACATAATTAGGAACATTAAATCCAGACGTTTGAGGTGGGCAGGGCATGTAGCACGTATGGGCGAATCCAGAAATGCATATAGATTGTTAGTTGGGAGGCCGGAGGGAAAAAGACCTTTAGGGAGGCCGAGACGTAGATGGGAGGTTAATATTAAAATGGATTTGAGGGAGGTGGGATATGATAGAGATTGGATTAATCTTGCTCAGAATAGGGACCAATGGCGGGCTTATGTGAGGGCGGCAATGAACCTTCGGGTTCCTTAAAAGCCAGTAAGTAAGTAAGTTATTTTAAGTGATCGTGCTTCATTTAATTTAGGATGCTGATCATTATTATTATTATTATTATTATTATTATTATTATTATTATTAGTATTATTATTATATATTATTATTAGTATTAATTATTATTATTAATTTATTATTACTTGTGTTTATTAATAATTGTCCTTTTTGCTCCACTGAATTTTCTCTCACGGAGACTAACTGAAGAATTCAAAATTTACCAGACTGTCACTTAAACCATTTTTCTTCTGACATCTTAAGCAGGGTGGGAAAGAATGTGGATGTTAGTGTAATGAAGCCACCTCCCGCGTCAAGGGTTGGGACACTTGTTTCTCGCTTGAATAAGCTTTCTAAGAACAAGCATATTTTTTATCTGGAATTTTTGTTTATGTTCCAGGAGACACTAGTTGCCAGTGCATATTTCTCTTCAAGAAGAGCTATGTCTTTCATTTATAAAGGTTTATTTAAGAACATTCCAACGCTATACTGCTGAGTAGTTCGATTCAACAATTCAACAGCCTTCAGTACCGCCCTACAATATATCTTATTCGGGCCACATGTGTGTCTCAGCGCTAGGGAACAGGTGTTCCATCCAGACAGCCCGAGTTCGATCCCCGACCTGACTGTGATGGAAATTGTGGTGTAGAAAGCAGATACTGCAAATAGTTTTTCTCAGGGTACTCCTGTCTGCGGCTTTCATTTCACCAACACACTCCATCTTCCCGACCCTCAATTCATACAGCATTTATAATAATTATATTTTTTTATAGTCTGGGGTGAAATCTTGGGACAGTTTGGATTAGCGATGAACAACAATCGAGAAAGCAAGACTAATAGCGCCTGCAAAGCCGAAAACCCGCACGACATTGTTCCATACGTCGCGTCGTTGACGTAAAGACTGCTTGTGAGTGTTTCGAGACGTCGAGATTGATCACTCCCGAAATCCCGAATGTCACGCAGCCTTGAATCGCCACAGTTGTTTATACTTGACTAAACTTTTATCTGCTTTGGCAACTGTTATATATGTATAAACAATCAAGTAGCCTATTTGAAACATCATCTATACCTTTCAGTGTATAATAATCCGTTACCCAATCTTTATTTAATTAGTACTAGACCCTTATTAAGGGGAGGCAGAAGTGAATATTTCAAAATCCACAAAATGTATCCGAGTTGTTTGAAATTGATCATGAATACTAAGTATGTTATTAGTAATGGACATACCAAGTTTCAACTTTCTAAGTACAATAGTTCTGTAAATATTAATAATTTTATAAAACTTTATATCGTTTGATATAAAATGCTCCATGCACCATATTGTAAGATATTTTCAATATTTCTTTTTATTTATGTGTTCAGAGAAGGTATATAAATAAAGATAAGTATTAGTTTATTATGGGAATAATATAGTAATACAGTTATCTTGGTTTTAATTTCATACTTTTAAGGGCATAAAATCAAAAACTAACATCGGAATATCAAAATAAAGATAATAAAAATGGAAAAAACCAAATTTTCATTTTTCTTCAGTTTTGTTCGAAAATTTCACCTCTGCCTCCCCTTAAAAGGCTAGAAATTTTCTTTTCATATTTTTGAGATCAAGTGTGCAATCTCAAGTAGTAAAAAGGTATTAACGTTATGTTTTATGTTTCTTAGAAATGCAAATTTATTTGAGAATTGTTTTTTTTTCCTAGTTATATAACCATAGGTAATATATAATAGAACGAGAACATTTTGATAACTAAGATACTGTTCTGTTTTGTCTTTTTGTTTCATTTAAACATTTATAATGCTATTTATTTCAATGAATTTGGGGCTAAAAGGGATGAAGTTACAGGAGAATGGAGAAAGTTACACAACACAGAACTGCACGCATTGTATTCTTCACCTGACATAATTAGGAACATTAAATCCAGATGTTTGAGATGGGCAGGGCATGTAGCACGTATGGGCGAATCCAGAAATGCATATAGTGTGTTAGTTGGGAGGCCGGAGGGAAAAAGACCTTTAGGGAGGCCGGGACGTAGATGGGAACATAATATTAAAATGGATTTGAGGGAGGTGGGATATGATGGTAGAGAAGGGATTAATGTTCCTCAGGATAGGGACCAATGGCGGGCTTATGTGAGGGCGGCAATGAACCTCCGAGTTCCTTAAAAGCCAGCAAGTAAGTAAGTATTTATTTCAATGATGTATGTTACTCTTAGTTACGAAATCTTTCCACGCCGACCAAATGCTATTTCGAGAATGATGAGCGAGATTCGAAGCGTACGAGAATGACGAGACGAGACTCGAAAGACAAATGCAACGAACACAGCGAGGGAGAGCGGCAGTTAGTTTTGTTCATGTCTAGTTTGATCTCCATTGTTGATATAGCATTTAAAGACTTGAGGTTTCAAGCCCTGGGATTTATCAGATACTCGTCTAGGAAGGGAACCTGACTCTGCCAGAGCTGAGACAGAAAATCTCGCCTGTCAGCATCGGATTCACGAATCAGACCACCTGTCAGACCGGAACAATCATCGTATATAGGACACACAGTGAGTCAATATATGCCTAAGTGCACAGATCCATTCCAGCCAGCTATATCTTATTCTGTATTGTGCCAGAAATAAGGAATCCTCGTTTACAACCAACAAATCTACCTTTGGATTCAACTTTGGAGAATCGAACTCGGTTCTAGACAAGAAAGCTGATACTCTTGCAGTCTGGGTAACAGAAGATTTCATTGCGTTTCTTGAAAATAGTAATAGCTTGTAATGATGTCGAGACAATGCACATTAGGAACCCTACGTACAATTAACACACAAAAGGAGCGAGTATAGTAGCTGACCTTGAATGCAGAACTGTCTGGTGTTGCCCTCGCTGTCTCAGAAACAATACTGACACGCTGATCAGTGGTCACAGACTGGAAGACTTCTTTACAAACACGTCTTCCGTCTTTATTACAACATAAACAACGTATACACAAAGAAAAACATATCTTCCTGTCACTCCAAACACAGTGCTCTATGAATGTGAAATCTCAACACTTAACATTAGAGAACAAAATCTTACTGCTACTGGAATAGATTATTGGAGACTCTAAATTTGAAATTACAAATTAAAAATTGCAGAAGAAAATGAATACTTACTTACTTACAAATGGCTTTTAAGGAACCCGAAGGTTCATTGCCGTCCTCACATAAGCCCGCCAGCGGTCCCTATCCTGTGCAAGATTAATCCAGTCTCTATCATCATACCCCACCTCCCTCAAATCCATTTTAATATTATCCTCCCATCTACGTCTCAGCCTCCCTAAAGGTCTTTTTCCCTCCGGTCTCCCAACTAAAACTCTATATGCATTTCTGGATTCGCCCATACGTGCTACATGCCCTGCCCATCTCAAACGTCTGGATTTAATGTTCCTAATTATGTCAGGTGAAGAATACAATGCGTGCAGTTCTGTGTTGTGTAACTTTCTCCATTCTCCTGTAACTTCATTCCGCTTAGCCCCAAATATTTTCCTTAGCACCTTATTCTCGAACACCCTGCACCTATGTTCCTCTCTCAGAGTGAGAGTCCAAGTTTCACAACCATACAGAACAACCGGTAATATAACTGTTTTATAAATTCTAACTTTCAGATTTTTCGACAGCAGACTGGATGATAAGAGCTTCTCAACCGAATAATAACACGCATTTCCCATATTTATTCTGTGTTTAATTTCCTCCCGAGTGTCATTTATATTTGTTATTGCTGCTCCAAGATATTTGAATTTTTCCACCTCTTCGAAGGATAAATCTCCAATTTTTATATTTCCATTTCGTACAATATTCTGGTCACGAGACATAATCATATACTTTGTCTTTTCGGGATTTACTTCCAAACCGATCGCTCTACTTGCTTCAAGTAAAATTTCCGTGTTTTCCCTAATCGTTTGTGTATTTTCTCCTAACATATTCACGTCATCCGCATAGACAAGAAGCTGATGTAACCCGTTCAATTCCAAACCCTGCCTGTTATCCTGAACTTTCCTAATGGCATATTCTAGAGCGAAGTTAAAGAATAAGAAACATTATATTGAAACAAAATTAATGGAAAAAGCAATTGAGAAGATTGGTTCGGAATAGATTTTTTTGGGGGGGACAAATTAGTACACTTGTTGTTTAGTCAACTGCCCGAAGACAGGTTTGAACCTCGTAACACCAACAAAGTATCACTCACAACGCAACTAGGCCAGGAGATAATGGGGTAGGATGGCCAGTTCCTTTCCTCCTCCAATGCATACATCGCATTCCACTAATCAGACTTCAGATTTAGATTTATTTAATAATAACATATACATAAAAACGTTACATTAAAATACCACGAAAGAGCAAAGCTCGTGTTCAGGGACAGTTCCGTTACATAGATATACATACTTTGTAGACAAAATACTTAAGAAAAAAGTCACAAAGATGCTAATAAAATTAGTAAATAATAATACTAGTAATAACTGAGTGAAAAAAGAAACGATGTTGAGATTGGTGGATTAATATTAAATTATTATTGGTAGTATAATTAGTACAGGTCATGTTGATATAGTAACCAAGATAAGATAGAAACAATATACTTATGATAGAAATAAACTTGTTTTACAATACATGGTACATAATATAAATACAGGGAAGTTTGTCATATAAATTTTTTAATTCTGGATCTGAAAATTTCATTGCTTAAAGTAGTCAATTCTGGATGAAATTTTATTATCGAATTATATAGACGTGGATCATAATTTGTACTGCGTAGTAAAGCAGCAGATGTGAAATATTTAGGTTCAACTAATTTAAGAATTTCATTTCGTCTCGTATTATGAGCATATGGCTGAGCTACAAATTTCGTTCTATTTTTATGATAGAATTTCATTAAAGAGTATTTATAAATTTGGTCAATT
Source organism: Periplaneta americana (assembly GCA_025594305.2). NCBI lineage: Eukaryota > Metazoa > Arthropoda > Insecta > Blattodea > Blattidae > Periplaneta > Periplaneta americana. The sequence continues at coordinate 134,819,519 of JAJSOF020000015.1, read as the reverse complement.
CTAAAAACATTCAATTCGGAATGGATCAAATTTGTTGGATAATCCAGTCGCCTTTTCAAGCAAATTTTGATTATACGTTTTTGCAACATAATTAGAGGAAGAAGAGCAGTTATTGTAATGCCTCCCCATCCAGTTATACCATATTGGATAACAGATTCAACTACAGCCAAATAAACCAAACGTAATACATGAGTGGGCAAGTAATGGCGAAGGTTTACAAATCTGTAAAATGTTTTACGGATCCTGTTACATAAAAAGGTGATTTGTCTACCCCATTTCAAGTGCTGATCAACAACAATTCCCAGCTATTTCACATCTAAAGATTCTTTCAGGCAAGGGTATTTACAGGTTGTAGAGAGTTTACAAGATGCACACAAACAATTGTTCTTCCTCTGACATATATCAAGTAAGATATTAAAATGTTATGTTTTATTTAACGACGCTCGCAACTGCAGAGGTTATATCAGCGTCGCCGGATGTGCCGGAATTTTGTCCCGCAGGAGTTCTTTTACATGCCAGTAAATCTACTGACATGAGCCTCTCGCATTTAAGCACACTTAAATGCCATCGATCTGGCCCGGGATCGAACCCGCAACCTTGGGCATAGAAGGCCAGCGCTATACCAACTCGCCAACCAAGTCGACATCAAGTAAGATGTACTGGCTGATAATAGATATACATATCAGTCAGAACCTCAATCAGAGGTAATTGGTACAGTATCGACTCTATTTTTATTGCTTTTGTTGGATTCACTTCAAGTTCTATATAGCCAAGGGTGACCAGATTTCCAGTATAAAAAATGGGACACTTATTAAAGTTGACATGAATCAACATTTTATGTAAACATTCATTATTAGCTATGTTTATATAATGTCAGTGAGCAATAAGGTCTAGTTTTATTTATTTTAAAATAATAAATATTACTTTTTTTACAATAACTAGGCTATAACAATTATACAACTACATGATAGAGTAGCATGGATACTTGGCTTAAGTCATTGTTGACAATTTTTATATTGCAACTCTTCTGGACTAATTAGGTTAAATTATCTGTTTAAAAATACTTCAGTTCAATTGGACCTTATTCATATCCATTCCACTGTATTCTGAACTTATTTGATATCAAAATGTTTTGCCTCGTTTTACCTTTTAACTATTTTAACATTCTCCATAAAGATTAACTGTACAATCTGCATCATATTTCTTTAATGAGTGAATTTTCTCTAGAAGTGTTGGCCTTTCCTTCAGGAAACTATCGACACATTTTTGATATTACATTTTGTGATTAACATGGCCTTTATGTGGAAAAAGAACTAAGAAAGATACTAGTGAAGTGCTTTGTATGGAGTGTGGCATTGCATGGGATAGAAACATGGACATTATGACGAAATGAAGAGAAGCGAATAGAAGCATTTGAAATGTGGATATGGAGAAGAATGGAACGTGTGAAATGGACACACAGAATAAGAAATGAAGCTGTGTTGGAAAGAGTGGATGAAGAAAGAATAATGCTGAAACTGATCAAGAAGAGGAAATGGAATTGGTCGGGTCACTGGCTGAGAAGAAACTGCCTACTCAAGAATGCACTGGAAGGAATTGTGAACAGAAGAGTTTGGGGTAGAAGAAGATATCATATGATAGACGACATTAAGATATATGGATTACTTACTTACTTACAAATGGCTTTTAAGGAACCCGAAGGTTCATTGCCGCCCTCACATAAGCCCGCCATCGGTTCCTATCCTGTGCAAGATTAATCCAGTCTCTATCATCATATCCCACCTCCCTCAAATCCATTTTAATATTATCCTCCCATCTACGTCTCGGCCTCCCTAAAGGTCGTTTTCCCTCCGGTCTCCCAACTAACACTCTATATGCATTTCTGGATTTGCCCATACGTGCTACATGCCCTGCCCATCTCAAACGTCTGGATTTAATGTTCCTAATTATGTCAGGTGAAGAATACAATGCTTGCAGTTCTGCGTTGTGTAACTTTCTCCATTCTCCTGTAACTTCATCCCGCTTAGCCCCAAATATTTTCCTAAGCACCTTATTCTCAAACACCCTTAATATATGGATTATCTGAGGAAACAAAGGAGAAGGCAGAAAATAGAAAGATTGAGAAAGCTGGGTTTCCAATGAAATACCTGCCTTTGGGCGGAACAGTAAATGAATGAATATTTTATAAAACACAAAATGGTGATCGATTTCACTCACTGACAGCGAATCCGATCGAACAGGGAAAATAAATATGTGCTCAGATTCACCCCAACTTTTGGGGTGAAACGGATCAACAATTAAATTATTTTAATTATATTAAATTTATAATTAAAAACTAAATTTAATTATGGGCATATTATCCTCAAATTTCAATGAAATTAAATTCAAATTGACGTTATGCTGTAACAATTTCATATTGTACATACTTATCCACAAAAGACTGAGATTTTTGATCGGATTCACCTCACTTTACGGTACATGTTTGCTTCCAATTTCCGTCTGTAACGCTGTCTACTGTTTACAATTCCAGGAGTCGCCGCCTCTTTCTCAGTTCCGTGCTTCAGTTTGCAAACCACGTGGTAGGAGGGACACAAAACAGCATGTGCATATAATGAGTGCATGTATTTGATCACATATGTACAGTACGTGATAACCCGGCTACTAATGCCATGCATCCCCTGTCATTTGCCTGCAGCGAGCATAGCGGTCACGCGTGCCTGAGCCGTGACATAACAATAAGCGTGACATCACCCAGATATCCCATTCAAACAGTGCTGTAGGGCCGTGCTCACGCCAGAATGAACCTCACACTCACCTGCAGATTCGCTCTCTTTAATCACCTTTGGGAACACTGAACATTCGTCCAGTAATTAGCATGCAAAGCTGCAACTTTTCAACTGAAAACAGTGGTGCGAGGTTTCACAGTTTTAAACCAATGTGACATGTGTAGGCTACTGTAGAAATGTTCAACGTTTCGGAGCTTCAGTCCGTTGTGAAGGTTCTGATTAGAGATGAGTAAAAAGAGCTGAAACAGTTTCGTGATATAACCTGTTCCAACTGTTCCAAAGGGTGTTACATTGCTCCAGTGATCACTTCAACGTTCCACATGGTTCCAACAGATAAACAGTTCAGTTTCTAAACAGTTTTCCTCTTCTTTGTTGTCTGCACAGGCCACGTGTAGCGCTATCATTGACCTCCAATCGAAAGTAGATGCGAATCAAATTCCCTAATAAATCTGATATTAATTATTATTAGCTGTCCATTGGTAGAGAATATGTTCATGGTGCCCTAACATAGTGTTAATTATGAATATACCGCGAAAAATATCATCGGCTAATGTCATTGTTATTAAACTCTCCTAGGGTTATATGCATTATTTTTTACTAAAATCTATTCCTTTTGAATTGTAGTTATTTACTGTACCCTTAACAGTAACCTACGAAAAATGACTTTCGTTGTCATAATACACTCAACAGCTGGTTTAAAGACGATTCAAGAGCTTTGAAACATGTTCCTGAAACAGATGAGAAGTTGAAACCTGTTCCACCAGTAGGTGGAACACTTGGAACGGTTGGAACTGATGTTGTAAACATATTCTTATGAAACTGTTATTTTGGAACAGCTTCGTTCATGAAACAGTTACAGTCGAAACTGTTTGTTAAAAAGAACAGTTTATCCCATCTCTAATTGTGATCACATACAGTACGATTATTTAGTCCTGACAGTCGCCGGCGATGTGCGCCTGGGTCAGGCGAGTCCATTAAGTTACGCCAAGGGATGTTTGGGTTATTCACTCGCTTGCCTTCGGAGCGATCGGATGTCATGCGTGCGGGAGAGCGGTATGTTTCCAGTACAATTCAGCTGTACTGCATTCCTTTACCGACCGCTTGCCCTTATATCTACTCTGGAACTCTCCCCACTACTCCTATTACTTCCCCTCTTTCGCGTCGCTGAGCTGTCACGACTAAATAATCGGTCTGTACATCAGATTGGCCCTGAGAAGATAAAAAGAGAGGAAGGAGCAATCCAAGCAAATATGCTTGAAATCGGTGCGAAGGATTTTACGTCAAACTACACTTTCTATGCCCCATAATCCTCCGCGAAATACCGCCAATCGCCAAATATTCAATTCTACTATCGGTTTCGGTCACACGTAAACGGATTAGAATGGATGTGGAGGTAACAGGACTACTAGCAGATTATTATATCAATGTACATTTCACTGTATATTTATTAAAAGTGTTATGGTTGCGACATGGACTGAACACTTCATTTCCACATTCTTTCTCTTATCAAGAAGGATCTTGGCACTCCTTCATATGTTAAAGCATAGGGGACATATCAACCGACATATTCTACAGTTGAGCCGAACAGAATATTAGCTTATTTATAAAAAAAATAACACCCACTAAACTTGACTACACTTTCGAAATATTCACAACACGAAACAATGTGTAATCGTAATAATACGAACAAAGCAGCTGATAAACATACCGGAAAAGAGATGAACTATGGGTAATTTGACGGCCATACTAGTACACCTTTTTCCTTCCACCGTTTCAAGCTTAGGGCTCAGGTTTAGATTGACCATTCCCATGTTATTTTATTTTTTAGTAGATTATTTTACGACGCTGTATCAACATCTTAGATTATTTAGCGTCTGAATGAGATGAAGGTGATAATGCCGGTGAAATGAGTCCGGGGTCCAGCACCGATAGTTACCCAGTACTTGCTCATATTGGGTTGAGGGAAAACCCCGGAAAAAACCTGAACCAGGTAACTTGCCCCGACCGGGAATCGAACCCGGGCCACCTGGTTTCGCGACTAGACGCGCTAGCCGTTACTCCACAGGTGTGGACATCCCATGGTATGAAATGGCAAAACATAAAAGATAACAAAGCCAACAGTCAGTGTTGCCAACAATTGTCACCTCAAAGTCGCTAAATAAGATGTTTTTTTTTTTTGTTTTAGTTTATTTAACGATGCTGTATCAAGTACGACTTTATTTTATCGTCGATGAGATTGATGATAGCGAGATGGTATTTGGCGAGATGAGGCCGAGGATTCGCCATATATTACCTGGAATTCACCTTACGGTTGGGGAAAACCTCGGAAAAAAACCAACCAGGTAATCAGCCCAAGCGGCAATCGAACCCGCGCCCGGCAGAAAGCGCCTTAACCCACTGAGCCTCGCCGGTGGCTGCTAAATAAGACGTAAAATGTAGCTAAAAAGTCACTAAATTCAATTTTATAAGTGGAAAGAAAGCATATCTAAAGAATTGGGTAAGATTAATAATAGCAAAAATGTATCGTAACTCTTCTACTATAGCTGCTGACGTGGAAGACAAAGATTCATATTGGCCGGAAGAGGAGTGTAAATACACATCAGTAGTTCCAGTCTTCCCAGAACACTTTCAGGAAATTTTGTATTTGTAACACTTTTTATCGAAATCCTCAAAGTGTTCCTGGCGTGAGATATAGCTAGTGCTATCACTAGAAGTTTTGATAATACGAATTCTGTTGCGTAGTTTACGTTACACTAAATTAGACTGGCTGAATAGGCGTTCTACCTCAGCATTCGAACAGGAAAGAAGGAGTACTGCCATAGCAAACATACAAAGCTGTTAGTCCAGACAGAATCTTTGCATTACTACACCTCCACCCAAAAATTTACTGTTGATGAAATATTGCACAATTTAACGACATAATTTCGCTAGGCAATTCCTCAAGATGTCATGACACGTCGAGCAGGAATGTTCTTGAAACTGTACCAAGAAAAACATTTTCTCTATAATAATAGTTAAAATGTCTAAGTACAAAAATAATGTTGACTCTTCTAACAGTAATGAACCATTAAATAAGAAAATCCGACCGATTTGGAAAGCTTCTCGAACATCGAGGTACGAACTAGGGAAGACTGGTCTGCACAATCACGCCCCCTTTTTATTAAGATATAACATGTAAATTTGTAGTGCAAGAGTTTTTTATTGCCGTCATAAACCTGTAAGCAAAAGCATCTGATCAGTGTTTATGTTAACATGTTACACGTTATTGAACAACATCCCATAAAAATAACTCGTGAATTAGATACACATAATTATATTCGGTCGTGCCGATAGATTCCAAAGAAATATATGCTCATAGGGAAGAAAGCTTCCTATATCTTACTCTTATAGCATGTCTGTGGTGTTATGACAGAAGCTGAAGTGTACAATTTTAGCAAAAATATTTTATTGTCCAAGTATATTGCAAAATGTTCTTTTTAACGTTACGGCAAAATATTGTATTTGTACTCCTATTAATAGCTAATACTAATAAAAAGAGTATTCCTTCTAATGTATCCCTGATTTTTTCTGAAGAACTAAAGACTAAACTTTGAAAATGCTCTTCTGTAAAATTAATCCCAAAGACTTAACCTAATTTCTCATTTAGAAACATATGGGCTACTCCATCTCAAATCGACCGAAATATAGAGAAAATTGACCTTGCAATTTCTAAATACAATGAAACTTTTTCTGTCCGTTGACAACTGTGATACAATGCTTTGTGCAAAGTTTGAGGCATCAGAACTTCATAGTGTTTAAATTAAAAATATTTAAATTTATCGTATTTTTCATAAAATTAGCAACTTTAAACTGATGTGGCTCCGAAACCCTTTCACCCAATGATCAAAATCATGGTTTATTTTGATGCTGAGAAATTAAAGTTTATATTGACATGTAAACAGTTTTTCTTACTTTTTATGGAAATGGAGAAATTTAGATTTTTCTTCATTAAGACGCCTTTTATTCACGAAAAATATTTTTAAAATATATGGTTAGATTCCGCATTGAAAGTACAAATAAACATATTTTTTACTGGTGCACCGTTGATAAGAAAGTATTGAAAATATCAAATAAAGAAAATAAATAGTACGCGCGTGAACTAACCAGCTGACTGTGAGGAGGGAGATAGCCGAGACAAGCAAGGCCAGGAGACAAACACGTGATGTTTCGTTTAGTAGCGCATAGCTGGGCTAGCTTTATCACAAATTTTCATAAACACAGAGTAAAATGACGCCCAATGCTCGCTTATATTCAGCTCTCGGCCAGTGCGTGCGGTACTGCGCCGTTCATGTCTAGGTGTGTGAAAATAATTTATCTAATACCCTCGAAACTTATTACCGTGACACTAAGCAAACAATGCCGAATCCCTCTCAATAATGCAAGGTTTTTCTCAGTAATTTTTACATTTTTACAAATTGGCAAAAAGCCTAAAAGTAAATAAAATCAGATTATCTGTCTCTCTGTACACAAGAAAAATAAGGATTACTTCTTAACATAACCTACCAAATGTCAGCTTCAAAATGAGCTCTCGTTCAATGTTCTGCAGTAAATGGTTCCAGAGTTCTGAGCGCTGAAAGAGGCTTGTTTTTATAAAATACGCTAAATTTGTCGCTCAATAATACGAAAACCGTTTGACTTTCGATAGTATATTTTTGAAAATGCACTCCCCTCAGTACTTTGTATAAGTAGGGAAAAAATTAGAGTATAAAAAATGTGAGTTTTTTTTACTGATCGATTTCATATGGAATAGCCCATACATAAAAAACAATCCTAGTTTGTTGGTTTCCAATGTCTTCCGAAAAGGTTGTTAAAATCTTTCTTCTTCCTGGAATTTTGTTAGTGTGACAGTTTAATTCTATTTCTACAGGACCCATTATGCTCAAAGACTTATCAGAGAAAAGCTATGTTACGTTTTGTGATTAAATGCACGGTTAATTAGAAAATTAAGTTTGAAGTTTCAGTCTACTCTGGCTACGACGCGACGTTGCAATCTGCTCGCATCGTGCAGTGGCTTGAAATTAGTGGGTTTAAAATTAAATCACGTTCAGACATGTTATCAGAAGCGACTGTTTCAGTACCGACACTGGAAAACCATACAGTGTGCCAAAACTGAGATTCTTGCAGGAAATACAGAAGAGCAGCACACAACAACACTTTGATTGACATCAGCAACTTCCTCGTGAGTGGAAGTCCGGATCTGTCCAACGAACCAGCCGGCCCAGACAACAAGAATAATCACGACCACTTATATCGAAAACTTCCTTCACCCTTCCTTTATTAAATTAGGACAAAGTGCAGCTGCTTTGAAGACATGCCATTCCACAGCTCGTGACAAGGAGGTAGAACAATAGGCTACAATGAACCCACACGACAAAACTATTTCCTGCCTGCCAAGACGATGCAGAACGATGGCTACTCAAGCCTGCTCGTTCCCGACAGGTGAGAGGATTAAGCATCGAATCTGACCAATTAAGAATTCCTACACGCCATATTTTGTGGCACGCGGTATCGTCGCGGTTAAGGCGTTTCGCTGCATGCTGAAAGGCCGCGGGTTCGATTTACGATTAGGTCACTGATTTTCAATATTAACCAAATCCCACCATGGGGTTTACTCGGCCTCTAACAGCAGTGGCGGCTGATTGACTGAGACAAGTGAGGTCGGGCCTCAGTCACTTGGCTTAACTGAAATCAAATTTTGTTTTTATGTAATGTATTAGTTATTTGAATGAAGCATATATCGCTGTAGAAGCATTTTAAAACTTTGTGATATAGATAGACCTGTTTTGCAGTAAAATTTGTTCCCGAGGCCAGGATCACTCGTGCCGGGTCTGGCTTGTGATGTATACAGATCTGTTTTGTAGTAAAATTTGTTCATGAGGCCAGAATCGCTCGTGCCGGGTCTGCTTCTGGATTTTCGTTTGTCTTCGCGGGCTTTTGACGTTGCGCTTTAAACGTTGTAACTGAGGCACAATTCGTCTGGCCTGGTCAGGTTTCACTCCTCTCAACCATGGGCCGGCCTCAATGGGGTGGGAATAGGGTGACTTGTCTTCCCAAATAGGCCATAAATAACAAACATTCCAGCTCTTTGGCAGGCAGAGACCCACACTATTATCTCATCTTACGTCTTAGTTTATGACTTAAGCGAGGGTGTTGTACTATTGTACTTCGTGTAGTGAATCTGGACCAATGTTGTTATGCATTTCGGGAAAATATAAACAGAAGCAAATGCCAGAAATAAATTCTGGTGTAGTCAATTCATTGTTAGAGTGTCCTTTTTAGAGAAGAAATGATATTGAAAGAAAGGAAGTTTTAAATAAAGAGAGAGCCGACCGAGATACCTACGACATCGCTGACAATCTTTCTGACAGATAATCTTAAAACGCGAGTTTCTATTGCATCCTGGTATGGGTAACATAAATGGTTAAGTGGTAATGTGGTGAAAAGAAAGGGAAATTGCAACACATAATATGGGTTGCTTCATCACACTGAAACAATCACTGCAACTCGCAGCATAACAGCTTATTTGGTGAGTGAAATTATTATTTTTCATTACTAGTAATAATAATAATAGACTAATAATAATAATAATAATAATAATAATAATACAGTAATAATAATATTAATAATATAACAACAATAATAATTAATATCATTAATAAACATTTTCTATCGGAGGCACTTAAACTAGTTGCATCTGGCCTCACCGAGGATTTGGATCACCGGCCGCTACTGTCTAACAGAAATGAAAACCAGTGGTAATTCCTCGAATGTAAAGGTGGCAAGCATGTATAGCAGGCCTATAGGAGGAACATCCTTGTTGCTACTAATGCCGACTGTCTAGACTCTAGATAGACGAGAGCCTAAATTTTCCGCTTCACTCTGGGTCTCCATAGACTAATATAGAGCTACATTTATCTTTACAAGTCTTCTTCTTCTTCTTCTTCTTACATATAGACTACCAAGCCTGTTCATTCAGACACGAATTCAGCCATCTTACATTGGATCTTCCTGGGCTCCTATTCCCTTTCGGAAAGTTGTCCCTTACAAACTGTATTATTCTATAATCTGTTATTCTATCAACGTGCTCCTTCCATTCTGCACTTCTCCCATTGATCCGTTCAAAATGTTGGCAGTTCACTGTGCAGTGATGAAGCGTTTCCCTCATAACTAAAAATCTTGTTAACTTTTTCATGTTCTCTCTCTTTTACTTTATTGCTGAAACTCATGTTTACAATATCATGCTCTTTCAACTGCATTCCTTAATAAATATTTTCTTTTTATTTTTTGTAATAGAAAATAATGATATTTGACCATTTTTAAAAAATGAATTAATTTTTTATCAGACAACATATCAAAGGTAGAGAAGTGATCTTGCATCATGTTGTAGATATGGCATGCATAAATACACACAAAAAATTTCATCACAGAATATTGGATAGTTTTTGAGTTATGTGAGAAACGCTTCATCACTGCACAGTGAACTGAATTTTGAAAAAAATATGTAAGTACATTTTTAAATCGTAAAAATATTTTTTCATATAGCAGAAGAACAGTGTTTTACACATACTAATTTTCATTATTGTACAAGATACAGTAATGAAGGAAAAAAAAATAAATATTTCCAAAATTTTACTGCTGTAAGCTATACTTAACCCCTTAAAAGCCATACGTAAGTTGGACAATGTCCTTCTTCTTTCCATGATTTTCTTTTCGTCATTCCTTTCTCTGTCTTGTAAAGAAAACCATACCAATCACAGCACCTCCGGCAGTAACACGTCCCGAGAAACAAAACACATCTATAAACCTATGTATTAAAACTCAAAGGACAAAAAAATTCGATAACATACTACAGAAAATATTTCAAACAAAATGCCACTGTAAAGAAATTATTTCATCTCCTTTAAACATTTTCAACTCGACGATAATAATTCGGTGAAAGCTAAAATAAAATTACTTAATGTATGGTAGTTTGAATCGCAAAATTTATGTAAAGTATACAGTTCTCTTTATGCATTGCAAATCAGAATAAAAATATGCAGTACACAAGTTTTGATCCGTATTCTGTTGCAGAGATGTCGGCAGTTGGCACAAAATGTAGAGTCAAGGCAGTCTTGCCTTGAGGCTTTCTTTATGAGGTAATGTGTCACCACCAGGCATCCTGAACGTAATTGTTTAATGAATATATAATATTCCTAGTCAACAGCGTATAATACAACAATTAGCATGTCATGTATCTCGAGGCGAAACTCTAAACTTGCATTAATTCCGAGTGCGCGCAAAAAGTCGAACAACTCTTGTATAGACCAAAGGAAATAAAACCATAAACAGTAAAAGGTTTAGCTATTAAAGTGTCTTGTAGTTTTTACTGTCGACGATTACCTTAAGGATATTCAACAACTAATTAACTTTATAGTACAAGGACCCCATGGGTATAACATCCCAACACGAACTCAACTGACCCGATAAGGATCCATACCAACAACCATTCTGTGTGAAATGATAAAAGAGAGCAACTAGAGGTAAAGTTCTCTGCGAACAGATCACTGAGGCCCAGAGAAGGTAAGCCCATCTACTCGTGCTTATCGATATAGAGATAGGACAATCGATTGATCGATTTTTAGTCGAATAAAACCAATTCAGTTTTCATAATCGTAAAATAATAGATTTACCGCTAAACTGGAGAATTATCACGGTAGCTTTGAACCGTGCCGTTACGGTTACGACCAAATTTAACTAAATACACAATGTTGCCAACATAAGAACATGACTTTGGTCTGTGGTGTCGTTAGAAGGAGAAATGTGTTTTTCTCTCTACCTCTTTCGTTCTGAACATTACTGAGAGATATCAACACTGTTACTCTCATCTATTTCAATGATATTTCCCTGGACCACCAATTTGCTTGGACGACATTTCTACATAGAAGATTCCGACAGATCTTACAAGCGATCTCCAATTACTAATAGTCTGGTTATCAAAATTGTGTGTCCATTTTATCTCGAACTAAGTCTCTCTCGCATTTTCTTTTTGTTTCATCACGGTCGAATGGGTTTATCTCTTCGGTATCGATGTTTGTAGTCGGTCATGACCTTTATAACAGATATTGTTTCGTAATATTGATAAACAATAATATAATTGAAATCGTGAATAATTTCATGGCCTCTAAAAATTATTATTATTTTTTTTTTCGTAAAAGTGTAGGTATTTTCTTTAGCCCACAAATAAAACTGCAACGCGATCATAATTACATACTTAACGCTTTGGGGAACGTTAACCGGAAATTTACTTTCCGTTATTTACATGATATTCCGTGAAACACACTTTTTTTTACCTTTATTTCGTTGTCATAATCTACTTTAACTTCTTACTACATATGCATTTTCTTTTAGTGCATTCAAAAGCATCGTCGTTGTACTGCAAAAACCTTGCACTTCACTAATGGAGTGATTTATTTAAGAATATAGTCGCGAATTTTACTACCACCATTTCGATTGTCTTTTGTTCGACACGGGCTCGGTACGGCCCGGTGACTAGTGGCCAGCGAGTAACGTCGACTATCGACATTGCTCTACCGTGCGTATTATCCAGTTGTTCCAGATTTACAATTCATGTTTTGATTTTCAGATAAGTCAGTTATTAAATACAATAAATAGTGTTAAAATGTTCAATCTTATGACATCAATTTAATATTAACATTCGTTAATAGGCCTACATGTTAAATATAAATAATGTAAAACGTTTTCGCCTTTTACGGAATCATCAGATACAATTTGTTTCTACGATATCTAAATGGCATAGTGAAATTTTTGTTTTCTCTTATAGTAAATCATCAAACTGGTGTTATAATAATAAGTGATAATATGTAATAATGACGAGTTTTATGTATTTTTTTTGTTGGAATATTTTTTTAGATTATAAAAGCAATACGTCTACATTGTATAACTAATTATATTCTATTTAGCATTGAAATACATAAAACTCATGTTGCAATGGTTTCAGTTACATTTGTACTTTAGAGTAAAATAATCGGTTCTTCTACTGATGAGACTATGCAATGACAATATTGGTTCATTTATGTGTTTATTTATAAAGCTTCATAACAGTTTACGTTATGCTAGAAATAACGTATAATAATAAGCTAATAATTAGAGCTATGATTCTTAGCTAAATAATATTTTGTTTACACTGTAATAGAAACTAGTAATTTGTGTTTTTAAGTTTTCGACAAGGTCATCTGAGCATATATTTTAAATTTTATTTCACATAAAAACATACAGCGAGCTCAGAATATGTGCGTCAGATACGTGTGCAACATCCGACGATATGATCACAGTCTACTATATACAGTCGCGAAGCTTGAGGTGTTTTTTTGCAAATCTCGTGATAAAGCGCTCCAAGCGGTTAGCAACTAGAAACAATAGACTGTCCATGGTCGACTTTGGACTGTGTCGTATTTCTATTGAGTGCTAGCTCGTTGTGTATTTCACATTGCTTGTGAAATGTTCGTTATTGGTTGCAATGAAAATGTCAATGGCTAAAATATAATAATTGGAATAATAAAATGGGACAAGGAGGAGACGTTTGTAGTGCTATAAATTGTAGCAGCAGTAAGAGAAAGAGGCCAGAGTTATCCTTTTTTCCGATTTCCGAAAGATTCAGAAAGGTTCCTGAGTTTCCACAAGAATGCTGTGCAGAAACAAAACTCTTAATTTTGAAATTCTTTGTGACTGTTAGAATACATTATATCCTTAAATTTCACAATGAAATGTTTCAGTCTAACCGAAAGGACATTAGATACCGGTTAAAGTTCTGTCACTTAGGCTGCTAAATTTCCAGAGAAATAAAGGTTAGGTCTACTTTTTTTCAGAGGATATATTTTTAATTGTAGCTATTAATTTTGTTATTATTTTTATGTGTTATTTTACTAAAGACGTAGAAAAATTAAGTTTGCTTTAATTAAATTTATTGAGCACGTTTTATTTTCAATTGGTGGGATTATTATTGCTTAGGCCTACTTTTTTTTCCGAAGGATATGTTTTTAATTATAGCTGTTAATTTTGCTCTTATTTTTATTTATTGCTTTACTAGAGACGTAGAAAAAGTCTGTTACAATAAAATTTATTGATCACGTTTTATTTCCAATTCTGGTGTGATTATTATTGCTTAACCTCATCCCACTTTGTTAACTACGTAAGCCTACACTACAAGTACCGGTACACGTAAGTTACTCCATTAATTCATATTTCCATTATTATTGTTGTAAAGGGAAATGCAAATTAATATTTATTGGTTTCATAGTTAATTATCGCTATAATCTTGAATGAGTGAAGCTATTATAGTAAATTTCAGTTCGTTTTGCACAAACAAAAATTATATTAACTTATTTCTTGCAGGTATCTTCGAGTTTATGGTGGAATTTAATATACTTCATTAAAATAATAAATTAACTTTATGCATTTAATATTTCAATACTGGAAGGAAGGTGTTAATTTTTCCAAAAGAACACAACGAAAGTGTAACATATTTTGTCGTCTGCTAGGAGAGAGAGCTGCGATGATGAGGCGATAGTAGCGATCCTAGTGGTGGGCAACTACCCATGTTTGCATTTTTACTACATATTGAGCTTCGCGATTGTATATAGTAGACTGTGATATGATCACATATCACCGTCCTTCTCAAGTCTCTCGTGGCTCCGACTTAAAGAACGTAGAACTTTACACACTTTGTCTTTATTCTTTCGAATTCTGCACACTTCAACACCAAATTACCTTTCTTCTCGTTTCTCTTATCTATACTCTAACCACGACGTAAATACCAGATCACTTATCTGTGGCACGCTAAGTATACCTCTTCATAGAACATCTTGTTATTCATCATCTTTTACAATATCCACCTTGCGTCAATGGAATTCCTTGTCACAAAGTATTAGGGGCTGCAAGACAACAAACACCTTTAAGGACAGCTTAAAAGATAACCTTATTAGCATTTCACTCCAATCATACCGATTTAAAATATCACTGACTACATTGTTACTTTTTTCTTTAGACATCATCCTGATTGTGCTGTATTTTAATTGTCTCATAATAATCTCTTTCTATTATCTAATATTATTTGAAATATATTAACATTCTATGTATTTTAGTTTAATTCTGCTACACAGTTTATTTCAGTGTTTAATTAATAGTTCATAGTATTTTGTTGTTTAATTTGTAAATAACTCTTGTATACATGTAACTCTCATCTAAATCAAATTGTTGAATTCTTTGTAAGTTCATGCATATGTCTATACACTTTTTGCTGGTTGAGTGGAAGAGAAGGCCTTACGGCCTTAACTCTGCCAGCTAAAGTAAATTATTATTATTATTATTATTATTATTATTATTATTATTATTATTATTATTATTTTTATTATTATTATATTTTTGAAATTTTTATGTAAATACATATTTTCAAGTATTCACGTAAAAACACAAATAAAAAGTAAATTTTAATCAAATAATTTTCGACAAAAGCCCCATTTCAGATTAATCATCATCCGAATGTTCAGTGCAGTTGCTTAGACGTGACAGCTGGCAACTATTTCTCGAAGTTGCTTATCTGTAGACCTATGGAACTGCAGTCTCCTCTCTCACCACAAGCAATAAAAGCTGTTACCACTAAAAAAAATTGTACTGTAACACACATAAACAATGATGTGTCATTTAGGTGTGTCTTGTAAGTTATAATTATAATTTCATAAACATCAGCTACCTCTGTTTTCGATTACAATCATAAACATGTCTCTAGGAAATGCATGTTGTTTCTCAAAGGCTAGAGCGCTCTTTTTCCCAGTACAAGGCAGTGTTCTGCGACAATCGTCAGTCATTTTGTGATGGATAACTTGAGGATGTATCTCATTGTGTACTGTAATTCATTAGAAGTTGGCGAAACGGCATAATTTATACTGGTGAGTACTGCATATTGTTTATATTCACACAAATGAATTGAAACATAATTAAATATTTTCCCTTTTTGTCCCATATTTTATCGATTTTTATATGTTGTACAATATTATAGTATTGTGAAATTTTAATTTTCCTATCAATTTTCTTTCTAGTGTCCTATTAAAATTATAGTCATATAGCCTATTAAATGACACTCGGGAGGAAATTAAACGCAGAATAAATATGGGAAATGCGTGTTATTATTCGGTTGAGAAGCTTTTGTCATCTAGTCTTCTGTCAAAAAGTCTGAAAGTTAGAATTTATAAAACAGTTATATTACCGGTTGTTCTGTATGGTTGTGAAACTTGGACTCTCACTTTGAGAGAGGAACAGAGATTAAGGGTGTTTGAGAATAAGGGCTTATGTGAGGGCGGCAATGAACCTACGGGTTCCTTAAAAGCCAGTAAGTAAGTAAGTAAGTAACCCTATTAACCTGTTGTATCCTATAGGATACTTTGCGAATTTAAGGGTTATGCATCATGTTATACAGGGACATCATTTTATTTTTACTTCAACTTTTATTGTACCTGAGTTTTTGCATGTACTTCACTCCCATCCCTTCTACCAACGAAGTTCCAACTGTCCTCCACACAGAACCAAGGCCGCAGTGCTGAGTTAGTGATTATAGTACGTTTCAGAAATATGTTCGCGTTTTCCAGTGACGAAAATTTCCAATATTGAAACATATTTTCGCACAGGTACTGTCGTCCGTTTGCCTACGTCGATCCCGATTTCCCCCACCTGCTTCTGCTCGCTCCACTGTAAAGACTAGTGGCTGGGCTTTCTTAACTCTTTTTTCTGAAAACATTAATTTATTTTAGGAATTAATTGGACGTCTACGTAATATTATGCAACTATTTAAAATAACTTAAATAAACGGGCCTCGTTAAGTAATTAACTATCACATGATTCCCCCCTTTCTACGATCCTGCGACATAACCACTTGGACGGGCAGTAGATAGCATGTCTGAGTAATTTTATCTGTGCGGCTCGGGCAGAATTGAAGACTGAATTTACAGTACGTAAGGTACTCTTTTATATAGTAGGTACAGAATTATTTCAACATGAGTTACTAAGTATGAAGGACGAAACTGGTAATTGGAATTAGATGCAATAGTTATAGTGCGATAATAGGTACAAAAGAACTGAAGCCTGTATCGAAATGAACTTTTTCAAAAATGTGTTTAAATATCCATATTATGATTATTTTTCATTTTAACTTCATTCTCTATATCGTACGCTAATGTGCTGTAGACAGTATAATATACACTGCATAATGAATAAGTTCGCATGGATAACTCAGTTCGTGAGTAAAAACACTTACTGTCAATACTGTGCTGTATTTTGATTAAACAAAAACCTAATGAAAATTATCACACTCAAAATCGCGATATTTCCTACTTTACGTAAATAGATGAACTACTTTTCTTCCCTCCTTTACCTAGTAAAGTGATCTGTTTGTATTTTACGCCAGTATCATCGAACTCCAGAAGTGGAAAGGGGTAGCAAACGATGTTTCCGGGTCTCAATCATTAATCCAGAGGTATAGCCAGGTTAATATTAAAAATGTTAGTAAAAATAAAATGATGTCCCTGTAGAACCGGAAGGGCTGCAAAATTAATTTTGGAGAGCCCTGTGTTGAAGACCCTGATTCATAGCGTACAACTGGTGTGCAGTATTGCTCTCATAGTACCCACGTTGTCGTTGCTAGCATGTACGTGGTAATGACGGCAGACATAGTAATGGGTGTTTCGAAAAATTGGAACAAGGTATGCTACACGGTTTAACATGTAAACGTGGTAACATTAAGTGATACTAAATAATAGAACACTACTGACTGGGTCAATCTGGGCGGAGAAAGGACAAAATGCACCTCGCATAACGTTGTACAAATGTCAATAAATGGGTGAAGTTATCTGTAAATACGCAATGTGATTTGTTAGAAGCGACGTGCACTCTCCTAATACAGAAATTGATGGGTACAGATTCAGTGTGTTGGGACAATAATTACAGTGGCAGTGATGGGATAGAATGTAGTGCGACGCCTATTTCGCAACCACACCCAAATTTTTGCGCTACTAATGATGGCTTTTATCATGTATTTATATCAGTTTTACAGTCATAAGGACACTATATATTATTCCCTATTTATAAGCGGTGTAGTACTTACTTCGAATGTAATGATAAAATAATTACGTGTTTTTATGAATTATTTACATTTCATAATGGTAGGCTGCAAAAATTAATCAGAACTACAAAGAATATCACGCAATGATTCAAGTAATCATATGACAATTAAGAAACTTAAATTATATTCATATTTTATTCATTTCTCACTTAAGTGTCCCTTCAGACAAACCACTTTTAGTGGAGCGTTAGTGGCGCTGCTAACGGACGACTGTTGGGCCACCGTCCTACACCGTCACAACAGTGTGCAGCCTTAATTAGAAAAATATGTCACGACAGAATAATATGGAATGACGATGATAATAATAATAATAATAATAATAATAATAATAATAATAATAATAATCCATGTATTGTGGGTCCCTATCACCACGGAATGGCACGTCCTCAGGTTGCGGATCGAGGAGACGGCCTCCAGATATGGAGGGTAGCTGCG
Organism: Periplaneta americana; assembly: GCA_025594305.2. NCBI lineage: Eukaryota > Metazoa > Arthropoda > Insecta > Blattodea > Blattidae > Periplaneta > Periplaneta americana. Next base: position 134,801,090 of record JAJSOF020000015.1, on the reverse strand, counting down.
AATATATTGAATAAGCAGTCACGGACAGCCGATGAGGGGTGGTCCTCCAGCTTGGGGGTCGGGCGAAGGGCTAACAACCCATCACCGTAAAAAAACAGCTTGTTAGGAAACCTTGAAATAAGCCTCGGAATGGGACTGATTCTCTGGCACGACCACAGCAAAGGAATAAGGTTGTGAGATATGTAGGCCTACTTGTGAAAATTTTACTTGAAGCAAGTTAAGAGATAGGTTTTGAAGTAAATCACGAAAAGACAAAGTATATGATTATGTCTCGTGACCAGAATATTATACCAAATGGAAATATAAAAATTGTAAATTTATCTTTTGAAGAGGTGGAAAAATTCAAATATCAGGGAGCAACAGTAACAAATATAAATGATACTCGGGAGGAAATTAAACATAGAATAAAAATGGGAAATGCCTGTTATTATTCGGTTAAGAAGCTTTTATCATCCAGTCTGCTGTCAAAAAATCTGAAAGTTAGAATTTATAAAACAGTTATATTACCGGTTGTTCTTTATGGTTGTGAAACTTGGACTCTCTCTTTGAGGGAGGAAAATAGGTTAAGGGTATTTGAGAATAAGGTGCTTAGGAAAATATTTGGGGCTAAGAGGGATGAAGTTACAGGAGAATGGAGAAAGTTACACAACGCAGAACTGCACGCATTATATTCTTCACCTGACATAATTAGGAACATTAAATCCAGACGTCTGAGATGGGCAGGGCATGTAGCACGTATGGGCGAATCCAGAAATGCATATAGGGTGTTAGTTGGGAGGTCGGAGGGAAAAAGAACTTTGGGGAGGCCGAGACGTAGATGGGAGGATAATATTAAAATGGATTTGAGGGAGGTGGGATATGATGTTAGAAACTGGATTAATCTTGCTCAGGATAGGGACCAATGGCGGGTTTATGTGAGTGCGGCAATGTGGACTGGGTTCCTTAAAAGCAAAATAAATAAGTAATAATAATAATAATAATAATAATAATAATAATAATAATAATAATAATAATAATAACAATAATAACAATAATAATAATAATAACCGTAGACTACTAGATTGCTAGACTATTGCGAATTACGGATATAACTTATTATTATTTATAGTAAAATCCTCTTTATTTCACGTGACAATAAAATAACGCATCTAAAATAATACACTAAATAAAATATTAACAACGAGATGAAAAATTAGTTTATCACAGGTTGCATTACACCACGGCCTTTCAATTACTAGTACTGGTACGTGCTATGATTGGTTTCATGTATGGTTCCTATTATATTTAATTTTGAATGTTTTATGCCATATCGTTCCTCATTTGCGTAATTTTAAATTAATATTTTATTGTCCTGATGTAAATCATCAAACAAGGTATGGAATAGTTCTCGATTCTGTCTTTCCAAAACTAATGGATGGACTCAAACTCTTCTTCTATTTTACGTCTGTTCTTTCTCCGTATGAGCAAATTTGCCAAAAGTATATCGCACCCCTAGAACAATACTGTCGTAACTCCCAAAAATTGAATTTTGAGTTACATGCAGTTGTGTAATCTTTATTTAATCCTCTAACAAACAGTAGAACTGTCGATCTCTAAGTTCAAGGGCAAAATCTGCAGGGCTCATACTGATACTTGGTAATCCTCAGTTTTCATACGACTTTGAAATGTTTATCTTGTTTTTACTCAAAACTAACTTTTGGTAGTTACGACAGTAACAGCGATATTTCCTTCTACGTCCATGTTCACTGGAAGACTGAAAAATTCTCTACACAAATTTAGAAGCGCCACTAACGGGGGATCCTAAGTGCATACCAAGGGAACAAAATGCACGTCAGTGTCTACAGTTCTGAAGAATGGTAAAAACGAATGCCCATTCTTTTCATTACAATCTTAGCATTTCTGTACGCGATATTCAGACTAGCATCTTAATGCATAAAACGAGGTTCCGGCTTGTCTGTGAAGTGAGCACATCCTAGTCGTATTATACAAAATGGAAGGTAACCTTTGCACCAAACTTTATGAGGTGATTCTACATGTTAAATATAACAAAACTTTTAGTACACTTTCCCTTCGATGTAGCACCGTTACGCAGGAAAAAAAAAAAGTCTTTGCCCAATGTTTGCAGCGCTCTATTGCGCTACTGAACGAGAGAAATGCCTGATTACTATACAAGCAGATAGGTAAAAATAATCTGAAAGTTAATGTCCTGAATCTTTTCTTGTAAATTAGACTGTTTAGTCATGAATTGAAATTGAATAATAGCGAAAATAGTTTAAATAAATCTTGCAACGCAGTGCACGTCGTGTGTTACCGACTGAGTACAGCAGAGCGGCACATATAAGTTGGCGCCACTATTTGCTCTGCCAAATAAGCTACCAAGGTGACTTTGTCAACCGTGTTTGGACCCAAGGATCGCTGCTGCAACAAATATCAAATCTTTCAAACCCATATAAGGGCTATTCCATCTCAAATCGACCGAAATATAGAGAAAATTGACCTTGCAATTTTTACATACAATGAAACTTTTTCTGTCCGTTTACAAATGTGATACAATGCTTTGTGCAAAGTTTGAGGCATCAGAACTTCATAGTGTTTAAAATTAAAATATTTAAATTTATCGTATTTTCATAAAATTAACAACTTTAAACTGTTGTAGCTCCGAAACCCTTTCACCCAATAATCAAAATCATGGTTTATTTTGATGCTGAGAAATTAACGTTTATATTGACATGTAAACAGTTTTTCTTACTTTTTATGGAAATGGAGAAATTTAGATTTTTCTTCATTAAGACGCCTTTGACCACGAAAAAATATTTTTAAAATATTTGGTTAGATTCCGCATTGAAAGTACAAATAAACACATATTTTTTACTGGTGCACCGTTGATAAGAAAGTATTGAAAATATCAAATAAAGAAAATAAATAGTACTCGCGTGAAGTAACCAGCTGACTATGAGGCGGGAGCTAGCCGAGATAAGCAAGGCCAGGAGACAAACACGTGATGTTTCGTCTAGTAGCTCATAGCTGGGCTAGCTTTATCACAAGTTTCCATAAATACAGGAGTAAAATGACGCCCAATGCTCTTATCTTCAGCTCTCGGCCAGTGCGTGCGGTACTGCGCCGTTCAAGTCCAGGCGTGTGAAAATAATTTATTTAATACCCTCGAAACTTATTGCCCAGTCACTAAGCAAACAATGCCGAATCCCTCTTAATAATGCAAGGTTTTTTCTCAATATTTTTTTACATTTCTTACAAATGGGTAAAAAGCCTAAAAGCAAGTAAAATCAGATTATCTGTCTCTCTGTGTACAATAAAAATAAGGATTATTTCTTAACATAACCTACCAAATGTTAGCTTCAAAATGAGCTCCCGTTCAATGTTCTGCAGTAAATGGTTCCAGAGTTCTGAGCGCTGAAAGAGGCTTATTTTTATAAAAATACGCTAAATTTGTCGCTCAATAGTACGAAAACCGTTTGACTTTCGATGGTATATTTTTGAAAATCCACTGTCCTCAGCACCTTGTATAAATAGGGGAAAAATTAGAGTATTAATAAAATGCGAGGTTTTTTACTGATCGATTTCATATGGAATGGCCCATAAGCACCCCGTTTTTCAAAAAAGTATTTCCACTGACCATGTAGTAGAGGATGGAACTTTCGCAACATTGCTGTTATTTTCCATATGCCGTTCTGCAGCGCAGAAGGTGGCGAAAAACTGCATACTTTCGCGACCTACTGCGTCGTTTATCGATACAAAGGACAGCATTGTGTCCGAAAGTTCAGCTTGTAACGATAAGTCATTGTATGCAAATCACTTATTATGACGTGTACTCACAACACCCAGCCAATGAGTTCTTTATGAAATAGCCGACTCCATCATCCGCGAGATGTGCAGACGGTTGTTCTGCGTTGTATTTGTAGTAGTAGAGCTCGCTACTCCTTCCATTGTTATGTCATCCTACTACAGGTGAGTCGCCCCAACAGCTGACGTGTTCCCGTCCTCCACGCATTGCCATTCTTCATCATTAATAATATCACTGTATCGTGTTTCACATCGACCATTATGCCTATGTAAATTACAGCTTGTGTTCTTTCTGTCTCTTTAAACCACTTCGTGCTAAGCTGATGTAAATCTGAGCACTGTTAGACCGAGGAACTTCATGCAATTGCATATTGAAAAAGTGAAAGTGGATCTTTGCAAATCTGGTTATTGCTTTAATATGTTCTTTGTATCAAGTTTGGAATGATCTGTCCTGAGGACACAATACATCTACATATGCCGAACACATATTGCATATAAATCACTAGTACGTCCAGTAATGGAATATGGTGCTGCATGTTGGGATCCTTACAGATTAGAACATATTAAGACACTGGAAAAGATTAAAAAACGGGCTCTTAAGTGTTGTCGGAAAAATTCACCATTAAAATGGGACACACTCACGGACAGGAGAACGCGAATTAGATTATGCGCACTGTTCAAAACATACGGAGGTGAGCCTGCCTGGAGAGAAATAAAAAATAGGTTGCAGCCTCCAAATTACTCTTCAAGGAACGACCACTCATATAAATTGAGGGAAAGAAGGCAGAGGACGGACACTGGAAAGTTTTCTTTTCTCAATCGTACTATCAGGGACTGGAATGCTTTACCTGCAGACTTACTAAAGGCTTTACCAACAACCAAAAATGCATTTAAAAATAGGCTTAAGGACCTTACTAATAGACGGTAATTATACACAGTATTTAAAGGGTGTAAATGATATGTTGTTATTGAAGTGTTGCATCAGTGAAGAATTATGTTGTGTCAGTGAAGTGTGTTGTATCCGTGAAGAAGTATGTCGTGTCAGTGAAGTGTGTTGTGTAAGTAAAACGTGTTCCTGTCAGTGAAGCTTTATATTTTATAGTGGCAGTGCAAAGAATTTGAACAGTAAAATGTTTTTGAAGTGTTAGAGAAATCAGGATAGAATCAGTGAAATGTGTCGTAGTTCCAGTGCAGTGAGTGAGTTGACAGCGAAATGAGTGTAATGTTGAAAGGTACTTGTGCAGATATGAACATATAGTCGTGGGTTTTAGTTCGATCTTAGTTTTAAGATACAAATTAGAATATTTCAAATGTTATTTTAAGTGATCGTTTCATTTAATTTAGTATATTCCCTGTTGTTGTTGTTATTATTATTATTATTATTATTATTATTATTATTATTATTAATTATTAGTATTATTATTAATTGTATTTTAATTAATATGTTTATTATTGTCATTATTGAGTGTAATTAGTTACCACTGCCACCGGGTATATACCCATTGCAGTGTGAATAAATACATACATACATACATACATACATACATACATACATACATACATAACTAATGCTAGCCACACATACAATAACATAAATACAGACATGGAAATCCTACACATACAACCCAAAAATCAAAAACTCAACACACTAGAACAATATGAAATATACAGACACACTAAAACACAACCTAATCAAAGTCTCAACACACAGATCAATTTCAGAACACACACACTATTTGACAGAACTCTTCATCACACGAACGCACCCACACAACAGGCAGCGAAATTGAGATAGCGCCGAGATCTAGTAGGCTCTGAGGATGGTGTCAAGTAACACCGAAACAGCTGTAAGCCACACGTGCTTACATAATTAACATGAGTAAGATCGCCATTTAATCAATTATTTATATTCAAGTGTTAAAAGTAGTGTACGAAAGATTCAACATGGATAAATTATTGATTAATGAATTAAAGACTGAAAGACGAAAGTTAGTTCAAGACTTGGAAAAAAAGTACATACATACATACATACATACATACATACATACATACATACATATATACACGTTGAAAAGAAAAAAAATCAAGAAAGAATATTATGTAACAGAAAGATTGTATGAAAACCAGAGAGCATGAAATAGAAGAATAAGAGAACGGAAATAGACAACAGAAATAAAAAGAAAGAAGAGGGAAGGAAGGAAAGAAAAATAACAGCCACCGGCGTAGCTCAGTCGGCTGAGGCTCTTGCCTGCCGATCCGGAGTAAAGTTGCGCTCGGGCGTGGGTTCGATTCTCTCCTGGGCTGATTACCTGGTTGGGGTTCCCCCCCCCCCCGAGGTTTTCCCCAACCCTAAGGCAAATGTCAGGTAGTCTATGGCGAATTAATATTCTCATTATAGAAATATATTTTAGATTTATATATATATTTTTTTCTCCCTGTAACATAGTTCTAGTAAGCTTATATTAAATTAATTTTCATCATTTTACTAGCTATCTCAAATCTCAAATTAATTATAATTGATTGAATTAAATTAGCTCATAAATTAAGTTACAACTTTACCTTATAGGTTTATCTAAATTTAAATAAATATGTAGTCTACTAGTTGTTAAAACTTAACTGAAGAATATTGCTGGAGAACCTTTTAAGTGTAGTGTAAATATTCGTAATTTAAATATGTATTGTATTGATTAAGGCTGGTTGAGTGGAAGAGAAGGCCTTATGGCCTTAACTCTGCCAGCGAAAATAAAAACATTATTATTATTATTATTATTATTATTATTATTATTATTATTATTATTATTAGTCCCATCAACGCTGAATAACCTCGTAGTTGACACAACGTCGTTAAATAACCAAGTAAAAAAGTAATAAGGAAAAAACAAACATGGGAAAGAAGACAAAGAAAGAAAAGTACAGAAAAAAGAAAGGCAGAAAAAAGACAGATAGAAGAACTAAAGGGAAGAACAAGACATCCAAATAAAAAAATACCGAGAGAGGGGGGAGATATTCTTCTCGTCGGAGGACGCCTGTACTAAGGGAGCGGCTCGACTGCAGCCAGCGGCACCTGTTAAGACATTCATCTGTCCGCGAGGCTTCCCTTGACCCCAGCGTCACAGTATCGCACTGAAGGTGTGTTCCTCACGCAGGCCCCGGCAATTTGTATTGGAGATGCACACAGTCGAATTTCATTACTCACTCACAACAATTTGTCTCTGAGGAGGATATCGCGTGGCTGAATGTGAAGGATGTGTACACCGGGAGGCCGACCAGTTCTTGTCATTTGAAATTTAAAGCATTATGCGCTTTCTATGATTTAAAACATGCCATCTCGGCTTACATCACTCGTCTGAAGCAACTGTGAGAACATCACTCACAAGGGAAGGGTTTCGGCTCGAACAGGAATTTTTGGTTAAAAATTTGTACAGACGCTTACCTCACAATGGTGATGAAGACCGTAAAAGCATTCATTTGTGTAACTCTCCGTTTGGTTGGTATTGGTCAATACACTTCTTTAAAAATGTAGGCCTATATGAGAATTCTCCATAAAATGCATGAAACAGCATGGAGCAGAGCAATAAGCACAACACGCAGAAGCAACACCCGAACAATCTTCTGAACCACACTCCAGTACTGAAAAATCAAATGCCACCTGAATTACATTTTTGAAGCCCGAGACTTATTCACGATTCACGTAACCAGCTGACTGCCAGGAATACTGAAGCATAGGGCGGTATACTGGAGCAGACAACTGGTTATGAATAACAGAGTGCATTTTCATTATAAACACTCGATTTCCCAAGTTAAGTTCCGGATTCTCAGCAAGAGTCCTTATGTAATCTGTTATCCTCCGAACATATATTTTGTATTGTCTAAGGAAATAGATATTCAGATGCTGGATATATTTAATTTTTAGGTGGAATGATCATACATTCCATGTCCTAGCCTTGGAATGATTCATTTATTAAGGATGCGTCCTTGTGCGCATTCAATGACTCACACAACAGTGTACACTTTTGATTAGCTGCAATATTTTCAGACAGAACGTTGGAGAAAAATGTTCTTAAACGGGCTTTACACATTTTACCACTCGCACTAGTTTCTAGGCTAGGCTAGGCTTACGGGTAAGGTGTCCCATCCCCTTAACTTGTGCAGTGCTCTCCCCACCCCTCAACTTGTACAGTGCTCTAACAGACAAATCACACATTACACAAACGAATGCTTTTGGGAGGTTTACAGAGATGTAAAGAAGGGCCTGTATACAAATTTTGAATACGAAATTTCTGTTCGAGCCGAAACCCTTCTCTTGTCAGGATTCAGAAGTACCAACTATTGTCGGACCATCGGATCTGTGCCCCTTCAGCGCTGTCGTCGTTCTTGGAAAAGCTAACACTTGTACTCACTCCATTCCACCCGCTTTCCTCCCACCACATTAAACAGCAGGCCACGAACCTTGCCGAATAGGGATGTTGCCAAACTTCCGTCAAACAGTGTCATAAATAACTGGTCCTCCATGCTACAATATTGTGACAGCGACGTGAGATTCGAACTCACGACCAGCGTCCCGCAAGAAAGCAGATCGCACAGGCTCCACGGAACATTGAGTGACGTCGCGCGGTGGAGAGAAGAGAGAGGGTGTATTACGTCACGCGACGAGTTTGCGCGCGCATCTGGTGCTGGTAGAGAGGAGAGGGCCCTGGATTTCTCTGGAATGCCATCTCTAGAGACGGGTGGAACCTTCGAGGTTACGTCGCTGTGGTTATAAATTACGGTCGCGAAGGAACGACGGCAGTTTTAGAGTTTTCAGTTATTCAGTCAGTGAGAAAGCCAGAGCAAGCAAGCCAGCCGGAGTTCGACTCGAGTGTGCGTCCGCATCTGCGTCAGCATCCGAAGGCCTGAGTTCGAGTGCAGTGGACCGCAGTTGGAGGGACCTGAGTTCGAGTGCAGTGGACCGCAGTTGGAGGGACCCGAGTTCGAGTACAGTGAACTGTCTCTGAAGGTCTGTGGTTCGAGATACCGTGAACTCGAGTGACTGAGATAGAAGAACTGTGAACTGAGAACTGATAGTTCTGATTTGTAAATAGTGCTTTGTAAATATTAGTTAAGATTAACAGTTCATTGTTGTGCGTAATAGTCCAAGTAAACTGTCATTGTCGTCGGTGGAGTGCTATAACGAATACTGTGTTGAGTGAAGATCCAATTGTTGACGAGAGCGTTTAAGGTGAATTGTAGAAAAGAATTATTGTTGTGACGAATAAATTACATTGTTGTTACTAATAAAATTCACAATATTATTTCTTTCAATCAAAATACATATTGTATTTCTACATTTTTTAAACCTAAATCCCATGTCTCGAATCACTTTCCGTAGTTTTTCTCTACAACCTTGGAAATTATTACTTCTCTCGTAAGCTTCAGTAATTTCTTCAATGTTGAAACTTCTTTCTGAGCGGTATAAAATTCTTGTATCTTTCTTCTTAAAATACATCTGTTCATATCATCTACAGTAATTAAAAGTTCCCTTGGTCTGTTCTTCTCTGGTGATTCTAGCTTTTCATCTTCTGCACAGACTCCCTCTCTCCTGATTTTCTTTATTAGGAGTTCTCACCTATCTATATAAATTACATAAAATATTGTATTATTAGTATTAGTTAAGTAAGTAATTTTAATACATAATCAATTGAAATAAAAAATAAGCCTCACCTGTGATATCAGTTGCTCTTTTCGTTGCCTGATTTATAGGAAACAGATATTGACTTGTTTGTTTCTCTTCATCGCAAAATGCTATTACGTACTTGCTTAATAATATTTCTTTCGCCACTTCGTGCTACAGTATTCATGTTGAGTTGACAACACTGGACTGCAAGTGCAAATATTGTAAACTGTCCCGCAAGAAGGCCAAAAACGTGAGTAGTGGGGGGACAGAAAGGGAGAGAGATAGAAAAGAGAGAGATAGGAATGCAGGGAGAGAAATGAATTACCGAGGCTGAGAAGGAATTAGGGTCCAGTTCGCATATCTTACGGGGGCACAGATCCGATGGTCCGACTATAAAGGAAGTAACGAAAAGTTTTTGATAAAATGTTATCAATCTTCAAACCATTTATACTGTGTTCATAAACACATTATTAATATAACTTACATTGTATTTCTCACACAGTTCTGTATATTAAATGAAAAGCTTCCAGAGACACACAGGCATTGAAACATATCTGACCTACAATTTTCTGATCATGTAAGCGAACTCCCTAACCACGGGATAAATCAGAACGAAAGATACAGAGTAACCACATGAAACCTTTACAATTTCAGATGTAAATAAATTATTGAGACACAATATCTAGATGCGATTTTCTACATGTCAATCAGAAAGCATCAAGTTTTTATGGGAATTTTGTTGGATTGTTGAAATGAGTTTTTCTGGTTTCAGGTGTCATTTTTGGTGAAATCTCAAATCTGACAGCGAAAGAGATGTGGACACCCCAGAAGACGGCACAATGTGTGTCCTGGTTTTATCGAGACACGATCAGATACTTAGGTGCAACAACACGTCTGGACCCGATATGCGAGAGAACCGCCATTACGGCCGCCATGAGAATCCAATATTAATACAACAATAAAAATATCCAAACTACACATTAAAAGTATTATCTAATTTCATACCATGCAAACTGGCAAGTTTTATGCATCTGGTAACCGGTGAAAGAGATTTAGACTTACCGGTAACTTATACATTTTTTTTGAAACCTTAATCCTTTAGAAGGAATCCGAAAGTAGATATTGCTTATGAACGATTCACAAACAATGCCACCCTTTATAGCTTTATAAATAATAAGTAATCAAGACTGAGACGTCTGGCATGAAAACTAGAACAGTTAACATAGCAAATAATTAAAAATAGAGGAATTTGGTAAAAATCTAAAAGCATATAAGGAAATAAATTTTCTTTCAATATTTTCCTACTTTGCCGAATCAGTAGAAGTAATAGAATTCCAAACAACAGATGCATATTCAAGTTTGGATCTGACTAATGTATAGTATGAAATTAATAGAGTAACAGGAGTAGAAAAAAGAATAAGTTATAGACCTTTTTAGTCCAAGCATTCTTATGGAATGATATGTTGAACATGATTAATAATGTATGTATGTATTTATTCACACTGCAAATGGGTAAATACCTGGTGGCAGTGGTAACTAATTACACTCAATAATGACAATTAATAATAAACACAATTAATAATAAATTTATTATAATAATAATAATAATAATAATAATAATAATAATAATAATATTATTATTTTTTTTATTATTATTATTATTATTATTATTATTATTATTAACAAGGAGCATCCACAATTAAATTAAGCACGATCACTTAAAATAACATTTAAAGTAAATCTAATTTGTATCTTAAGTCCTAAGTTCGAACTAAAACCCACGAGCATGATATATATGTTCATACATGCACAAGTACCTTTCAGCACTACACTCATTCGCTGTTAACTCACTCACTCCACTGGAACTACGACACATTTCACTGATACTATCCTGATTTCACTAACACTTCAAAAACATTTCACTGTTCAAATATTTTGCTCTACCACTATAAACTATAAAACTTCACTGGCATATAATAATAATAATAATAATAATAATAATAATAATAATAATAATAATAATAATGATAATAATAATGATAATAATAATAATAATACTTACTTACTGGCTTTTAAGGAACTCGGAGGTTCATTGCCGCCCTCACATAAGCCCGCCATTGGGTGAGCAAGATTAATTCATTCTCTATCATCATATCCCACCTCCCTCAAATCCATTTTAATATTATATTCCCATTTACGTCTCGACATCCCTAAAGGTCTTTTTCCCTCTGGCCTCCCAACTAACAATCTATATGCATTTCTGGATTCGTCCATACGTGCTATATGCCCTGCCCATCTCAAACGTCTGGGTTTAATGTTCCTAATTATGTCAGGTGAAGAATACAATGTGTGCAGTTCTGTGTTGTGTAACTTTCTCCATTCTCCTGTAACTTCATCCCTCTTAGCCCCAAATATTTTCCTAAGCACCTTATTCTCAAACACCCTTAACCTATGTTCCTCTCTCAAAGTGAGAGTCCAAGTTTCACAACCATAAAGAACAATCGGTAATGTAACTGTTTTATAAATTCTAACTTTCAGATTTTTTGACAGCAGACTAGATGACAAAAGCTTCTCAACCGAATAATAACAGGCATTTCCCATATTTATTCTGCGTTTAATTTCCTCCCGAGCGTCATTTATATTAATGATAATAATAATAATAATAATAATAATAATAATAATAATAATAATAATAATAACAACAACAAGGAGCATCCGAAATTTAATGAAGCACGATCACTTAAAATAACATTTAAAGTAAATCTAATTTGTATCTTAACCCTAAGTTCCAACTAAAACCCACGAGTATGATATGTTCAAACATGCACAAGTACCTTTCAGCACTACACTCATTTCGCTGTCAACTCACTCACTGCACTGGAATACGACACATTTCACTGATACTATCCTGATTTCACTAACACTTCAAAAACATTTCACTGTTCAAATATTTTGCTCTACCACTACAAAGTACAAAACTTCACTAGCATAAAATAATAATAATAATAATAATAATAATAATAATAATAATAATAATAATAATAATAATAATACCTACTAATAATAATACCTACTGGCTTTTAAGGAACCCGGAGGTTCATTGCCGCCCTCACATAAGCCCGAGATTGGCTGAGCAAAATTAATTCATTCTCTATCATCATATCCCACCTCCCGCAAATCCATTTTAATATTATCTTCCCATCTACGTCTCGACCTCCCTAAAGGTCTTTTTCCCTCTGGCCTCCCAACTAACAATCTATATGCATTTCTGGATTCGCCCATACGTGCTACATGCCCTGCCCATCTCAAACGTCTGGGTTTAATGTTCCTAGTTATGTCAGGTGAAGAATACAATGCGTGCAGTTCTGTGTTGTGTAACTTTCTCCATTCTCCTATAACTTCATCCCTCTTAGCCCCAAATATTTTCCTAAGCACCTTATTCTCAAACACCCTTAACCTATGTTCCTCTCTCAAAGTGAGAGTCCAAGTTTCACAACCATACAGAACAATCGGTAATATAACTGTTTTATAAATTCTAACTTTCAGATTTTTTGACAGCAGAATAATAATAATAATAATAATAATAATAATAATAATAATAATAATAATAATAATAATAATAATAATAATATACTGCAATAATAGCTGAGATTAGCCCAGTATCACAGGATTATGTCTTCATAAACTGAAACGTATGGTATGTTAATCGTTTTCATTTGAGTGAAATGCATTTTAATCTCACGAGTAGCTGTCGAGGCTCTATTCCTGTTTGTTTTAATTCTCATAAAGAGTCCATACATTATGTATCAGACAGCGCTGTGAGTTCAGATGTGCAAATAAGACTATTAGTTGACCTTCCGAGGGTGTGTTTGAGAAAGAAAGGGTATCTAAATCAAACTGCGTCAGCTTTAGGAGATACCAGTGCACACATATTGCAACTTTGCACAGCTAGGGAGCGCTCCTTTTAAGCGATGTATTATTACCCGTCTCTGCAAAATTTACAATGTCCTAGCTAGATTATATAGATTACTTGCAGAGCTCCAGGGAATAGTGTGCATATTAACTGCTTACGTCGCTATACTTTCATTACAGTGTAAATAAATTTGAAATAAAGTTTACCTAACGTACAATTTTCTCTTATTATAGAAAGCTTCCCGGCGAGTCTAACTGGAATTTGCTGTTGACAAATAAGAGGTCAGTCCAGAAGTTGCTTCGTTGATTTTGATTGTCGAGAACTTAATAATAATAATTATATCCGTTATAAATTCATTACTTCCAACATATCTTGGCTCGGCTTTAACGTGGGCTAGATCCGGGACGGATCCGCTTACTTAGGCCTATATTACACTATCAAATTTCTGTGTCACAGAATATGATAAAATTTTTGATCAAATATATATGAACAAATGTACGATTTTGACTACATTACACTACGTCAAAACTTTGATCATATCTTTCATCACAGTTCTAATAATGGATCCACAATAGTTCTACACTTGTTGTAAGTGTAAAATATGCAGTAATGGTTATTGCATTAATATTAAAGAAGATATCAAAGGAAAAATATATTTCGTCGGCTTAGAGTGTAAACCGACCGGTTGTTCTGTATGGTTGTGAAACTTGGACTCACACTTGAGAGGAACAGAGATTAAGGGTATTTGAGAATAAGGTTCTTAGGAAAATATTTGGGGCTAAGACGGATGAAGTTATAGGAGAATGGAGAAAATTACACAACACAGAACTGCACGCATTGTATTCTTCACCTGACATAATTAGGAACATTAAATCCAGACGTTTGAGATGGGCAGGGCATGTAGCACGTATGGGCGAATCGAGAAATGCATATAGAGTTGGGAGGCCGGAGGGAAAAAGACCTTTAGGGAGGCCGAGACGTAGATGGGAAGATAATATTAAAAAGGATTTGAGGGAGGTGGGATATGATGATAGAGAATGGATTAATGTTTAGAACATGGAAATCTTATGTTACTCCAGGAATATATTTAAAGAACAACACTTTCTTGAACTCCCTTTTATATGCTGATGATAAAGTAATTATCCAAGACAGTGAGGATAAAGTACAGAAATCAATTTATGTTTTAAATAAAATAACAAAAGAATATAATTTTAAAATTGCAGCTCAAAAAACCAAAACAATGGCATTTAAAGGAAAATATCCAATAAGGACAAAAATAGTAATCGATGAAATAATTATAGAACAGGTTAAATATTTTAAGTACCTAGGATGCTACATTTCATATAAAAGAGATATAGACCTGGATAAAAAACTTAATAACTTTCGAAATGTCTGTGAAACAATCCATAGATCTTTAAAAAACAAAACAAGAAAAGATACACGGATAAAATTTTTCAATACAATCGCAGTACCTATGCTAACTTATGGAAGTGAAGCCAGAATAATGACAGAAAAAGATAAATCAAAAGCCCAGGTAGCAGAAATGAAATTTATGAGAAGTACACTAGAATGTACAATACAAGATAAAAAGAAGAACATAGATATACGGAAGAAATTAGAGGTGGAACCATTGCTGGAGAAATTAAAGAGAAATAACAGAAGGTGGTGTGAACATCTACAAAGGATGCCGAACTACAGACTGCCAGCTTTAGCAATGGGATATAAACCAAAAGGAAGACGAGATGTAGGAAGACCAAGAGCGAAATGGGCGCCGGAACAGGTTCAACATGAACCTAATCCTTGAAGTGAAGAAGAAGAAGAAGAATGGATTAATTTTGCTCAGGATAGGGAGCAATGGCGGGCTTATGTGAGGGCGGCAATGAACCTCCGGGTTCCTTAAAAGCCAGTAAGTAAGTAAGTAAGTAAGTAGAGTGTAAACCTGCTAACTAACAAAAAGAAAATTTTACAGGGGAAACAAAAAACTGAGTGTAAATTAACTCTGAAACTTCACCACCTGTACTTTGGATTTCGTCCTAAAATTTCAGAGTTAATTTATACTCAGTTTTTTGTTTCCCCTGTAAAATTTCCTTTTTGTTGCTTAGCAGGTTTACACCTAAGCCGACGATTTGGGTTAGAGATTAGGGTAGGGAGAAAAAATATACAAGGAATCCATCAAACTCTACTGAGAGAACTTCAGTATGAAGATGTGAAATTCTATATAAACACTAAGTATTTAATAATGGATGATAAAACATTTCATGTGACTCATAATGTGATATTAAAAGTTTTGTGGTTTTCACAGACCATGCGTACTTAATATCCGCCATTTTCTTTCTTCTCAGTTACAGATTTTATCAGAGGTATGATGATGACCATAACATTTATCACAGAACTATGTCACAGCTAGATGTGATCATATATGCTATATTACACTGTAAAAGATTTTATCATATATATTTTATCAAACTTCAATGACACAGAAATTTGATATGTAATATAGGTCTTACTTAGGCGATGATTGTCCAAGTCTGACAGGTAAGTGGCATTCGTGAATCTGACGCTGACAGGTGAGCCATCCTGCTTCATCCCCTGATAGAGCCAGATCCCGTTTCGAGGACCAGGGACACGGAGTCAGAAGCCATTTCTAATCAGCCGACGCTAACAGGTAGGGCATCTTGCCTCAGCCTCTTATAATATATCAAATGAAGAAATTTCTCTTTCCTTGTCTTCCTAGGTCACGAATAGGGAAAGGAAGTTCATGCATTTGTTCTCTATCGTTGTGTGAATATGCTGAAAGATTATCTATATGAATCACAAATTTCTGAATACAATGACATTACTTTTACTGTGCATAAAAGTGCATATTTTGCCTTTATTTATAAAAGCGTCATATTTTAACATTTATGCAGGGAAACTGTATATTACATATGTTTACTTGTCTTTCCCTCATTTTTAAAAGTGTGTAAACTCGTAAAGACGACTAATTTACGTTTATGAATTTTGAACGTAACGATGACGCCCTCATAGGGAGCCTCTCAAGTTAGCAATTGGTATTCCTTTACTGCAGTCTTTAGCAGATTTCGATAGAACAATATCCAGTTTAACATCAGTTCCAGGAAATGCAGTAGATAAAGTGAACGAGAAAACGGCAAATATTCTTCCCAAAAACCCTGGCTATTATCAATTTAAAGTAATTCAAGATATTCTAGAAGGAAAACACCCCAAAATACAACAAAATTTTCTACAGAATAGCTCACAGCTTTTGTGCAAGCCCCTCTTACTTCTTGTGACGTAGAACGAAGTTTTTCGCGCTATAAAGCTATGCTGAGAGACAACAGGCGAAGAATGACAACAGAAAACATACGTCACTGCTTAGTTGTGAACTGTAACATCATAAATGGAGCATTCAGCAATGATGCAAGCACTTCAAAATCCATAGACTAAACGTAACTTTCCTATACCTTATTATTCTGTTAAAATAATCTCAGACTGATAATGCATATTTTGTAGCATAATTATCTATTCTTACGGCATAAATGTATACATATTCTTCACGTTTTTAGGGAATGAACTTCCTTTCCCTGGTCATGAACATGATACGTAGCTGTAGAAAGTTGTATGTTTCTGTGTCTCTGAAAAAAAAAAAAATTCGAAACATAGTATAGCTACTATGTATCAATATACAGATGTTCAGAAAATGGTGTCCAAGAAGCGCAGGATCAACACATGTAAAGCGGTAAAGGTCATGAAATCAGGATAGCACCTTATCGCCTAACTCGCATTTCTACTCAAAGGGAACACATCTTCAGAGAGACTGCGAACCGTCACATCTAGATAACGAGCTCAAGATAACGAATATATTGACGCTATAATTACATAATCATCATGCCATCATATAAATTAAATTATATCACAAACCTGGCCACCCCATCCCATTATCTCCTGGCCTAGTTGCCTCATAAGTGGTGCCATGTTGGTATCGTTTGCGAGGTTCAGACCTGTCTTCGGATAGTTGACTAACAGTAATCTACCGGTACTTTATTTTAAATTACTTAAATCAGATGTCACAACTACTGATGCAAGTCGTTTGTAAAGAAGAAAAAATGCAGGTTCCCTGAATTCATCGTATGTTTATATCTACTGGGTGTTCAGTTCAAAGTGTGTCATGGCTCGCTGTATGCCGTCATGTGGCTAGTCGATGAGCCTAGAGAATTCAATCTTCCTACACTTCCCGAGGTGTATTACTTATGTGCCAGAGAAGTTGCCTAGCAAGTACGACGTTCATTCAGAAGAGTACTTACTGATACGTACGGTAACGCCGGTAGTGACAGGAATGTGAACTGTTTCGAAACATGTACTGAGGCGAGTTTTTTTTCTTACTGTAGGGATATGTGGAGAGAGTTAGACGATTACTTACGTATTTGTTGACATTAATTTCGACGGTCAACATGGACACGGAGCATTTGATTTGTGTTGTGGAATGTTTCCGTACGCAACCGATGATAACAAATACCCTGCGTATGACTTGCCCACGCAAAACACAGTTCGAAAGAGGTTATGGTAGCACACAGACAGTACAGACCGCCATCTGTTGCTACGACGTTCAAGTTATACATGTACACGTTCTCAGGTTCAGATTGAACGCCTTGATTAATAGGCAACTTCTCTGACACAAAAGCTGAAACTCGCTTCAAATCGCTGATTCATCAACAGTGACGTCATGACACACTTTGAAATGAACACCCAGTAGAAGAGCTATGCGTAATTTGTTTTTAATTGTGAACATTTTTAAGTTACCTACCACACGTAGTAAAACTTATAACTGATGGATCTCATTCACGTGATTAGAAGAAACTGAGTACAGATTTCGTGTTTGTGTAACTCCTGCTTAATGATACATACAGTATCTACAAGCCCAGTTATATAGGGGAGAAGTGGGTACAGTAAGACAGGGAGAACAGTGAGACTTTTTTATTAGATGATACATTTTGATGTTGAAATGTTTGTAACAGTGGAGTTGTATGTTGCATGAGTAAAGTAACAGTATTTTCATATTCGATTTGATTCTAGTAATAAAGGTGAGAGATGAAAAAATAATTCGTAATTTTTCACTCTTAGAAGTAAAATTTTGGCTTGTGTTTAATGAAGGTTATATTGGATATACAAATGAGATATAAATATGAATGTTTCGTTACCTAATACTCTGGTATTTGGCAAAGTTTCGTCTTTCTTGTTTTAATTTTGAAGTGATGGCGTTAAATTCACTATGCATAAAGGGAACAGTGAGACATGCCATTGAAGGGTACACTGAGACGTCTCACAGTTCCCATGTACCAATGATTTGCAAAAACAAAGTGTAATTATATTACATTTACCAGTAACTAACATTAAAAATGAACATACTAGTAACCAATTTAGGAACTGTAGCTTAAAATAATGGATACATTACATTTTAATGATTTCATAAATAAAAAAATATTCACAAAATTTAAGAAAATGTTAAAAAATAATAAAGAATTACATTAAATTCTTATAATTATAAGCTTTGTTGTGACCAAAAATTCATTTCATTTTTTTCGCAAAAGTTCGCAATTTCATGGAAAATTCACTTTTCCAAATGTTCCAGATGTTTCAAACAATGGTTTCGAAGTCACACATCAAAATGATTCTAAATAAGCCTACAGAACATGTCAAGATAAAGAGACAGCAAGCTTTCCTTTCTTTTGAAATATACATCATTTCAATGTCCGTTAATAGACACTGTGGTGTCTCACTGTACCCTCCTGAATGGGAACAGTGAGACATTTGCATTTTTTTGACAAACACGTATTGTATATTATGTCCTTTATCTATTAACATTTTTGTTTATGTATTATTATACTCCATGTTTTAATGTCTATTTCTATTGCACTTGATTTTAAAAATACTTGAATTATCACTTGCATACATATGTCTTAATATTTTGTGTCTCACTGTACCCACTACTCCCCTACTTAAATGTTATCCAAATACATGGTTACCTCAGTTGCAAGTACATTTGCTTTAAATGTTAAAAACGCTGGGTTTTTACACGTGTTAATGGTAGTAAGTTTCTATTATGTGGGCATTATAATTTTGTTTAACAAAATCCTAGCAGTAATGCTGCCAAAAAAACTTGACTTTGTAATTATTACCCTGTGCAATTTTCCAGTATATTACAGGTATAAGCAAACACACGGATACACCAATTCGTGATGGGGCTATAAAACGTCATAAGTCCGTCCTGGCGCTCTGATCTTTAAAAGCACGCTTCCTCCTTAGAATTATTCTCCTAAATTAATAAAATTGCAGTGTTAGGACTGAGCAAACGGCAGTCTGTCTCCTTATAATCAACAGTTGCCAGTGATGAATTCGTGTTCACTCTCCCTCGTAATTACAGGCGAGTCTGACGTAACGAAACCGGCAGGAACTACACAATCCTTACGAGCGATTATTAAATTTACTAATCTTTCTCATCTCCGATGTACCGTCATCAGTGCTGGTAAAACTGGTTGGAAAAATTCTAAAAAAAAAAAAAAATAATAATAATCGACTTAAAGGTATATGTAGCAGACTTATCATTCCTGGAGATTTAAATATTAATAGTTATATTTTCTTTCTGCTTCTTATTTGTTACATCGGTAAGTCCTAATTTAATGAGAATATTATTGAGGTGGGAAGATTTTCATTTGGTTTCTTATTGTTAAGTAATTTGTTATCATAATATTTAGTCAACTTTCCAGATTTCCAATTATCGGTTTGTCTAACTTTTGACAAAATTTGGTATTTCCGCTCTATTCACATGCTGCTCTGAAGGACTTAGTTTTTACAGACGTGGACAAATTATTAGACTAAATTAATTATAAATGCAAGGAAGCTGTATTTATCGGTAGAAATAATGAACAAAAATGTATTTTGCACAGATATAATGAACAGAAAATTGAGTCTTGAGGTTACTAATATTTTGTGAACATTCCCTTATTCTTCATTACACGTTGATTTTGTCAGGGATGCTGGAAACCAAAGTTTGACACTTTCTTTGAATATCAGCATCATTTAGCCAGATATCAGACAGTGATTAAATGAGTCCATGTTTTGTACTAAGCCTCTTTTTGTTCACTTTCTTCTTCAGTGTAGATCACAGATTTTCCAATTTCGTTCATGTCCGGTCTTCTTGCAGGCAATGTGAGAATATCTCCTGCAGTATATAATTAAAACACCAGTAGTACCAACATAGCCAGAAAAAATATACTTAACCATTGGAAAAATATACCAGGAGATGTAAACAATCATATTTACAACACTAGAGACTCTGTGAATTATACTGACAGTTGATATGACGAATTATATTATGTTTCATAGAAAACGTTTTAGTTTAAAAATTTGTCCACGTCTGTACCTTCTGGACACTCATTTACGTGTGTTCCCAAGGCAAATGTCTGATAATATCATGACGAATTCTGGAACTAATCTCGATAAATATAACTTTGCTACTACCATTTCATCAACTGAGAAATGTAAAGTTGATACAGCATCGTTAAATAGCTAATTAAAATATCGATGTGATAATACCATTATGAAACTGGGGGTAAAAGAGGACAGGACAGAAAACCTCAAGTAGATCCAAAATAATCTGTACCCTGCTCCGTCGATATAGGAGAAAACTAATATCTACCTACTCAGATATAATACGTAGAGTAAGTCCCCTACAATCGGTATCATGTTTAGGTACAGCATGAAATCAAGGAATATTATGGACAGTAAAAATCTATCATACGGGAATGGGTATTTAAGAGTTGTTAATTCATTATAAAAAGTGAATCTCGTGGTAAGAAAGTTCGCCTACACGATCATAAAATCGTAGGTCAGATATGTCTGAACGTCAGTGTACAATAATCAACTACGTAATAATAATAAAAAAAACACTTTCTTAATTATCATCGGTAAGTCTCTTGAGGTTTTGCTTAATACTAAAAAAATTTGCCTTAAGTGACTTGGCCAGTTTTGATACTATACACCATAATTAAAAGTAGATTAAATAATAAATATAATGGAATAGAGAAAAGCGGAAAAATTCATACAAAGCATAGATTATCTATGATCCGTCCCAGGAATCTGTGGAATGGATGGATGGATTAGATGGACTGATTAGATAGATAGATAGACAGACAGATAGAGATAGATAGATAGATAGATAGATAGATAGATAGATAGATAGATAGATAGATAGATAGATAGATAGATAGATAGATAGATAGATAGATAGATAGATAGATAGATAGATAGATAGATAGATAGATAGATAGATAGATAGATAGATAGATAGATAGATAGATAGATATAGATAGATAGATAGATAGATAGATAGATAGATAGATAGATAGATAGATAGATAGATAGATAGATAGATAGATAGATAGATAGATAGATAGATAGATAGATAGATAGATAGATAGATAGATAGATAGATAGATAGATAGACAGACGGACGGACAGATAAAGTGCATTTATTGATGCATAATAAATTATACATACTCATGTACACAAAATCCTTCGCACGAGCCCGTACGGCCATTCGTGCTATAACTATGCACAGTTTGAAACTTCAAAGAAAACAAAAATAATACTATTAATAATAAAATAGTAAAACAACAGTTATTATTATTACTACCGTTATCATTATCATAATTACAAATTACAACTAATCTAACTTCATGCGAAATTTCACAAAAAAAATAATAATAATAATAATAATAATAATAATAATAATAATAATAATAATAATAATAATAATAAATATAAGATAAATGTAAGATATGAAAGAAGAAAAAGAACACACAATGAAACATATATATATATATATATATATATATATATATATACAATTCAATTCCTTATTGAAACTGCAACAAATAATAAATATAAGGGTAATACATAAAAAACATACATACGCAATAAAAAGAACAAATAATCTGTGGAGTAACTTCACGCATATGGGGGCGGAGTCTATCTGTGCCGGAGTGTATTGCGGGCAGCATCAGCTCGAGGCCGCTAAGGGGTAAGATGCTCGTGGTAGAAGGTAGACTAGAGTTCAGATAGAAATGATCCAATCTCTGCACGCAATTACTGGCTTCGTTCAACCAACACCTCCCCCCAGAGCGATCATTGGCCCTAGTCCTCCCACATACCACTTGCGCAGAGGTATTGTTTCGTCTTTCTACTCCACAGATTCCTGGGACGGACCATAGCTACATTACAGAACACAATCTAAATGGAAAATATCAGTTGCCCTCTCAGAAAACGATAGACGGACTGCGACATCGAAACGAGTACAGTCTCTGCCCTGAAGGAAGAAGTTAATGATGAAAATGATAATGATGATCATAGTAATGATAACAATTTGTTACATTATGACTATGATAATGATTATGACGTGGAAGTGGAGCAGGAGCAGGAGATAGATGAAGATAAACCATGTGATTAAATTGCTACACAGTAACGATATTTCCATTTTCGTTGAAATGCACAAAACCTGACCCAGTTCCTGAAAGACAGTTAGAATTATTCGAGTGTCACATGTTGACACGTGAGCGGACGAATTTTAATCAATTTTGTACATTACGTAATTCATAAAACCAGTAAAATTTAAATATTATTATATTCCAGCTAAAATACTGACATTGACGGGTGAGACATAAGCACGGTGCCCTATCCACTATAATCATTTATAAATAAAAGCTAATTATACAAACGTCATTAGATAATGATAAAAGCTAAATTGAGGTTTAACGATTTGTGGGGATGCTAGTTTCACCCTGTGACAGCAGGGAAAACTTTGTACAATAACACACGTCAGACTCCACATTTATATGTAAACGTTATTTGATACTAAGCCAGTTCCAAACTAAAACGAAATACATAACTGTGGGAAATGTAATTTACAGCATTGCCACCCGTCTGACACAACATACATATAAGCCGCCTGCAAAAAATACAACAGCATTTGAAACTTTGACACCCCATCTTTCGTTCTCCTGCGCTGTTCTATAGGTAAATGTTTAGTAACTAGAACCCGGATATATTTACGACGAAACTAATACTAAGATAAGTTTGCAATTAGCAATAAGAGTTTACTAATACAAACTACAAATGAATCGGGGATTGCAGAAACAGCACGTCATGAAAACTAAAATTTTTATACATCTTGATTACACAACTTTTAACACTGTATCAAGTCGGAATATGTATGGTAAGACTTTCCTGTGTTAAATTTCAACGTACCTTTCAACAACAACAAACACGCAGACATCATCATATATTGAAACAGATACGTAGATTACATACTAATACTATACAAAGGAAACAAAAGACAGATCCAAAACCTACATCAACACATAAACAAAATACACCCAAAGCTACACTACACATTAGAAATTGAAAACAACAAATCCGTAAATTTTCTAGACATCACAATAACAAAAGTAGATAACAAACACACATTCAAAGTATACAGAAAACCCACAACAACACACACACACATACAAAACACATCCAACCTCCCAACACAACACAAACAAGCTGCATTCCGAACAATGGTACATAGGCTACTCAACATACCAATGAACCAACATGATTACAACGAAGAGCTAAACACAATCAAATACATAGCACAAGAAAACGGATACAACCCTAACATAATAGACAACATAATAAGTAAGACAAAACATAGTCACAAAAACATAAGAATACAACACAAACACAAGAGCACAAAAAATATATCACACTAACATACGAAAACAAAAACACACACAAAATTGCAAC
This sequence comes from Periplaneta americana, assembly GCA_025594305.2. NCBI lineage: Eukaryota > Metazoa > Arthropoda > Insecta > Blattodea > Blattidae > Periplaneta > Periplaneta americana. The sequence continues at coordinate 134,776,884 of JAJSOF020000015.1, read as the reverse complement.
CACATTCAAGAAATTAAATTACAACATCGCATACAGAACAAATAACACTCTACAAAAACATCTCAACACACAAACAACACAAACATACAAATACAACCGCACAGGCGTATACAAACTCAAATGTAACACCTGCAACAACTTCTACATAGGACAGACCAGGCAGATCGTTTCAAACACGTTACAAAGAACACATCACAGCCATAACAAAATTACAAAACACCTCCACATATGCAGAACACATCATAAATGCTAACCACACCCACAGAGACATCAACACAGACATGGAAATACTGCACATCCAACCAAAAAGCCAGAAACTCAACACACTAGAACAATATGAAATATACAGACACACAAAAACACACCGCAACGAAATTCTCAACACACAACTCAACTTCAAAACACACACACTCTTTGACTCTACACTATACCACAGGAACACACCCTCGCAAGAAACAGAACAAGTAGCGCCAAGATCAACAACGACCAGTTCTGAAGATGACCCATAAATAGATCGAATCATGTAAACGAGCTATGTTTAAATTTAACACAGGAAAGTCTTACCATACATATTCCGAAGTAAAATTTTTAGTAGACACAAAAAACGGTATTACTGGTGGTAGACCACATCATTGGTTATAGTACTGGCTCCTTCAGATAGAAGACATTGTACGACTGGTCTTTATAAACTTTGTTCAATTTTAACAAGTTTAAGTACTGTAATCACCATTTATTATACAGTCAACTCTGGATATAGTGAACCTAAATCGTTGGTCCCGACCCGCACACATTACAAAGTACATTGATATTTCCGTTTATAGTGAACCCACACTTTGGTTATAGTGAACCTAAAACTAGAACTTCCCCAAGAAAATGTTAATTTTAAAACGGTCAAAATGGTAATTTAGAAAATCCTATCTCCTCTAAACTTACACGAATATGTTCAGAACAAAATCTCAAACCATCTACTCCTGAAGTGCACTGAAAGACAAAGAATTTGTTCAGCTTCCTGAACAGCTTGAAACTTGTTAAAGAGAATAGTGTACTTATGCAGTGAGGGATATAGGAAGGATTAGTTCTGACTCCTTTAAAAGAGGCTATTAGAAGAATAGAAAGAGAAAGTGGTTTCTTTTGTAAAAGGGAGTAGAGTGATGACCAAAGAGTAAATACAAGAAGAATTACAGTATAATGATCCTCAACCCTTCCTCTCGCATTCCAAGGCCGAGTACACAGTAGCATACCTCTAGTGCAGCCGTGGCGAAAATGTGACTCGCGAGCACATTGTGGCTCGCAATGATAGCTATGCATTTCTCTTGCTTCCTACCTCCCCCAACTCCCACCTTCGCACTCACTGGAATCAAGCTCCGTTCCATTTGTATTTGTCTCTGGCCTGCGAGTGGCGTATCGTCGCAATGTCTCCTTCGAAACCATGTAGCTCTACAAAAATGAAAGTTTCAAGTAGGATGAGAGGATGTATTTTTTTGCTGCTAATATGATGAGGATATTAAATGTATGATTTGTTCACAAGTATTACGAGGAAAACGGTTGTATAATATAAAACGTCATTATACTACATGTCACTCATGAAACATTAAAAGATTAAGTATTATTATTATTATTATTATTATTATTATTATTATTATTATTATTATTATTATTATTATTATTTTCATCATTATCATCTCTGTACGTCAATTCTTTTCCAGCAGATGTACGAATAATGCGGTTAGCTCTTCGCTTGCTCTGTTGAAGCCACGTTCGCTACAACTTACGTTAGTGAAAAAGTATTTTTGACAATGATAATAGTAAAAACCAAATTTAGATCACGACTGACAGACAAAAACCTTCGTGATCAACTACGACTGGCAGTAAGTGACATAATTCCTGATTTTGAAACTCTTTCGCAGAGACATTCTGAAGACAGTTAATTTTATGTTGTGATAATGTGTCCTATGTTTTCTTGTTCATTTCTTTCTTCGTTACACGTACTATACATTAGTTTGTAACCTTCAACTGTATAAAATTACATTTAAGTGCTTGACGGAAGGAAAATGAAAATCCGTTAATAAGTCAGACAGTTACATCACTTCCCCTTCGGGTATCCGCCTCCCTCCATAAGTGCTATGCACGTTGCAGGTTACACAGGGGCTCGGCGCACGATCACATTTCCGCCACGGCTGCTCTAGTGGAAAGAGGTGCGAAATCGGTCAGTGCCTATTACCTACATGACCAGATTAGATTCAAGTTTCGAACTGTGAACATCAGGATGTCGAAGCGTAGAAGTGTTGAAAGATGGAAGATAAAGCGAACATTATTAGGTACTGATATTGAACGTGGCCTGCCCCAAATGGGCATTAATTCTGCATGTATAGCAACGTAAGTAGTATAAAAACAGACACTTCGGTTTTAGTGAACCTCGAATATAGTGAACGAAATATGCTGGTTCGCAGAGGTTCACTATATCCGGAGTTGACTGTATTCCTAAAATTTATTGAATTAAGCTGTTCTCTGATCTGATGATCGCAACCCATTAACGGCCATAACAATTTTCTCTATCCACAGTTTAGGTCCTGCATTCTTCTTTTTTCCGACGTGTCGCTTCAAGATAGGATAGAGTACACACATCCTTGTACAGGGACATCATTTTATTTTTACTAACATTTTTAATATTAACCTGGCTATATCTTTGGATTAAAGGTCTAGAACCGGAAACACCGCTTGCTCCCCCTTTCAAGACTGGAGTTCGATGATGCTGGCATAAAATAAAAATCACTTTACTACGTATAGGAGGGAAGAAAAGTAGTTCATCCATTTATGTGAACTAGGAAATATTGCGATTTTGAGTTTGATAATTTTCATTAGGTTTTTGTTTAATTAAAATACAGTACAGTATTAACAGTTAGTGTTTTTACTCACGAATTGAGCTATCCATTCGGACGTATTAATTATGCTGTGTGTATTGTACTGTTACAGCACATTGGCGTACAATATAGATAATGAAGTTAAATTGAACAATAATCATAATATGGATATTTAAACACATTTTTGAAAATGGTGGCCGTTCATTTCGATACAGGCTTCAGTTCTTTTGTGCATATTATCGCACTATAGACTACTGTACCTAATTCCAATTACCAGTTTCGTCCTTCGTACGAGTAACTCATGTCCTACTCTATAAAAGAGTACCTTACGTACCGTAAATTCAATCTTCACTTCTGCCCGATCCGAAGAGATAAAATTACTCAGAAATGCTATCTGCTGTCCGTTCAAGTGGTTTTGTCGCAGGGTCGTAGAAAGGGGGGGGGGGAATCACGTGACAGCTAATTACTTAACGAGGCCCTTTTATTTAAGTTATTTTAAACAGTTGTATAATATTACGTAGACGTCCAATTCCTTACAGAAATTACTGTTTTCAGAAAAGAGCTAAGACAGCCCAGCTACTAGACTTTACAGAGGGGCGAACAGAAGCAGGTGGGAGAAACCGGGATGCGACGTAGGGAAACGGACGACAGTACCTGTGCGAAAATATGATTCAATATTGAAAGCTCTTTCGTCACTGGAAAACGCGAACATATTTTTGGAACGTACTGTTTACTATGACCGTAAAGCAACTATGACTGTATATGCGGTCTTGGATCTGTGTGGAGGACGGTTGAACTTCATTAGTAGAAGGGGTGGGAGTGAAGTACATTCAAAAGCTCAGGTACAATAAAACTGAAGTAAAAATAAAATTAATGTCCCTGTACAAGAAGGATTACAGTATAATGGTCCTCAACCCTTCCTCCCGCATCTTTGTGAAAGTGAACCCTAGGAAATTCCAAGGCCGAGTACATAGTAGCTTACCTCTAGTGGGAAGAGGTGCGAAATCGGACAGTGCCTACTACCTACATTGCCAGATTAGATTCAAGTTTCGAACTGTGAACATCAGGATGTCGAAGCGTAGAAGTGTTGAAAGTTGGAAAATACAGCGAACATTAGTACTGATATTGAACGTGGTCTGACCCAAACAGGCATTAATACTGTATAGTGTATGTATAGCAATGTCAGCGGCATAAAAACAGACACATTGGTTTTAGTGAACTTCGGATATAGTGAACGAAATATGCTGGTCCGCAGAGGTTCACTAAAACCGAAGTTGACTGTATTCCTAAAATTTATTGAATTAAGCTGTTCTCTGATCTGATGATGGCAACCCATTAACGGCCGAAACAATTTTCTCTATCCACAGTTTAAGTCCAGCATTCTCCTTTTTTCCGACGTGTCGCTTCAATATAGGACAAAGTCCACACATCCTTGTACAATGTTTATGAATTCATGAATGACGACTGTAGAACAAATTCCAGAATAATTTACCGCAAACATACCTATATAAAAACTGGGCTAACTAATGACTAGGGCACATCTTGTGCAAGACTACAATTAGGTACGTATTTAACGCGTTCAAACGCTCTTCTACACATCCGTGTAAGCCTGTAATGCATATTACAGGTTATTATACTGATTAAAGAGCGTACATTCAAATGAGCCATTGTTTCGGAACTAGCATCAAAGAGTCGTAACTGCAGCGAGAGACATTTCAGTCCGTAATTAAAAGACAACGCCACACTGCACTATACCAAATTGTCAGGTTACCGCGAAGCCGAGCGCCCGTGTCCTTCGCGTCTCAAGGCTCTTCCCATTTAATTTTGTCTGCACAAAACGTACCTTTCTATTCGGGGACGTAAAATAGGAAATCTACTGCCGCAAGTTGGCGCCAGCCCGTGTCTGAGAACTACACGCAGAAGCGGGGTCTCCGCAGATGAAGCATTCCATTTAACTCATTGAGCTAAGTTATGAAAATAAAAATCGCATAAAAATAAAAGTCGCCGTAGATTTGCAGTGCCTTATATAGCAAGTAGTCGTGGTGTGTCTTTTTTCAAGCAGCGCTCAATGAAAACTTCGATGTAGCCTCTTGTGTTATGAATCAAACCCAAGTTGTGTTTCAATTATCTTACCTTTCAAAGCGGATAAACTGGAATCGCGTCTGTTTACGATTTATTAATACCATGTAAACTAGGAAACGCTTTCAGAACGGCATTGGGAGTCGTCTGACCTTGCAAGGCTGCGCAGCTTTACGACATATTTCAGACCGGAGTCACATGATCATCTACGAGATAATTAGATTTCAAAATTTCATGTCCATTCCGGACTACCGCTTACTGTACATGGGCATGGTCGAGCTATTACTAAGTTCTGCTTGTGTCGTGGTACGTTCCCATTACTAGCTCTGTTTTGTTCAATACCAATTACACATCATCATCATCGGAGAATACATTATCTTACATCCCAGAGGATATCATGGAAATGTATCACCTTTCACTATGTGGAACTCTGAACTATATCAGTGGGGCTTCGGTAGCCTATACACATCGCACTGAACTCCAATGCCTTGCTATACTTTGATTTACATTTTTTGATAATGCTACGACCAGGTGGAGCAATATCGGGATTGTAATGTGAGGCAATCGTTAAATATAGTAGTTAAAAAAAAAGGAGTACGATGCAGTGTAACCAACCAAACATTTTCCATTAAAAAAATAGTCAAGCTCTTCGTTAGGTGGAAAGAAGGAAAATATTATTAAAAAATTTAGGCCTATACTACAGTAAATTGTGTGGAGTTTTCAAGTTATTTTCTTTGCTATATAATAATAATAATAATAATAATAATAATAATAATAATAATAATAATAATAATAATAATAATGTTTTTCTCTTTGCTATATAATAATAATAATAATAATAATAATAATAATAATAATAATAATAATAATAATAATAATGGTGTTCAATCAACAGTCCGAAGACAGGTTTGAACGTCACAAGTGATACCAAGAAGGCACCACTTATGAGGCAACTAGCCAGGAGATAATAGGGTAGGGTGACAAATTTCTTAATAATAATGATAATAATAATAATAATAATAATTATAATAATAATAATAATAATAATAATAATAATGTTATTCTCTTTGCTATAGAATAATAATAATAATAATAATAATAATAATGTTATTCTCTTTATATATAATAATAATAATAATAATAATAATAATAATCATAATAATAATAATGTTATTCTCTTTGCTATATATTAATTATAATAATAACAATAATGGTGTTCAGTCAACAGTTCGAAGACAGGTTTGAACATCACAAGTGATACCAAGAAGGCACCAGTTATGAGGCAACTAGCCAGGAGATAATGGGGTAGGGTGGCAAATTTCTTAATAATAATAATAATGATGTTATTCTCTTTGCTATATAATAATAATAACAATAATGGTGTTCAGTCAACAGTTCGAAGACAGGTTTGAACATCACAAGTGATACCAAGAAGGCACCACTTATGAGGCAACTAGCCAGGAGATAATAGGGTAGGGTGACAAATTTCTTAGTAATAATAATAATAATAATAATAATAATAATAATAATAATAATAATAATAATGTTATTCTCTTTGCTATAGATTAATAATAATAATAATAATAATAATAATAATAATAATAATGGTATTCTCTTTGCTATATAATAATAGTAGTAATAATAATAATAATAATAATAATAATAATAATAATAATAATAATAATAATAATAATAATAATAATAATAATAATAATAATGGTGTTCAGTCAACAGTCCGAAGACAGGTCTGAACATCACAATTGATACCAAGAAGGACCACTTATGAGACAACTAGCCAGGAGATAATGGGGTAGGGTGGCAAATTTCTTAATAATAATAATAATAATAATAATAATAATATTGTGGGTCCCTATCACCACGACATTGACCGTCCTCAGATTGCGGATAGAGACAGCCTCCAGATATGGAGGGTAGCTGCGAATATATTGAATAAGCAGTCGTGGACAGCAGATAAGGAGTGCTCCTCCAGCTTGGGGGTTGGGCGAATGGCTAACAACCCATCACCGTAAAAAAAACAGCTTGTTACGAAAGCATACAATAAGCCTCGGAATGGGACTGATTCTCTGGATTAAGAGTGTTTGAGAATAAGGTTCTTAGGAAAATATTTGGGGCTATGACGGATGAAGTTACAGGAGAATGGAGAAAGTTACACAACGCAGAACTCCACGCATTGTATTCTACACCCGACATAATTAAGAACATTAAATCCAATCGTTTGATATGGGCAGGGCATGTAGCATGTATGGGCGGAACCAGAAATGCATATAGAGTGTTAGTTGGGAGGCTGGAGGGGAAAAAGACCTTTGAGAAGGCCGAGACGTAGATGGGAGGATAATATTAAATTGGATTTGAGGGAGGTGGGATATGATGATAGAGACTGGATTAATCTTGCTCAGGATAGGGACCGATGGCGGGGTTATGTGAAGGCGGCAATGAACCTCCGGGTTGTCTAAAAGCCATTTGTAAGTAACTGCCGTTTTTCTCAAAACTTGTACTGTTGATATTTTAACCACAACATTATAATCACAGGACTCAACAATTTAATCGATTTTCAAAGCTGTTATTTTATGCGGATCTACGGACTGACTTGTATACTGGTAAAAGATGAGATAATTCTGTAATAAGCCTCCGATATTATGTTGACATAATGACATACTGCGAATATAAACTTACAAAGAAAAAGAGTCTTACACGCTTTTATGTCGCACATAAATCGTGTACTACATGCCAACTTGCAATAACGTTTATTTACTACACAACATCCCGCGCGTTCGCTGCGACGTGCGATGTATATATAATTCCACGTCTTCCGCTGCGGAACAATTCTTCCGCATAATATTGCAAGCCTGGCGAATAAGTTTTCGATTCCAGGCTAGGGACTCTCGTCCTTTAAATATAGACCTATCGTATTCTTAATGCTCTGGAAGAAAGGAAGATGATAAATTGACATTATGTACAGTCTGATCCGTTTGGGTACGGATTTTTTTTATTTTAGTACGTTATTTTACGACGATTTATCAACAGCTTAGGTTATTTAGCGTATGAATAATAATAATAATAATAATAATAATAATGATTTATTTTAGCTGGCATAGTTAAGGCCGTAAGGCCTTCTCTTCCACTCAACCAGCAAAAAGTGTATATACATATGCATGAACTTACAAAGAATCCAACAATTTGATTTAGATGAAAGTTACATGTATACAAAAGTTATTTACAAATTAAACAACAAAATACTATGAACTATTAATTAAACACTGAAATAAACTGTGTAGCAGAATTAAACTAAAATACATAGAATGTTAATATATTTCAAATAATATTAGGTAATAGAAAGAGATTATTACGAGACAATTAAAATACAGCACAATCAGGATGATGTCTAAAGAAAAAAGTAACAATGTAGTCAGTGATAGTTTAAATCAGTATGATTGGAGTGAAATGCTAATAAGGTTATCTTTTAAGCTGTTCTTAAAGGTGTTTATTGTCTTGCAGCCCCTAATACTTTGTGACAAGGAATTCCATTGACGCGAGGTGGATATTGTAAAAGATGATGAATAACAAGATGTTCTATGAAGAGGTATACTTAGCGTGCCACAGATAAGTGATCTGGTATTTACGTCGTGGTTAGAGTATAGATAAGAGAAACGAGACGAAAGGTAATTTGGTGTTGAAGTGTGCAGAATTCGAAAGAGTAAAGACAAAGAGTGTAAAGTTCTACGTTCTTTAAGTCGGAGCCACGAGAGACTTGCGAAGGATGGTGATATGTGATCATACCGTCGGATGTTGCACACGTATCTGACGCACATATTCTGAGCTCGCTGTAACTTGACTGACAATTCAGAACTTAGGTCACTTAACAAAACGTCACAATAATCGAAGTGCGGCGTTACTAGGGTTTGCACTAGGGTAAGTTTTAGTTGCTGGGGCAAGAAGTTTCTCAAGCGACTCAAACAGTGAATGGAGGAACAGATTTTTTTATCGTTTCTTTAACTTGAAAATTCCAACTTAGATTATTATCAAAAAAGAAGCCAAGATTTTTTACGACAGATGAATAAGGGATTAGTGTGTTGTTAAGGGTAACAACTGAAAGATTACTGTTATTAAGGAGTTAACTAAACGCTTATGTCCAATAATTATGGCTTGAGTCTTACTTGGATTAAGTGCGAGTCCGAAATTGGCCGCCCAAGTGGAGACAGTGGCTAGGTCACAATTTAACTTGTCAATCGATTCATTGATCGTATTGGGTCTGGAATGTATGTAAAGTTGTAGGTCGTCGGCATAGAGGTGATATCGGCAATACTGTAAGTTCTTTGATACGTCATTAATGTAGATAGAGAAAAGTAGTGGTCCTAATACGGAGCCCTGCGGCACTCCCGCCTTTGTGCATCTCCATTGGGAGAATTGATTATCAAGTGAAACACACTGTTGGCGGTCACGTAGGTAGGAGTCCATCCAGCTCAAGGTATTGTCTGACAGGTGCAAAGCCTTCATCTTTGCAAGAAGCAAGTCGATATCAACAGAACCAAAGGCATTGCTGAAATCGAGAAGAGTTAGTGCCGTTACTTCACCCCTATCCATAGCTTCACGGATGTCCTCAGTCACTTTAAGTAGGGCTGTAGAAGTGCTGTGTCCATGTCTAAAACCCGATTGATAGTCATCAAGGAATTTGTGTTCGTCGAGATAGTCCATAAGTTGTCCATGTACAATATGTTCTAATGCTTTTGAAAGAGTGGGAAGAATTGATATCGGTCTGTATTGGTTTACTGTAGAAGGTGTGTTAGATTTAGGTAAAGGTTTCACTAATGCCATTTTCCAGAGAGAGGGGTAGGACCCAGTCATAATAGATGCATTGAATATATGGGTGACGGTCGGCAGGATCACATCTATTATTTTATACAGGAGAGTGATATTTATATTGTCTATACCTTGGGCTTTAGATTTCATACGTCGCAGCGTCTTCATTACGTCAGTCGGGTTAATGTATTTAAAGAAGAATTTATCCCACACAGGTTGGGGGTAAGATCTGAGAAATTCAAGATGAAGGTGATAATGCCGGTGAAATGGTCCGGGGTCCAGCACCGAAAGTTACCCAGCATTTGCTCATATTGGGTTGAGGGAAAACCCCGGAAAAAACCTCAACCAGGTAATTTCCCCGACCGGGAATCGAACCCGGACCACCTGGTTTCGCGGCTAGACTCGCTAACCGTTACTCCACAGGTGGGGACTTTGGGTACGGATAATATTAATTTATTGTTATAAAGCTATTATGATAGTAGGAAAAATTTCTTGCTGGTTATATTATGATTAAAAGATGGGAATTTCCATATATGACAATCAACACTGAATAATCTAAAAGGACAAATGAAAATCGTAGATGATTAAAATGGCTACTACAAATCAACAGCGGGCACAATGTGCTATTTGGTATGCTAAATTTGAGAGTGTTAAAAGAGTTCAAAGGAAATTTCGACGTGAGTATGGTGTGCGTAATGTACCTAAATACGATTCCATAATGTTGTATATATTATTTTAATGTACCGAAGTACATATGATGTTTCCATGCAGATATTCTGCGTCATATGAAAGAGTAGTGGAACGGAGGAAAATTCTCTCCGGCACCGGGATTTGAACCCGGATTTTCAGCTCTACGTGATGATGCTTTATCCACTAAGCCACACCAGATAATGTTGTGGTATCGAACATTTGTGAAAACAGGTTCTGTGTTTAAAAAAGCATGCAGGAGGTCGCAGGCGAAACCCAGTATGAGAAGCAGCTATCTCTTGGCTTGGTCCCCAAACTCCCCAGATCTAACCCCTCCTGACTTCTTCGTGTGGGTTTTGTTAAAGACATTGTCTATTCACAAAACCCAGGAACAATGATGATCTGAGAGTAAAAATTACTCAAGCTTTTCAACAAATCACCCCTCTTATGTTACAACGGACATGGGCTGAATTGCATCACAGTTATGAGTTGTGCAGGGTGCGCAATGGGGGTCATGTTGAGCTCTGAGGAATCTCCCATCTTTCAGCGTTGTATGCACAAAGTTTCAACAAATAAAGTTCAGTAGTAAATGTTTTACGGTGTTTTTATTTTATCCATACCCAAACGGATCACCTTGTATAACTTCTCATTTCACTCCTCTTCCGCTGAATCACAGAATTACTCTGTATATAACGATATAATTAGGCTTTTTCTCGAAAATAAACCAAACTTTTAAATAAAAAATCGCGAAGAAATTAATGGTGTAAAACCAGTGAAAAACTACCCTATACCAAATACATTTTTCTTTTTCTAAATTTAACCCTTTCCAGCCCAAATTAAATTTAAAATTAAAAAAAATATATATATTTTGACATGAAGGAGAAACGCTGCCCGATAGTGTTTTGTTTCGGGATTTCAGGGGTGCCAGTTATCTTAAAAAATAACTAAGAATATGGCTATGATAACATATGGAGTCATTTGGCATTTTACATGCATTCTCAGAGCAGGTAAAGTGTATGATGCCATATGGAATCATTGGGCTGGAAAGGGTTAAATAACGTTCCCTTCTTCTTCTTCTTCTTCTTCTTCTTCTTCTTCTTCTTCCCTTCAAGTACTAGGCCAAATGGCCTGTTACGATCTCACAGTTGAATTTTCAATCCAGCGCTTCTTTGGACGACCGAGAGATCTCTTCCCGTTTGGACGATAGTGGAGCATGACTTTTGGGATTCTATCTCTATGCATGCGATGCAGATGATTTATCCAGTTGTTCTGATAATGTTTTACGTGATTAATTACAGGTTCTAGTTGTAATTCTTCCATTAAATCTTCATTGCGTTTGTGACCCCATTTCGTATATCCCGCTGAATATCTCATAAATTTCATTTCATTAGCCGTTATTCTGCTTTCGTCTTTCTTCCTCAATGTCCATGTCTCACTGCCGTAACAAAGTACAGGTCTCGCCGAGGTCTTGTATAGGCGAATTCTGGTATGCCTTTGTACTAGGGAAGGTTTCATAATGTTGTTAATTATTCCCATTGTTTTGGTGTATTACAAATTTTCTGTGAAATGTCTACTTCATCGAAAAAAGATAATGTGTATCCGAGATATGTAGAATAATTTACTCTTTCTAATATTTTTTAATCTAAATATATTTTGCTAGGCATAGAGTATTTTCCGCAGAAGGCCATAATTTTAGTTTTTTTCTTTATTGATTTTCATACTTACTTACAAATGGCTTTTAAGGAACCCGAAGGTTCATTGCCGCCCTCACATAAGCCCGCCAGCGGTCCCTATCCTGTGCAAGATTAATTCAGTCTCTATCATCATACCCCACCTCCTTCAAATCCATTTTAATATTATCCTCCCATCTACGTCTCGGCCTCCCTAAAGGTCTTTTTCCCTCCGGTCTCCCAACTAACAATCTATATGCATTTCTGGATTCGCCCATACGTGCTACATGCCCTGCCCATCTCAAACGTCTGGATTTAATGTTCCTAATTATGTCAGGTGAAGAATACAATGCGTGCAGTTCTGTGTTGTGTAACTTTCTCCATTCTCCTGTAACTTCATCCCTCTTAGCCCCAAATATTTTCCTAAGCACCTTGTTCTCAAACACCCTTAACCTATGTTCCTCTCTCAGAGTGAGAGTCCAAGTTTCACAACCATATAGAAGAACCGGTAATATAACTGTTTTATAAATTCTAACTTTCAGATTTTTGGACAGCAGACTGGATGATAAGAGCTTCTCAACCGAATAATAACACGCATTTCCCATATTTATTCTGCGTTTAATTTCCTCCCTAGTGTCATTTATATTTGTTACTGTTGCTCCAAGATATTTGAATTTTTCCACCTCTTCGAAGGATAAATCTCCAATTTTTATATTTCCATTTCGTACAATATTATTGATTTTCATATCATATTTAATTCCAATTTTGTTAAAATTAAAAATTGAACGTTGTAATTCATCTTCTGAGGATGCCACCAGAGCTAAATCGTCTGCAAAAAGTAATGAATCCAGTTGTAAATGTCTACTGAGTTGTATGTATCCTTGAGGCAATCTTTTCAATATTCGGAATCAGCAAAAACTCTTGCCTCTGATAATTAATAATAAATATTTTGAGCTAATGCCTTCATGGACGGAGATCCTTCACGTTTCACAGGGGATCAGTTCCTTTATAGTCTTTGCCTTACGAGCCACGTCATAATTGTTTGTCTGAGTAATAAAACTATTCTGCTCACGGCTTCGTTTGTCTCAAGAGCAAACTGCGTCAACTTACACATACGTATTACATATCAAACGAGAATTCGCATGGACAAGGACCGGCATGAAGAAGGGCATTAAATACTTCCTTCATTTCCTAACCTGACATACAATTATTATCATCGCAAATGTTTCCTCCCAATCACCATAACATCAATGACACCACAAGTTGGCTGTCTTTACGTTGCCATATACACCAATGAGTTGGATATGCACCAAATACGCTCTAGAATAACATTAAAGTTGAAGGCCGATCTCTAGTAATTATAAGGAACACATTAGTGCAAAGCATTCGCTATAAAATGCAAGACTGCAACTTAGTACCGCACCCTACTGGAATGAGCAAATCTACAACTCGAGGCCGAATCGATGCAAACCTTAGGACTTATTATACAGGGTGATTCCTATAAAGCGTTGCAAGTTTAAACACAATTCAACCATGGACTTTATATAAAGCGTTGCAAGTTTAAACACAATCCAACCATGGACTTTATGTAAAGCATTGCAAGTTTAAACACAATTCAACCATGGACTTTATATAAAGCGTTGCAAGTTTAACCACAATCCAACCATGGACTTTATGTAAAGCATTGCAAGTTTAAACACAATTCAACCATGGACTTTATATAAAGCGTTGCAAGTTTAAACACAATCCAACCATGGACTTTATGTAAAGCATTGCAAGTTTAAACACAATTCAACCATGGACTTTATATAAAGCGTTGCAAGTTTAAACACAATCCAACCATGGACTTTATGTAAAGCGTTGCAAGTTTAAACACAATCCAACCATGGACTTTATGTAAAGCGTTGCAAGTTTAAACACAATTCAACCATGGACTTTATATAAAGCGTTGCAAGTTTAAACACAATTCAACCATGGACTTTATATAAAGCGTTGCAAGTTTAAACACAATTCAACCATGGACTTTATATAAAGCGTTGCAAGTTTAAACACAATCCAACCAAGGACTTTATATAAAGCGTTGCAAGTTTAAACACAATCCAACCATGGACTTTATATAAAGCGTTGCAAGTTTAAACACAATCCAACCAAGGACTTTATATAAAGCGTTGCAAGTTTAAACACAATCCAACCATGGACTTTATGTAAAGCGTTGCAAGTTTAAACACAATCCAACCATGGACTTTAAGTAAAGCGTTGCAAGTTTAAACACTTTTCAACCATAGACTTTATATAAAGCGTTGCAAGTTTAAACACAATTCAACCATGGACTTTATGTAAAGCGTTGCAAGTTTAAACACAATCCAACCATGGACTTTATATAAAGTGTTGCAAGTTTAAACACAATCCAACCAAGGACTTTATATAAAGCGTTGCAAGTTTAAACACAATCCAACCATGGACTTTATATAAAGCGTTGCAAGTTTAAACACAATCCAACCAAGGACTTTATATAAAGCGTTGCAAGTTTAAACACAATCCAACCATGGACTTTATATAAAGCGTTGCAAGTTTAAACACAATCCAACCATGGACTTTATGTAAAGCATTGCAAGTTTAAACACAATTCAACCATGGACTTTATATAAAGCGTTGCAAGTTTAAACACAATTCAACCATGGACTTTATATAAAGCGTTGCAAGTTTAAACACAATTCAACCATGGACTTTATATAAAGCGTTGCAAGTTTAAACACAATCCAACCAAGGACTTTATATAAAGCGTTGCAAGTTTAAACACAATCCAACCATGGACTTTATATAAAGCGTTGCAAGTTTAAACACAATTCAACCATGGACTTTATGTAAAGCGTTGCAAGTTTAAACACAATTCAACCATGGACTTTATGTAAAGCATTGCAAGTTTAAACACAATTCAACCATGGACTTTATATAAAGCATTGCAAGTTTAACCACAATTCAACCATGGACTTTATATAAAGCGTTGCAAGTTTAAACACAATCCAACCATGGACTTTACGTAAAGCATTGCAAGTTTAACCACAATTCAACCATGGACTTATTTAATGTGTTAGATCCAAAGAAGCCACCGGAGTGGCTCAGTCGGTTAAGGCGCTTATCTGTCGGTCTGAAGTTGCGCTCGGGCGCGGGTTCGATTCTAAACGACATTTCATACAAGTTGAGAGGATGCGAAGGCATTTCTTTCCCCTTCTACTTGCACTGAGTCCGTCAGTAACAGAGCTGTAGCTGTTACCTCTTATACCTACACCCCCAAGTTGTACACAAAGAAAATAAAATATTAAATAAAGTACATAAGTGGATATAAAATACAATGACACAGATGTTTGACAATTAGCCTAGTTGTTTCAGTATATTTTAGTGTCGTTCTTACAATATTTTCAACTAATAATCAATTAAATTAAGGAATGTTAGTTTGTATTATTAAGTCGGGGGAGCGACACAGTGCAGATTGCCCCAGTGTGTATGCTTAGAGTAGCAACTAGCGGTGAAGAAAGCATTTATCTTCTGCTGTCAGTAGCTTTTTAATGTGCCAGTTTATATAAACAACAATAAAATAAAATACAAACGCTTAGTATAGACTTTCCAAATATAGATAATTGGCAAACCTTTTCAATACTAAGAATTTTCACTATGTTCAAAGTCAATTAGTCGAATGTTAGTAAGATAGACAGTAGCATCTTCCCCTTCACGGATGGTAAAGAGTGTGAGTAGAGGGGAAAGCCTATCAACCAAACTGAAATGGGGATTAGCTTGGGCTGCAGAAAAGTATATTCTACTATACATGTGCTAAAAAGAATAAATGTTTATCTCCCCTCTTGCTTAAAAAAGTCCCTTGTGCAGACACTTGTATTTCCATATTGACATTTTACTGACTGACCTCTCCAGCGACAACAAAACGAAACTTCAACGTGCTCATAACTTGTGTGTACGTTTTGTAAGCAATGTTCGTAAATACGATCATATTACCCCATCCCTGGAAGCAATAGGTTGGCTTAAACTAGATAAGAAAAGAAATTTACACTCACTTCTCTTTCTCTTCGAAATCTTGAACTCTTCTATTCCTTCGTACCTGTCGTCTCGCTTCACTTACCTTTCTTCCCACCACAATCTGAACACACGCTCTCGTCATGAAACAATACTAACAATACCATCCCATCGCACCTCCTCATATTCATCCTCTTTCACAATAGCCCTGCCAAGACTCTGGAATTCGCTACCTGCTAGCATCAGGAACTGTCGAAATAAAATTGAATTCAAACGCAAACTTACTAGGCACTTGGTCAGTAATTGATTTCTTGTAAATAGTTTCCTTAATCTATCACAAAATATTTCAATATCCAGTAATTCCATCACTATACAATTTTGTTATTCTAGGTTTAATTTGTAACTCAGTAAATATAAAATATTCCTTGTTTTTCTATGATAAATTATCTAGCTTTAATTAGTCAGGTAATCTCTTCGTACTTTGATTTTTATTGTAACTGTAAATTTAATACTAATTGTAATTTTATTTGTAATTATAATTGTAAATTTAATACTAATTGTAATTTTATTCTTCATATTATAGTTGGAATCTCCTGGTAGAGGGGCAGAGAAGGCCTGGCGCCCTTATCTCTACCAGGTTAAATAAATAAATACTACTACTACTACTACTACTAAATTATCTGATTGGGGTTTTTCCGAGGTTTCCCCCAACCGTAAGGTGAATGCCAGGTAATCTATGGCGAATCCTCGGTCTGTTCTCGCCAAATACCATCTCGCTATCATCAATCTCATCGACTCTAAATAACCTCGTACTTGATACAGCGTCGTTAAGAAACCAACTTAAAGAAAGCATCGCGTTGGTGTGTATTCCGAGGATTTCCACGTTACCTGTTTGTTGGACCGTTCAACTCAGGATGCCATAGATTTGGTAGTGTGGAAATAGGCCTACAAAATAGTTATGTAACTTTTATTTATTGTTTTCGCAAAGTTGTTTAGCATTGCTGTTTGAAAATCGTGCAAGAAGATATTTGGGAAGAATAGGTAATTAATTTCATGACACTCCAAGCATTGAATAGAGTTATGAAGAACTTTAATAAGATTAACCGATCTCAGAGACTGAACATGGACCAAATATAAAATCAGTACTTCATATTTATCTCACAAATGAGAATCTCCAGCGTAAACATGGTAACTGACATTTTTGTAAAAAATGAGATATGTTGCGTATAATACGGTATCTTACATTCTGCGTCTAATGCAGTAGTTAGTTTTCCAACATCTTAACAGGTGGCAGAAGTATACAGATTTTACTTTCCTGGTAACTAAAAAGACTGTTGCATGTAGAAATGATTATTTACCTATAACTTCAAAACACTATGTCTTACTCTCGAACCTCTCAAATATTACAGGTAATTCAGGTTTATTTGCACAATAAAAAGCTTAGAAGATTGGTTCACCAATATTTGAAATGTAAATACGATAAGAAAACTCATTTTAGGACGAACCGGCAATATCAACTTCATTCAAAAGAGTTCCAAATTACCTAAAGGGATTAATATAGAATTACTAATTTCAACTATCTGAAGTAATTAATCTCACTAAATCGATTTCAGTTAACTTAAGCATTTAATCTGATATAACTATTTTCAACTGAGTAAAGCCATCAATATGTTGCTACTAATTTCAGTTAACTGAAGAAATTATTCTGGAGCTAACCATTTCAGTTAGCTGAAACAATTAATTTGGTGATACCAATTTCAGTCAGCTAAAACAATTTATCTGATTTGTTATGTTCAGTAACGTGAATAAATAAAATGGTACCCATTTAAATTACGTTTCAACAATTAAAATGACGGTGCCAATTTCAATTAGATGAAGCATCTTGTGAATCAAGTACATAAAATTAATCTGGCGGTACCAATTCCATTATCTAGAGTAAGTTAATTCTGAGTTGTTGATTCCATACAACTCAAGAAATTAATCTGAAGGTATTAATTTTAATTAGCCGAAGGTATTAATCTGATGTACAAACTTCAATTACGTAAAACAATTAATGTAAATGTACCAATTTCAATTACGTGAAGTAATTAAACTGATGGTGTCAATTTCAATTGGTTGAAAGATTTGATCTCACGGTACCAATTTCGATAAGACGAAGGAATTAATTTGGCGATACCAATTTCAATTAGGCTAGATGAAGGAACTAATCTGACGTGCCAAATAAGGTAGGTGAATCAATTAATGTGACAGTACTATTTCATTAACGTGAAGCAAGTGAACTGGCTGTACCAGTTCCAATTACGTGAAGGAATTAATCTAGGGCCTATTTTACAAAGGTATGGTGTTGTACATTACAAGTAAATTCTCTAGTATGTAGGAAGAATACTAAAATTTCTGTTCCACAAAAGTTTCTACAGTAGTACTTTACCACTATACTTACAAATTATGAATGAAGTTTCATGATTGTGTTCCACAAAAGTTTTTTGTAACTCAATAGTCAATCGTCAAGTATTCTCTACCAATGAAAGGAGACTAATACATACATGTACTAATGTGATTTAAATTTATTTATTTCATATTATTAAGATATATTTTGATAAATATGTGCTATAACATTTATTTTCTTTCTTCTATTTCCTTCAAAAGAATAATTTCATCTCCTTTGACACCATTTCAATAATTTTGCAGTGCTAGCAATTTCGTAACAATTAAGTTTGGCGGCTGAAGATAGTTATTAGTGGCATCTGTTGGTTAATATGGAAAATTATCAACGAGCATTATGTGGGGATCGCGGAAAAGCATGATAATAATGAAGAAGTAAATTTATGATTACCTGCTATTTGAAAAAAAAAATTTACTATTTAAAAATATATATATTTGCATTTCTTTTTTCAAAATTCTGTTCACTGTGCAGTGATGAAGCGTTTCCCACATAACTATGCAACATTCTATGAAGAAATTTTTTGTGTGTATTTATGCATGCCATATCTACAATATGATGCAAGACAACTTCGTTAGCTTTGATAGATTGTCTGATAAAAATAAATTCATTTAAAAATGGTCAATGATTAGTGTTTTCCTGCAACACAAAATACAAAAAAAGATATTCATTATGGAATGTAGTTGAAAGAGCACTGTAAACGTGAGTTTCAGCAATAAAATGAAAGAGAGAGAACATGAAGTTTACAAGTTTGTGAATTATGAGAGAAACGCTTTATCACTGCACAGTGAACTGCCACCATTTTGAATTTTGAAAAAAAAAAATTAAATATTTTTTTTTATTGTAAAAATATTTTTTTCATATAGCAGAATGACGGTGTTTTACAGATACCATTTTTCATTATTGTATAAGATATAATAATGAAGGGAAAAAAATGTTGATTATTTCCAAAAAAATTACTGCTGTAAGCTGTACCTAACCCCTTAAATTTAAATAATAAGTACAATAAATACGGATTTTTCTTTCCTTCATACCTTTCGCAAGGCTTTCAACCAACGAATAAGTAATTCTCTATCCTTCATAACTTTTTGAGTCCATTCATGTGTAATATTCAAACAACTGTGTCTCCACAGTTATTGAGAATTTGACTCATGTTTATTATATGAACTTTTTACTTTACTTTTTGGAATAGCTCATACTGCCACTCCCTAAATTATTTACTATTCTCCCGGAAACAGACAGATTTAGTAAATAGAATGGACACTTACTTACTTACTGGCTTTTAAGGAACCCGGAGGTTCATTGCCGCCCTCACATAAGCCCGCCATTGGTCCCTATCCTCAGCAAGGTTAATCTATTCTCTATCATCATATCCCACCTCCCTCAAATCCATTTTAATATTATCCTCCCATCTACGTCTCGGCCTTCCCAAAGGCCTTTTTCCCTCCGGCCTCCCAACTAACACTCTATATGCGTTTCTATATTCGCCCGTACGTGCTACATGCCCTGCCCATCTCAAACGTCTGGATTTAATGTTCCTAATTATGTCAGGTGAAGAATACAATGCGCGCAGTTCTGTGTTGTGTAACTTTCTCCATTCTCATGTAACTTCATTCCTCTTAGCCCCAAATATTTTCCTAAGGATCTTTTTCTCAAACACCTTTAACCTATGTTCCTCTCTCAAAGTGAGAGTCCAAGTTTTACAACCATAAAGAACAACCGGTAATATAACTGTTTTATAAATCCTAACTTTCAGATTTTTTGACAGCAGACTGGATGACAGAAGCTTCTCAACCGAATAATAACAGGCATTTCCCATATTTATTCTGTGTTTAATTTCCTCCCGAATATCATTTATATTTGTTAATGTTGCTCCAAGATGTTTGAACTTCTCCACCTCTTCAAAAGATAAATTTCCAATTTTTATATTTCCATTTCGTACAATATTCTGGTCACGAGACATAATCATATAGGTACTTTGTCTTTTCGGGATTTACTTCCAAACCTATCGCTTTACTTGCTTCCAGTAAAATTCCCGTGTTTTCCCTAATCGTTTGTGGATTTTCTCCTAACATATTCACGTCATCCGCATAGACAAGCAGCTGATGTAACCGTTCAATTCCAAACCCTCTCTGTTATCCTGGACTTTCCTAAAGGCATATTCTAGAACAAAGTTAAAAAGTAAAGATGATAGTGCATCTGCTTGCTTTAGCCCACAGTGAATTGGAAACGCATTTGACAGAAACTGACCTATACGAACTCTGCTGTACGTTTCACTGAGACACATTTTAATTAATCGAACTAGTTTCTTGGGAAAATAGAATGGACACAGTCACTTTAAATTTAAACGAAGCGAGGAAGTTCTATCAAGATATTCTGAATGGTTAAAAATTATTCTTACTACATTGAGAATAGATTTTGCATTAATTACCGAGAAAAATCTACTATTATAATGTAAATGGAAGAAGTAGTGGAAGACCGAGTAGAAGACGTCAGAACAGTTTCAAACAATCTCGAAATGGATCATATTGCGCAGATTTTGAGCGCAAATATATTATATGATTTTGATGATGATGATAATGACGATGGCGACTCGTGTTTCTCAAATTTGTACTGAATATAATATGTACTTCGCTTAAATGTCACGAGATGAGGGCAAACCTTGATGTTAATCCTTGTTTTTGTTCACGTAAATCCAATAACTATAATCATGACGATCTTTCCACCATATTCTACGCTCAGCTGTTA
This sequence comes from Periplaneta americana, assembly GCA_025594305.2. Classification (NCBI taxonomy): domain Eukaryota; kingdom Metazoa; phylum Arthropoda; class Insecta; order Blattodea; family Blattidae; genus Periplaneta; species Periplaneta americana. The sequence goes on along the minus strand of JAJSOF020000015.1, from coordinate 134,755,555 downwards.
AAATTTCCTCCTCCCTCACCACTATCCCCGCCGCCAACAAACTGCAGGAGACCAGAGACAAGTTTCGGCAATGAAGGGACCCCAGGAGGGTAATATTAGTAACGTATAACATGGTAATCCTGATTTGATCTGGCTCCGTATTACTACACTACTGAGAACCCTTGCTATTTGTCCGCGTCCTGCAGCTCGCAGCGGGGAGCTATTGTTTGTCTTGGAAATTAATGTACCGATAATTAGGATAATGCATTATCTATTATGTAAAAGTGACCTTTGCCCCTTTATTCTCGGGAATCACCTACTTTACACTAACTGCTTGCCTCATCCAGCGATTGAAAGCCAGTCCAGCAAGTTCCGGCACACTATAATAAGCTCGTTGTTGTTTAAAGCATGACGACGAAATGATGTTCATTAGGTACACGCGAAAGCCATTGAGAGATTTAAGTGGAAAGATGTGTTATGTACTAATTAGAATTCAGTCAACAAGTTTAAATTTAGTTATGTACTTTTTCTTTATTTAAAGAATTAAGCATAAACGTCTGTTGCATCTTCGCATTGCCTTTCAACTCAATCATTTCTCGAACGTCCAACTCTCCATTCTTTGGATTTGTACTTTAAGTGGTAGATATTGTCGCATCTCGGTCTCCCCCACTCGTTTCTGCTGGCCCATCTGTAAAGCAAACATTCTCATGGATGCAGATAAAAAAGTTATTTTTTTTTTCTTCTACCATGTTAATAATGTCAAAACAAATGCTTGTACATATTTCGGCCACTCGAGCCCAATTACGAGCGCTGTAAAAATAAGTTTCCGTGAGGCCGTGTACAGAAAGAAAACACAGTTTGATTGGAAATATTTATTGGAACAGATACAACTGTTGAGCTATTTTTCAACATATTCCCCACTGGAATTTAGACATTTCTCATGCCATGGATCGACAGAGAAGTGCAGACGGATGTCACAAATTGGTTCCGATCCCAGGCGGTAGACTTCTACGACACAGGGATACAAAAGTTGATCCCACGCTATGCCTCAATTCCTGTGGGGAATAAGTTGAAAATAGCTCAATAATATTTTGTATCTATACAAATAAAATGTTCCATGAAATTTTATTTTATTCCTGTAAACAGCTCCAGTGAAACTTATTTTTTACGGCCCACGTAATTGCGCTCGAGTGGCCAAAATTTGTAAAAGCACTTGTTTTGACATTAACATGGTGGAAGAAAAAAAACTTTTTTTATCTACTACCATGAGAATATTTGCTTCTTAGCTATTTCCTGAAAATATTTGCTGCTCGGAATTAAACTTCTACGCAACTTGTATAGGCCTACAACTGTTCAAAATAGTTTAAAGAAAAGGACCTCGTAAAGTAACTACCACGTGATTTCCTCCTTTTCAACGACCCTGTGCCATAACCACTCGGACGGACAGTAATGACGGTATTCTTTCGTTGCTCCTTCTCTTTGTGTATTATCTCGAAGACTCCCTGCATTTTAATTGGATTGTTTTATGACGCTGCGATGATTATCTAGCGTCTGATTGAGATGAATGTCCAATGCCAGCGAAATGAGCCCAGCTCGGACCGCTTACGACTGGACACCAAGTACTATATGCAGGAAATAAGCTTGCAGCACAGATAGCAAATTAATGTACAGGAATAATGAAGAAATAGAAGTACGTCTAAAATTTAAGCAACTTTCGCCATGAAACGAAAGTGTCCTATTTATAGGACGATAGGCTAATCTGAGTTAAGTCTCCACTGCATCTCCTCCGGCTGAGACAGTAATGTTTTGGCCCGATACGAGTAAACAGGAATATAAGCACTGCTCAGTGACGGATTATATAAGACAGGCATCATAACTTTTACGAACTTTCGGCTCCCGCTGGTCGCCTGAAATCCACCACAGTGCCTTACTGTGAGTTTCTTTATGAGGCGGTATAAGCGAAAATGACATGGGCCGGGGTTCTGAGTTCCCTTTCACTTCCCTGTTGTGCAAAGGGCTACTCTGAATTAATATATCATTTTATTGAGGATATGTATGTATGTATGTATGTATGTATGTATGTATGTATGTATGTATGTATGTATGTATGTATGTATGTATGTATGTATGTATGTATGTATGTATGTATGTATGTATGTATGCATGTATGTATGTGTGTATTCACACTGCAAATGGGTAAATACCCGGTGGCAATGGTAACTAATTATTCTCAATATAGCAATTAATAATAATAATAATAATAATAATAATAATAATAATAATAATAATAGTATAGTAATATTACCAACGAGCATCCTAAATTAAATGAAGCACGATCACATAAAACAGCATTTAAAGTAAATCTAATTTGTATCTCAACCCTAATTTCGAACTTAAACCCACGAGTATCATATGTTCATATATGCACAAATACCTTTCAGCACTACACTCATTTTCTCTGACAACTCACTCACTGCACTGGAACTACGACACATTTCACTGACACTATCCTGATTTCACTAACACTTCAAAAACATTTCACTGTTCAAATACTTTTTCACTACCACTGTAAACTATAAAACTTCACCGACACAAACACACTTCTTCACTGATACAACACTTCAAATAACAAAACATCAATTACATCCTTTAAATAGTGTGCATAATAATACTACCGTCTATTAGTAAAGTCCTTAAGTCTATTTTTAAATACATTGTTGGTTACTGATAAGCCTTTAGTAAGTCTGCAAGTAAAGCATTCTTAATAAAAATGATTATTTCAGTACTTTCCTTCTTGAACATGAATACTTATTTATACATCTGAAAATTCATTTGGAGAAGCTATTTTTAAACAACCATCTAGTAAATTGTCCAATTGTTAAAATATCTACGAAGAAAACTAAGGCAATGGCATTAATTGATACCGAGCACATTATTAGAATTACCTAAAAACTAGTGCATAATAATAATAATAATAATAATAATAATAATAATAATAATAATAATAATATCTTGGAGCAACAGTAACAAATATAAATGACACTCGGGAGGAAATTAAACGCAGAATAAATATGGGAAATGCGTGTTATTATTCGGTTGAGAAGCTCTTATCATCCAGTCTGCTGTCCAAAAATCTGAAAGTTAGAATTTATAAAACAGTTACATTACCGGTTGTTCTGTATGGTTGTGAAACTTGGACTCTCACTCTGAGAGAGGAACATAGATTAAGGGTGTTTGAGAATAAGGTGCTTAGGAAAATATTTGGGACTAAGCGGGATGAAGTTACAGGAGAATGGAGAAAGTTACACGACACAGAACTGCACGCATTGTATTCTTCACCTGACATAATTAGGAACTTAAAATCCAGACGTTTGAGATGGGCAGGGCATGTAGCACGTATGGGCGAATCCAGAAATGCATATAGTGTGTTAGTTGGGTGGCCGGAGGGAAAAAGGTCTTTCGGGAGGCCGAAACGTAGATGGGAGGATAATATTAAAATGGATTTGAGGGAGGTGGTGTATGACGATAGAGACTGGATTAATCTTGCACAGGATAGGGACCGATGGCGGGCTTATGTGAGGGCGGAAATGAACCTTCGTGTTCCTTAAAAGCCATTTGTAAGTAAGTAAGTAATAATAATAATAATAATAACAATAATAATGATAATAATAATAAATATTTGTAAACAAACAAAATCAATATGCATTGTTCATATCTCTATCTAATTTTTACATTGGCTTATAATGCTATTCATTTCATCATCCCCGGCAGTGAGTTAAGAACTGCATGTTATTGTTGATGCTTTCTCGAGTTTGACCTCACGGCCGAAAATATTGGGTTACAAAATGTCAAGGGAAACAGCAAATGTCTTAAACAAATTGTATGGCGTCAGGGCTATGACATTCTGTCCTGCACAAAGAGAATCTCTGCATCGTTGGAGAGATGCGTGCGTTCGAGAACGTAAGTAGCAAAATCCTAAATTTGCTGACTAGCTCAGTCCAAGTCGAACTTGCATCTTGCCTTGATTAGCGATGGAGACACTTACACCGATGTGTAGGCTAGCGTGATATTGAAGGTCCTACATATGCTGCTTGTTTCGTTGTTAAATTTTATAGCTATTGTTTTGCATCTCTGGTAAATGAGAATCGATGGAAAAGGAAACGACCTTGGTTGTTGTACCATGTTGAAGTTTTCTTCAGTCGTGCTTAAAGAACAATTGTCTTAGAATTTAGTTAAAGATATTGCGAATACGAGAAACTTTATTTAGGCAATGCGATCACGTAAATCCGACAGAATGATCCACAAAAACTTGATGTTGAGTTTTGTTTCATCCCGTGGGGGGTCAATTGTCTTCAATTTATAAATGTCATATCTGTCACAATGTTTATACATTAACTTCGATATTAATGATTGATCAGCAGTCTGTTGGGCTACGAGAAAAATCATTCGTGCAATTTTAACATACGGGCTATTCCATATGAAATCGATCTGTAAATTAACCTCGCATTTTTTTATACTCTAATTTTTTCCCTATTTATACAAGGTGCTGAGGAGAGTGCATTTTCAAAAATATACTATCGAAAGTCAAACGGTTTTCGTACTACTGAGCGACAAATTTAGCGTATTTTATAAAAACAAGCCTATTTCAGCGCTCAGAACTCTGGAACCATTTACTGCAGAACATTGAACGGGAGCTCATTTTGAAGCTGGCATTTGGTAGGTTATGTTAAGAAGTAATCCTTATTTTTATTGTACACAGAGAGACAGATAATATGATTTTACTTACATTTAGGCTTTTTGCCCATTTGTAAAAATGTAAAAAATATTGAGAAAAAACCTTGCATTATTAAGAGGAATTCGGCATTGTTTGCTTAGTAGCATGACAATAAGTTTCGAGGGTATTAAATAGATTATTTTCACACACCTGGACTTGAACGGCGCAGTATCGCACGCACTGGCCGAGAGCTGAAGATAAGCAAGTATTGGGCGTCATTTTACTCCTATGTTTATGAAAACTTGTGATAAAGCTAGCCCAGCTATGCGCTACTAGACGAAACATCACGTGTTTCTCTCCTGGCCTTGCTTGTCTCGGCTAGCTCCCTCCTCACAGTCAGCTTTAGTTCACGCGCGTACTATTTATTTTCTTTATTTGATATTTTCAATACTTTCTTATGAACATACCATCAGTAGAAAATATGTGTTTATCTGTACTTTCAATGCGGAATCTAACTATATATTTTTTAAAATATTTTTTCCTAGCCAAAGGCGTCTTAATGAGGAAAAATCTAAATTTCTCCATTTCCATAAAAAAGTAAGAAAATCTGTTTATATGTCAATATAAACTTTAAGTTCTCAGCATCAAAATAAACCATGATTTTTATCATTGGGTGAAAGGGTTTCGGAGCTACAACAGTTTAAATTTGCTAATTTTATGAAAATACGATAAATTTAAATATTTTAAATTTAAACACTATGAAGTTCTGATGCCTCAAACTTTGCACAAAGCATTGTATCACAGTTCTCTACGTACAAAAAAAGTTTCATTGTATTTAGAAATTGTAAGGTCAATTTTCTCTATATTTCGGTCGATTTGAGATGTAATATCTCATACGTATAATGTAACAGTCTTAACCAGAATGTAAGTTTAGTGGATTTGCTACCACCGCCGTATTAAATTGGTCGATATAATTTGAATTCATTATGCCAGATTAATAATTAGTTTAATTGAAGTTAATAACTCCAGTTCAATTGTATGAAGTTCATAAAATGTTATCGCTATATTAATAGTTTCTTGACTGGAACTTCAGATTAATTGCTGTGGATTATTAAAATTACCCCAGATCAATTGCCTGCGTTGAATGAAATTGATACGTCAAAAGATTAATTACTTCACTTAATTGGAATTCGTAGTCTCAGTTCAATTTCTTGAATCCAAAGAAATTCATACCGTCAGATTAATTTCAGATAATTGATATTAGCAGCAACAGGTTATTTCACCTAATTTCACACTGACAAAATAAATTACACAATAGCTAAAATTAACGACGACCTCGACTCAATTTGGACATGGACACGGAAATTTCGACTAAAAAACTAAATCCAGAAAAACCACAGACAATAATGGTGAGTCATTCAAGTTTCTTAAATATTATTATCATACCGCGTTTTTCCCACATTAAAATAAACGGCACCGAAATTCCGTTCAGGGAATCAATAACGAAAACCTAGGTATACATATGATTAAAAGTTTAAATTGGAACATTCAAGTTGCAAAAATTTGCAAAAAATTATTCTCACTAATCCACTCGTTTGGGCGGTTATAGAATTTTCAATCCTTTTTCCTGAAAAAAGATTTTAGTGCAAACACTCGTGATGCCCCACTTCGATTGCTGCAGCCAGAACCTCAATCTGAGATAATTGTTAAAAATCCCACCACCGATAAAGCTCGCGCAAGAAACGATTACCGAAAAGCAATGGCGGCGTTGCTGTCTGTTTTGATGTGTGTATGTAGGCACATCGAGGGGGGAGAGCTGCGAGCCGATGGAAGTACTGCCTCTTCCAAGAAGATAAACAAATGAGGACATCGCTCTGGAAATAAAGAACGTAGCAAGAGAAAAATTCGAAGCTAATTAAATGCGCAACATATGTTTACGAATGAAATAATAATAATAATAATAATAATAATAATAATAATAATAATAATAAAATAATAATAATAATAATAATACCGTGCGATACAAGACACGTATTCACATGAAATGGAACAAATTAAAGCAAATACTCTCTAACATGTTAGCAAATACTCTCTAACATGTTAGAGAGTATTTGACTAAAGTCGTAATGTAATTATCACAACGCAAGACTGATTCTATCGATGTCATTTCTCTTCCGATTGTACTCTTGAATAGCATTAAAGTTATCTCTTGACCTTTCCTGTCGCCCGCTCTTCCTTATCGCATTGTTTCATTCGCATTCCTTCCGTCGGTATTCCCTGCTTGAGAGACCTATACCAATGTATTACTCGTTGCACGAATGATTGCGGGTGGCCAATAGGCGAACTAAAGCATAAACATTGCGTAGGAGATGGATCGTATCGCAAGACGCAGCGGCAAAGCCTCTCTGGAAATGGCGATCATTCGTACAACGAGTAAAACTTTTCAGCTCACTTGGTGTAGCTCTTCTGAAGTCGTCTTAGCATTATTTTTTGAGGGCAGAAAGTTAATAAGGTGAGCGACCAATTCGTATCTTGTGATTATTATTATTATTATTATTATTATTATTATTATTATTATTATTATTTTACTAGGTTACTTTACGACGCTTTATCAACAGCTTAGGTTATTTAGCGTCTGAATGAGATGAAGGTGATAATGCCGGTGAAATGATTCCGGGGTGCAGCACCGAAAATTACTCAGCATTTGCTCATATTGGGTTGACGTAAAACCCGAAAAAACTCAACCAGGTAACTTGCCCCGACCGGGAATCGAACCCGAGCCACCTGGTTTCGCGGCCAGACGCGCTAACCATTACTGCACAGGTGTGGACTATTATTATTATTATTATTATTATTATTATTATTTATTATTATTATTATTATTATTATAAGGTATTGGCGAAGAGGAAATAAAAAACCGAATTGAAAAAGTAAAAAAAAATATATATATATATATATATATATATATATATATATATATATAACATGTTTAAATTCTATATGGTGGGATAAACATTTTTGGAAGGATACCAAAAAAATATTGGAAAAATGTTAGTTGAATCTGTATTAAACTACGGAAGTGAAATATGGGTAACGAATGCATATTATAGAAAAAGAATTTTGGCCGTAGAAATGGATTATTTGGGACGAAGTGCTAGAGTCTCCCGCTTAGACCACATTAAAAATGAAGAAATTAGATATAGGATGGATTCTGAAGAGACAGTGTTAAATAGAATAGAAAAATAAGAGTTTGAAGTGGTTTGGTCATCTGACGAGAATGGGTGAAGTTATTGGCCTAAACAAATTTACCAGTGGAAACCTCCAGGAAGAAGAGGAAGAGGTAGACCAAAAAGAACTTGGGACAACGAAGTAATGGAGGTCATGCACGAGAGGGGGTTGAGGACTGAAGACGCACAAGACAGAAGCCTTTGGAGGATTGGCACAGGAAGACGGCAGCAGCTGTAGAATCCTGAATATACATATATATACACACATACATATATTATTATTATTATTATTATTATTATTATTATTATTATTATTATTATTATTATTACTAGCCGTACCCGTGCGCTCCGCTGCACCCGTTAGAAATAAATATAAAGTAATTACATAATTAAAATAGGACATTTGATCCAGGGAACATGCGTGTTTGATAGAAGGATAAATCGTTTAATATGTTACTTAATTTAAATTATATTTAAATAGTTAAAATGGAATCATTTTGGTCCAGAGAGCACTCATTTGGTGCAATGACAATTCCTTTAACATGTTTCTTAATTTTTATTACATGCATCCATAGTTCAATGAACATTGACATCATTTACATTTAATGTGTGTACTTTATTTTACTAGTTATATGTTTCCATTGAATTATGGTAATAACTTAATTTTAACTCTTGTTTTCTACGTATTCAGTAAATGGCGCTTGGCCCACTATGGTTCTGAACGCTTCAAATAACTTAAATAACTTAAATTAAATTATATTATATTATATTATATAAAAAGTGTGTTGATAACAGATGTACCCCGATAAGTAAGTTTCCAATTTGTTATAGGGGCTCTTGAATCTCAGAAGGAACAAATTTTATTTTACAACAGGGCAACATAATCTGCTTGGCTCATTAACCAAATATTTTGCATTGCATTTAATGCATATGTATTTTAACTCGATTCAATTGAGCATAGTTAAAATTTGGATTATAAAATAATGAAATGCTAAGCTAACATATTATTACTGCATACTAAATCAATACACTCTCGTTGTTCGTTAATTCTATGAGATAAACATTATTTTAAGAAATACAAGGAAACGAATACACAGAATAGCCTATCAAGTTTTCTGTGCCTAAGAAGCTATTTTAATCTTACCTGTCCTCAATTCACTCAGAAGTTCCTGTAATAACATTATAGCATTATGTCCATACAGAGAAACTACACTTTCCAATGGTGAAATAATAATTAATTATACAAATCGGTTATTTTAGCTTCCGATATTGCTTCATACAAACACAGAAATATTTTCTGTAGGCTATGATTCATAGCTTTCGATTGTTGTTGATCAAGGCCCCTTATAGACGAAGTCATTTGTTTATTTCATTACACGGCCTTAGATGGCAGTTATTTTAATTTTAAAACTCATTTATTTCATTACATATCAGTCCTATCAAAATTTTCGAAGAATAAAACTTATCGGAAATGATTTTTAAAGAAAGGTTTGTTATGTAACATTTTTCAAAAACAGCAATAATAAGCGAGATATTTCGATTTATTTAATTCAGGCCCCCTTATAACCCCCCCTTTTAAATAATGTATTTTGAATGCCATATAGCCTATAATCTAAGTTACAACGAACTTAATTTATATTCCAATTTTCATCGAAATCCGTTCAGCCATTATCGCGTGAAAAGGTAACAAACATACAGACAGAGACAGAGACAGACAGACAGACAGACATACAATAATTTCAAAAAAGCGATTTTCGGTTTCATGGTGGTTAATTATATATGTTAGGACCAATTATTTTTGGAAAATCGAAAATTAAAAGAAAAATTTCGGCTACAGAGTTATTATTAGTATAGATTATTATTATTATTATTATTATTATTATTATTATTATTATTATTATTATTATTATTATTATTTTGTATACTTCTCAGAGACAATAATCTAAATAATCAGGAATTTTCATGGTCAATGAACATGACCACAGCGACTGATTCATAGTTCGTCTAATGATTTTTAAATGGTTACTTTAGGACGTATTTATTTACTGTCGTCATCGTCGAGTTTTGAATTCGGATTCACGATCAAGTCCGGATTAAGCCTGCAGTTCCAAATTAGACATAGATATACAAATAAAATGTCTTCTTTTGTATCATTTATATGTCTCTCCTTGTTGCAGACAGTGAGCCAGGAGTTAGTTTTACAGTGTCTTGTTGGAACGTTTTATGTATCCGACCTTAACCGTCAGAATACGAAATCACAGTCATGTTACAGACGCATCATTTTAATTGTAATTTATAACCCGCATCAGAACACACAACACACATATCGAATTGAACCCGTATATCCAACATACAACACAAGTCGATGTGAAATGAAAGTAAAACATGACATGGAATTTGTAACTGTTGAACGTTGATTAAACCGTGTCTTATCAGAAACGTTTACCGCACATAAAGAGAAAAAAGCAGCTGAACTGAAGGTAACTTTATTAGTGTTGTGTGGTCGCACACGTAATGCACAGTACGTGAGTTATCCTTGGAAAGACAAAGACATACTTGATTCGCTGAGAAGATGCTTGACGTTGCTCTGCATATAGATACACTCCTCATATAAACAGTGTCATCAAGATGACACACACTTTCTCATTATACCTACTTACTGGCTTTTAAGGAATCCGGAGGTTCATTGCCGCCCTCACATAAGCCCGCCATTGGTCCCTATCCTGAGCAAGATTAATCCATTCTCTATCATCATATCCCACCTCCCTCAAATCCATTTTAATATTATCTTCCCATTTACGTCTCGGCCTCCCTAAAGGTCTTTTTTCCTCCGGCCTCCCAACTAACACTCTATATGCATTTCTGGTTTCGCCCATACGTGCTACATGCCCTGCGTGCAGTTCTGTGTTGTGTAACTTTCTCCATTCTCCTGTAACTTCATCCCTCTTAGCCCCAAATATTTTCCTAAGTACCTCATTCTCAAACACCCTTAATCTATGTTCCTCTCTCAAAGTGAGAGTCCAAGTTTCACAACCATACAGAACAACCGGTAGGCCTAATATAACTCTTTTATAAATTCTAACTTTCAGATTTTTCGACAGCAGACTGGATGATAAAAGTTTCTCAACCGAATAATAACAGGCATTTCCCATATTTATTCTGTGTTTAATTTACTCCCGAGTATCATTTATATTTGTTACTGTTGCTCCCAGATATTTGAACTTCTCCACCTCTTCAAAAGATAAATTTCCAATTTTTATATTTCCATTTCGTACAATATTCTCGTCAAGAGACATAATCATATTGTGACAGCGACGTGAGATTCGAACTCACGACCAGCGTCCAGCAAGAGAGAAGATCGCGCGGAGCACTTTGGGACGGCGCGCGGCGGACAGAAGAGAGGGCGTGTATTACGTCAACGCGACTAGAGTGCGCGCGCATCTGGTGCTGGTAGAGAGGAGAGGGCTCTGGATTTTTCTGGAGTGCAATCTCTGGAGACGCGTCGAACTTTCGAGGCTACGTCGCTGTGATTATAAAAGAAGAAACACCAGCGAACTCGAGCAGTTTTCAGTTGATTAGTCAGCCAGTCAGTAAGCAAGCCAGAGCAAGCAAGCCAGTCTTGTGTACCGGAGTTCGGCTCGAGTGTGCGTCCGCGACTGTGACAGCATCCGAAGGCCTGAGTTCGAGTGCAGTGGACCGCAGTTGGAGGGACCTGAGTTCGAGTGCAGTGGACCGCAGTTGGAGGGACCTGAGTTCGAGTACAGTGAACTGTCTCTGAAGGTCTGTGGTTCGAGATACTGTGAACTCGAGTGACTGAGCTAGAAGAACTGTGAACTGAGAACTGATAGTTCTGATTTGTAAATAGTGCTTTGTAAATATTAGTTAAGATTAACAGTTCATTGTTGTTCGTAATAGTCCAAGTAAATTGACATTGCCGTCAGTGGAGGCTGTAACGAATACTGTGTTGAGTAAAAATGCTATTGTTGACGAGAGAATTTAAGGTGAATTGTAGAAAGGAATTATTGTTGGAAGAATAAAATTCCATTGTTGAGTTGAAAAAAAATTACAATATACTTTGTCTTTTCGGGATTTACTTCCAAACCTATCTCTTTACTTGCTTCTAGTAAAATTCCCGTGTTTTCCCTAATCGTTTGTGGATTTTCTCCTAACATATTCACGTCATCCGCATAGACAAGCAGCTGATATAACCCGTTCAGTTCCAAACCCTTTCTGTTATCCTGGACTTTCCTAATGGCATACTCTAGAGAAAAGTTAAAAAGTAAAGGTGATAGTGCATCTTCTTGCTTTAGCCCACAGTGAATTGGAAACGCATCTGACAGAAACTGACCTATACGAACTCTCCTGTACGTTTCATTGAGACACATACACTCCTCAAATAAACACTAATTTTCTCCTCAAACAGCGCCATCATCGAGATGACAGTCTTTCTCATTATACACTCCTCAAATAAAGTTTCAAGATGACACAACATTTCTCATTATGCATTCCTCAAATAGTAACATCAAGATGGTACTCTTTCTCATTATACTCTCCAGTGCTATTAATGAAATTGAAAGTTTCTATTTGCTGTTCGTTTTATGTAAACAACGGTCAGCCCCTGCATTATAACAGAGCATCTGTTTTGTACCGGTATGTCTGTATCCGCTTGAGCTGTACCGTGTACTTGTAAACTCCCTCCTCCCCATCTAGCAACACTGCCAAACACCTAATATTGTAAACTTTAATAATTAGTTAAATATTGCAATTAGAAAAAAATTGTAAGGACATTTTCTCTTCTTTATGACATGAACAATAACCAGTTAAAATAATGGGAGTTGCCCACAGGAAGAAGTACTCAGAATAAAATGTCACAACATCATACGTTCTATGATCGCAGATGCACTTCGATCCAAAAATCTAGACGTTCACGAGGAAGTTCATTGTATTGCTGATGGTGGGAGCAACCGTAGGATCGATATCATAGTTATAAATAGAAATAAACAGACAGCCGAAATAATTGATCCTACGATCAGATTTGAAATCTCAGCCACTCAACCAACTGAAGTGAACGAAGAGAAAAAGAAAATCTATGAGCCCACGATTCAGTACCTATCAGCGAAATACAACATTGAAAAAATCACAGTTACCGGTCTCTTCTTCGGAGCGAGAGGCACAATTCCGAAAGGCTTTGTAAAGTGGAGGGAAAAATATAAGCTGACAAGAGATCTTCAAGATGCCATCGTCACCACCATTATAAAATTTTCTGTAGCGATATTTCGTCAGCATCTTTATGACGTACATTCAATTTAAATTATACTTGGTCCTATTTTTTTTCTTATGTCTTAGGGCCGAATTCATAGTCAACACTTATCGTAAGGAAACACTTTAGCAGTTGCTTATAATAATTTCCAATTCATAAATCCCACTGAAGTGAACACTTATACAAATAAGGCAGCTTTTCAGTCTACTCAAGTGTTTTCTCATATGCATTGTAATCAGCTGATTCGGTATACAATAGATGATGATTATGATTTAATTTAATTTATTGAGCTCTGTAATTAAAGTGAAAATGAGTTTCGGCAAGCAAAAGATATATCAGAGATATGGAAAACCCTTTAGAGATGTATAATGATCAACAATTTAAGAGGAGATACCGTTTCGACAAGAACACTGTTGTGAATATTCTGGTGTCTCTCATTTCAATTCACAATACAACAATGAGGCTTACCGATTTCGCCACTGCTGAAAGTACTGGTTGCTTTGAGATTTTATGATACAGCAGCATTTCAGGTAGATTTAAGTGGCATTTTTTTTTTCGAAAAGTATTCACGTCCCAACAAACTGTTATTTGCATTTTTTGTTTGTATTCTACCCAAGGAATAAGCTGTAAAATTTGCGTAATTATATCATTTCCACTTTGTTTAGCATAAAAATAACTGAAAAATAAATGAAAATGATTTACTTACAGGAATATTTCTGGAGTTCGCATTAAACTCAACTGCAATTTTGTTCCATGTCAATTTCTTCTTTTGGAGAGAACAATTATCAATTTTTTTTTACTTTCGACGATATCTCCATATTTCATAACTAGTTATCTTAGCTCACTTCTTTCTTTTCTGTAAAATGCTTTCTGGACATCTTGTATAATTTGTAGCTCAATAATTTTTACTTCTGTATTTGTGTATGACAATAATGCCGATTTAACAATTTCAAGGCGCTGGAAAACAATTTAATATAGGAAAGCGCTCACGTCTAGCCATGTTGCCATATTTCTTTCGATGTCAAGGGAATGCTCAGGGCATATGAATGAGTAGCGTCTCTGCAATACGATCTGAAATAATTGCTAAGGAAATGCTCATTACTTAAGTGTTTCCTCATTTTATAAGTGACGACTATGAATTCGACCCTTAATCAGTTTTGTCTGAAACCTGTTTATATAATTTTTCATTTTAAATTTTACTGTGAGCTATTCTGTGTCGCAGGGCAAACCCAAAATATTGGGTCAGACCAATAAATTTAATTAACTAAGCAGATCTATTTCATTCTTGCAATTTCTTGCTCTTGTACACAACTTAATTAAATCAAGGTGCATTTCTGCACTACCATTGAAATTCTGTGAACGAGATTGATAAAAAATTCATTAACGTGGGTTAATCGAGTCCCAGAATGCCCACCACACCTCTGATAACATCAAGCATCTCCGCTTTGTAGTCTCATAACATCTCAGGTGCTATCTCGGCACCAAATCTCAAGCGACGTACAGTCGGACCTATTACTCAAGTCATGCAGCATTCAGCGTGTGACAGCACTCTACGCGAGTCGTGTACTCCTTCTTCGTACGCAGGATTTATATCAGAGATCTATCCTCCACTCATTATTCCGTATACGGCTATTCAGGTACTTCTCTTAACCTTATAACCTTTAAGAGTGGCCTGTACGCTTTCAATTGGGATGATGAATGTCTCTCAAAACTGGCATGTCCGGCTACGAATCACTGAAGTTGTCACCTTTAAGCGCCATTCGAATAGAAACGCAGTTGGAAGCTTTACTTACGAAAGTTGAAGCATTTTTCAAACTTTCAACAACATCGAAGATTTTGCCACTTTTTTGTCCTGGAAATGCACGTCTAGTAAATAAAGTAGGGTAACGTTGCCTATTTCCGTGATACCCCTAATCCCGCGATACTTTTTTAACATTGACTGTGAGTCAAAGCTTTGCCGTTCGACCATAGCGCCAGACATCTTTCTCGAAAGATTACATCTTTCGCTTACTTTTGAGACATCGGTGAACTTCCTAGCAAGATACCCAACCCCGTGACATTCTGTGAAAAAAAGTATCACGTAATTAGGAGAATCACGGAATTAGGCAACTTTACCCTAAGGCATTTATTATTTATATTAACTGAATAGTTGGTTGAAACAACAGCTTAAGTCACAAAATACAGGTAGACTACACATTTTGTGAAAACATGAAAAAACATTACATCGAGTTAATGAATTGCTTTAAATAGTTATAAACATAACTGATTACAGAGATCCTTGTTCTTGATATCTCAACGTTTCAGATTAAAAATCTATCTACAAATTTGCTAAAAAAATATTTTAAGACTGGACTTAGGTTGTTTTTGTAATCATTTCAAAGTACTTGGTATTTGATATATTTGGCTTTAGACAATACAAATCTTAAACAAGTTTTAATTAAACCTTTGGAAACAAGTTGGTGAGAAAAAACACTCCATTGAGATTCGTAGGACTGTCCTGGCCAACAAAACACACTATCTTGCGATCGAATAGTTATTACTAGGATTCGTATTCCGGCTACCTATAAACTGGAATGAGGTTGCCTGATTCGAAGTATATGTGACGTCACAGCGCAGGTACAGGTACGTTCGTATACAAAATAGTTACGCATCGTTTGCCCTCTTCCTCTAGAAAGTCAAAACCGGGACGCAGTCATAGTGAGTAGTCTTATCGATCACTGCTTTTACTAGTCGTATTATTTAAATAACTACATCTTTGTGGCTGACTGAAGGTTCATTGCAGAGGGGAAATGCCTTAGGTAAGACGCTCAAGCGTGTATTAATGCAGGGCAATATTTTGAACCAATATTTTCACTGTTAATCCAGACAACATTACATATAAATTGTGTAAAATAAAGATAAAAGTGACAAAAAAACAGTGCACTGAAAGACAGTGCAATACCAAATGCAAAGAAATTGTGTTGAACGTAATCCAAAAGTAAAAATCTGAAAATTATGAAGATATGAACTCTACGTTTAGCATGGATTTGTGTAGCCTACCATGATGTTCAGCGCCAACATCTCAATTAAGAAATTAAATAAGCTACATTTTATGGAATTTCTAGAAAATTACATAAAAATTAGTGGGTTTTCAGTGATGAGTTATGTATATAATATCCTATGAAACACAAACAAAAATCAGATAATACTCGTAGGAATATCTTGTACTACATCATGCACAAATAACGTCATGAGCTGTTGAAAGAATTTCTTACAATATAAAATCATTTCAAGTGACATCCGCATATGTTAAAGTTCCGTGACTTACGAAAGCACGTTATTATTCACTGTAAAAATCACGACGAAAACGAATATCACGGCTCACGCATATGTTTACTATAGTACAACTTTAGAATGTCGACAGTTTACTGTACTCCACGAACACGCAGCGACAACCTGTTTATTTATATCTTTATCCGTTCCATTACCTGTGTTCGGCGTACTATATACCCATTGTGTCTTTAACTTCAGTCTTTAGGTAGCTGGAATACGACGCCTAGTTATTACTGATAGGATAGTACTGAAAATAGATTATATATTATGATTATACTCATAAATAAGGCCAACCATGCATGCATAAAACATAACTTCAAGCAAAAATAAACTGAGAAAATAATCGAATATAATCAAGTTAGAGACATCGGCCATAATTGCACACCGCTTCCTCCGGAAAAGGATGTAATATCAGATTCTTGAAATATGTTATGTAAGTAATAATATATTACGATATAAGGTTGGGAAGTGGTTTTTGAAAAATCGAGGAAAAGTTTGAAAAACGAGCAGAGTGAGTTCTTCAATTTCCCAGATTTTGTAATGTAGTATATTTTGCACGACAGTATATTTTGAAAGCAATATTAAAAAAAAAATCTTAATATACAATACGTACATTACACTATGAACAGCTGACTGAAGATTAGCAGTCTGGCCAACTTACAAACTTCATATGTCGGCCTGGTTGGTGCATTTGGTATAGCGCTGGCCTTCTATGCCCGAGGTTGCGGATTCGATCCCGGGCCAGGTCGATGGCATTTAAGTGTGCTTAAATGCAACAGGCTCATGTTAGTAGATTTTCTGGCATGTAAAAGAATTCCTACGGGACAAAATTCCGGCACGGCACACCGGCGACGTTGATATAATCTCGGCAGTTGCGAGCGTCGTTAAATAAAACATAACATTTTACAAATTTCACCACTAATTTCAACGTGTTGGAGTAAAAATGATTCAGGTACTTGTAATATTTCGTGTTCAATTGGAATAATTTTTACTTATTTTTGGTAAGTGAAGTTCGAATTGTTTAATATAGTCCAGTATATTTCAGATGCAGTGGTTTGTTTCGTATGATATATATTAATTAGTACTGCCTTTTACGTATGGATTTTACAAGCATTGTAGGATTGTAGCATACATAGAAGAAAGTGGTTTTCATTGCAACTCTAGAGTGTTATTTGTAATATTTTAACATACTTATATAGGGTGGCAACTTTCAATTCAGTAAAATCAACTTTCAATCATGGCGGGCATTTGTTGTAACGACGAGAAAACACATCATCGAGCAAAAAAGTAATTTTAAAGCATTTATTTGTAAGAATAAATTATTGCGTTCGACGGCTGAATAAACTTGTATCCTTGTAAATGGTTGTGACAGTAAACACAGGCCTAATGAAATCTGCCCCTAAAATTATTTTCCTTTCTCCTGAACATGAATTACGTTTTGTTGCTTACAACCTTATTCCGGGGAGGTCTTCAATTAGAATGAAGGAAAAGTCACCTCTGTATCCTCTGTAAGTTCCGGAATACAGTATTAAGTACAGGGACATCATTTTATTTTACTTCAATTTTTATTGTACCTGAGTTTTTGAATGTACTTCACTCCCATCCCTTCTACTAATGAAGTTCAACCGTCCTCCACACAAATCCAAGACCGCATATACAGTCATAGTAGCCTTACGGTCATAGTAAACAGTACGTTCCAAAAATATGTTCGCGTTTTCCAGTGACGAAAGAGCTTTCAATATTCAATCATTTTCGCACAAGTACTGTCGTCCATTTGCCTACGTCGTATCCCGGTTTCCCCCACCAGCTTTTATTCGCCAGCTAGTGGCTGGGCTGTCTTAGCTCTTTTCTGACAACATTAATTTCTGTTAGGAATTGGATGCCTACGTAATATTATACAACTGTTTAAAATAACTTAAATAAAAGGGCCTCGTTAAGAAATTAACTGTCACGTGATTTCCTCCCTTTCTACGATCATACGACATAACCACTTGGACGGACAGTAGATAGTATGTCTGAGTAATTTTATCTTTTCGGATCGGGCAGAAGTGAAGATTGAATTTACAGTACGTAAGGTATTCTTTTATAGAGTAGGTACAGAATTATTTCAACATGAGTTACTAGTACGAAGGACGAAACTGGTAATTGGAATTAGGTACAATAGTCTATAGTGCGATAATATGCACATTAGAACTGTAGCCTCTATCGAAATGAACGGCCACCATTTTCAAAAATGTGTTGAAATATCCATATTATGATTATTTTTCAATTTAACTTCATTCTCTATAGTGTACGCTAATGTGCTCTAGACAGTATAATATACACTGCATAATGAATACGTCCACATGGACAGCTCAGTTCGTGAGTAAAAACACTCAGTGTTAATACTGTACTGTATTTTGATTAAACAAAAACCTAATGAAAATGATCAAACTCAAAAGCGCAATATTTCCTAGTTTATGTAAATGGATGAACTACTTTTCTTCCCTCCTATACCTAGTAAAGTGATTTGTTTGTATATTACGCCAGTATCATCGAACTCCAGTCGTGGAAGGGAGTAGCAAACGGCGTGGATCCAGAGGTATAGGCAAGTTAATATTAAAAATGTTAGTAAAAATAAAATGATGTCCCTGTATATGTGTACGGATAAAGTTGGGAAACCTGCACACGAAATTGTAGGAAACAATAATCATCAGCAGCCATGTGCTCTGAATTCGTTACGTCTCGATGCACATTGAAGGATAAAAATTTTTCTCTACTGGCGATAAATGATAAGAGGAGCACCTCGGAGAAAATAATAACAGTAATGTTCCGTAATACAATACAGTATTACTTCAGAGAAGCTCAGCAACTCAAGAACAGATTACAGCACTTGGTTACTATGGAGTCGCTTATTTACGACTTGAAGAGATTCCAGTTCATTATTTACTACGGAACTTTTATGTGCTGCTTCGGAATTGTAATGTGGGCGGCGCCCTTTATGGAAACTCCTTCCGGTAACCTGCGGAGTGATGGTCAATCACTCATGCAATTACTGGTGTACTTCTTCAGGGGGGTGAAAGAAACACTCATTAAGTTTTCAAGACCAGCTCTGTAACGGCAGCCACGCCACACGGCGAGGGTTACAAATATGGGTAGTGCAGACAACCGCTGAAGTTACTCTTTACCCTTAGATTTTAATATCGTATAGAGCATTGATGTTTGTTCTTTCTCAATGTGATGTCCTATGTTATTTTATAATATATACCAGTGGCTTATACAGCAAATGCTGCTGCAAACTAAGTTCGTTAGACGTTCAAATAAAAATTTTTCAGATTTTCAATGAAGAATAATTGTCTTTTTGATAGTTATTTGCTTCCATAATAATGAAACATACTCCCTCTGAATGGATTTTTTTGGCCAAATACTTTTTCTTGAACCTATCCAACTTCAGGTTTTGATTTTCAACGCGAAAACCCAAGTATCAATGTCAGGACGATAGCAGTAGCTATTTCAGGTCATTGTGGATTGTAGGCAAAAGTTAAAAAAATGTCAGGTTTGCTAAGCTTTCGAACAATAGCATTTTCGTATAGCTGCTGCATGTAGAACTTGAAATGTAGAGCGTAAAATCATTTTATCCTACTAAGAGATCTTGCTGAAATGATCTGGAGACTACAACATTTTCTAGGCCTCTTATTTTATCAGTAAGTAATACTTTTTTATCTTTCCTTAGGAACTCTAATTTTTGCGCTCTCTCGAGCCAATACTGAAGACAATGACATTTGATTTTTAATAACAATATTATTATCTTACTTAAGTTTTGTAGTTATATATAGCAGTCACTCAGCAAATTATAGAAATGAAGATCTAAATTAAGATATTCTCTACATTTACTTACATGACCTAAAAACGTTACACTTCCACGTCATCAATATAGCATCAATATTATGTACAATTAATGAAGAATAAACACATCATGATACTAACTATAATAATATTTAATTTCTAATGGTAATAATGGCATCAAACCACCTCAAGTTTCGTAGATTTGAAATCCAATACACAGCTGTACTCAGAAAATTATACACTGCAGAATCAGTTTTTAATAACAAATTGAATTGAGCTCTAAATATGTCGGCAATCCTGCAGGTCATGGCCTTCGTGTAATAGCCTATTGTTTATTGTAGTGTGTGTTTTGTTCTGAAATTCAATCAAGTCGGCCGTGATTCAGTAAAATTAGTTCTCAAAACTGACAACAGATGGATTTTGGAAAATAGGAAAATTATGTAGGAAAATTGACATTTCACTGAAAACTACTACTTTTCCGAAAAACTTTGGATGCCAGGCATGAAAATGAGGGGTCACTCATTAAAATCCGTTCAGTCGTTTTCCCGTAATTTCCATTACCAGTTCAAATTATAAATATATATATATATATATATATATATATATATATATATATATATATATGTTCAACACAAAGCTTGCCGATAGGGAACTCCACTACTGTTAGTGAAAAGCGCAACACCCAGAAAGAATGGCCCGAATGACTCCAAACTCGGCAAATGTGTAGAACAGTGTACCACTAATTATTGATTACGTTTCCAGACAGATGACTTACACGTAGGCCCAACAGTGACGTCTCCTGTGTCACCAGCAAGTTTAGTGTTATGCCTTGCTCAGTCAGTGCAAAGCTTCCAAACGAAGTGGAAACGTGAAAGCTAGTGCAGGTATGCCTCGTGGATGTGGAAGGGCGCAAAATCAGCACGTGAGTGAGTTCGAACGAGGCAGAATGGTTGGTCTCCGGGAAGCAGGTTTCTCATATTATGATAATAAATTACTAAATAATTTTTGTTTTGTCCTTTAAATATGCAGATATTTAATCCAAACAAATGTAACTTTGAAACATTTCTTTTCAGAATGAAATCAATGCTTTCCCAAAACACGCTATGAAATGTCTCATATAAAACAATTTTTATCTCGAAAAGGAAGCAAAAACGAGCAAAACTGTATTAATTATTTTTGTTTGAAATATCTCAAAGCATACCCCTTTGAAATTAATGACATTACTTACGATTCATTTTGTATAAAATACTACTATTTGTTCCGAAAAATAACTTAAGTTATCGACACTATATTCTTAAGAAAGTATGTGCGTCGTTTTTGTGGAATGGTCGTATAAATGACTCATTTTGTTGAAATCAACGAGAAATGCTGGTTATAAAAGCTGATTTCGATGATCGATCCATAAAATGTTCTAACACGGAGCCAGCAAGCTATTGTATTGGGCTAATCGAACTGTCAGAGACGATACAATGCTAATAGATGTTCTGATGCTGCATCGCTGTCGTCATTTTAGGCGTCAACTAACACAAGATTTACAGTAAACGATTCACTGAACTTGAAATAGCAAATGGAACTACAGCCAATTTCCGTTTTTCCGATATTCATGGAATCACAGAATGCAAAAAAAAAAAAAAAAAAAATCACTCAGCTTATCTGCCAAATTCAACTTCATTCACAAGTATAGAAATATTACGTAACGTATAACTGTAGCGGCAAATTCAGTGACCACAAACAGTACAAATTCAATGAACTGTACGTTACATGTAAAACAAGAAAAATCAGTAGAAGCCTGAGAAGTAATTTTAATTTTACCTGAAAGTCGGGGTCAGAGTCGAACCATGATGCTTCGAAATAATAAGTTATATTACTACACCACGACGTACAATGAAGCTTATTAAATATTTTTCTACCATAGTGTGTAAAGATACATTTTTTTACCCACTGTTATCTGTGCGTAAAGTGTGTCTTAAAAAAACTAGTGCGTAGAAAAGTAGGTAATCACTTTACACACTGCTATTCATTTTATACTCTGCCAAAGAAAAGGCAATATTCAACGTACAAAATTCATTCAATAAGAAATTAATGCATTACTTCGATCTTTTATGACGTAATTATTACACACAACATAAACAAATAAATTTAACATTATAGCCCTCATTATTCTGAAATTACTTATTATCTAGTACTCAATGCAACGTGATGTAACATTCAACTTTTCCTAACCGCTTTTCTGATTATGGCAGCTCTAGAAGGCAATGAAATTCTGATCGTGAATAAAACAAGTTGCCATTCCATGGATACTTATTTCTTAATGGTTCTGAGTTTAGACGGCCATGACATCGTGATCTTACAACCTCTCCAACATGAAATATTTATTTAATGTAAATTTGTGCTATTGTAAACAAAATGTATGACACAGGTGCGTAAAGTAATCTTTTCGGCCAAAAAGACAACCTTTACGAACTTTTATCATAAATAACTATATATTATATGACACACTCACTTAAGTATTTATAAATGTATGAATAGCCTATTAGTAATTTAATAAATTTGGACTCTGAGAGCAATGGTATAGCTTTCTTAAGGAGTTAAGTACAGCTTACAGCAGTAAAATTTTGGAAATATTCAACATTTTTCCTCCATTACTGTATCTTGTACAATAATGAAAGTTAGTGTGCGTAAAACATTGTTCTTCTGCTACATGACATTTTTTTTTACGATTTAAAAAAAATATTCACTTTTTTTTCAAAATTCATTTCACTGTGCAGTGATGAAGCGTTTCCCACATAACTAGAAAACTATTCAACATTATGTGATGAAAATTTTTGTGTGTATTTATACATGTCATATCTACAATATGACGCAACATCACTTCTCTATCGTTGATAGGTTATCTGATAAAAAATAAATTCATTTAAAAATGATGAAATATCAGTATTTTCTTCTAAGATAAAATAAAAAATAATATTTTTTAAGGAATGTAGTTGAAAGAGCATGATATTGTAAACATGAGTTTCAACAATAAAATAAAAGAGAGAGGACATGAAAAAGTTAACACGTTTATGAGTTATGAGGGAAACGCTTCATCAGTGCACAGTGAACTGCCACCATTTTTACTTTTGAAGAAAATAAATAAATAAATATTTTTTTTAATCGTAAAAATATTTTTTTTCATATAGCAGAAGGACTATGTTTTGCACATACCAATTTTCATTATTGTACAAGATACAGTAATGGAGGGGAAAAATGTTGAATATTTCCAAAAATTTTACTGCTATAAGCTATACCTAACCCCTTAATGGAATTACCGAAAAGAGAAATATGTCGACAAAGCTGCTGAAAAATCGTACGAAGTCTCTAGATATGCATATTATTATTATTCAATTCAGATTTAGTAAAAATATAGATGCGTACAAATAAAATGCACAAGCTTGAAGCTCGAGTTTTATGAGCTGTGCTTGCGGGGATGACAATAGTTTGTTATTACCATTTTCTCGTACGTAATTTGGCACACTTTTCATGTGACTTTTGTAGTATTTTATCCTTCATGAGAGTTCATTACCACCGCGAAAATGCTTGGTATTAAAAGAAGAAACCCTTCATTAATGTTAATGATTGCAAGCCATTCATAAACGGTAACACTAAAAGCAATATGAAGTACTTGAAATTGTATCATACGACTCGAGATCAGACCTTGTGTTGAAAATTGTACAACGCACATTCTACGCGTTGAAATAATAACTAAAATAATAGCAACAGACAGGGTTTCATAATGAGCCATTTCCGGATGTTCTCACAAAACATTTTTTATTTACTTTGGCAGGTTCATGATATTTCGTGAAATATGAACTTTATGTAGCGGCACTTTACAGCTTTGTACGTGAATTAGGCTGTTAGGAAAGGGTCCAAAAGTTTTATTTTTTGATGTTGGTAGAGAGAAATGGGACTGGTGTAGGCAATATGGATCTTAATCGTAAAAGCGAATGGAGCTGTGCATATGCAAAACTCGCATATTCATGTGCGAATGTAACAGTACTAAGAATTTTTCGCGTGTGTATGACGCGTTCTGTCGTATGGATTAGTATTCCTCACCCTCTGAACTTTGAAAATGTTGACGGTTATTGTATACTTTTCACAACTGCCTGTGGATCTGAGCTGGATATGACAGGACAAAGTATTTGTGTAAGGTTACAATGGCATTCTTTTTTATTTGCTGGCAGCGCCAATGATATCTCCCGCCTTTTTTTTTTTTTTTTGTTACTTTTTGCCAAGAACGAGTAGAGACTGTTATAACGGTCTGTACTTCATTTTTCTGTCGTAAAATATTTTATGCATGGGAGGCTGCCATGTATTATGAGGTTTACGTTCCGTGGTGCAAGGAAGCGTTGCTGTGTGCAGATGTTACAGTTAAGGAGAATCTATAGGGCGCACTTTTCTAACCTAGGGCAATATAACTCGGCGGCAATGGTTGTTCTTTCGTAAATTTCACACTCATACCTGCGAAGTCAATTAAACACAGTTTTTCTAGAGAACATTCCTCGCACATAGGTATACTGACATTGTGATGGTTCATAATCGACTCCTGGTTTTCAAAAAAGATATCACGAACAAGACACAACCCACATTTCCATATTTCATCATCATAATCCCCATCACCATTATCACCACTACTTCCATCATATTCATCTTTTACACCATCGACGTCATAATCATCATCATCATCATCATCATCATTATCAGTAGAGCTCGGATTTCAATATCTCTTTTTTACTGTTGATTGGATGTTGCGTAGTTTATAATGAGGTTATGTGTCCCGTTAATTTGTACATAGAGTTTCAGTCAGGATTAGCAGTTACTGCCTTTAACTACCAGGACCAATTACGAAAGAGGTGCGACAAAATGCAGACAATTGCGAATAAGGTGTGACAATATACAGACAATTGCGAATCAGGTGCGACAATATGCAGGCAATTACGGATAAAGTGTGACAATATGCAGGCAACTGCGAATCAGGTGCGACAATATGCAGGCAATTACGGATAAAGTGTGACAATATGCAGGCAATTGCGAATCAGGTGCGACAATATGCAGGCAATTGCGAATCAGGTGCGACAATATGCAGGCAATTGCGAATCAGGTGCGACAATATGCAGGCAATTGCGATCAAGTGCGACAATATGCAGGCAATTGCGAATCAGGTGCGACAATATGCAGGCAATTACGGATAAAGTGTGACAATATGCAGGCAATTGCGAATCAGGTGCGACAATATGCAGGCAATTGCGAATCAGGTGCGACAATATGCAGGCAATTGCGATCAAGTGCGACAATATGCAGGCAATTGCGAATCAGGTGCGACAATATGCAGGCAATTGCGAATCAGGTGCGACAATATGCAGACAATTGCGAATCAGATGTGACAATATGCAGGCAATTGCGAATCAGGTGCGACAATATGCAGGAAATTGCGATCAAGTGCGACAATATGCAGGCAATTGCGAATCAGGTGCGACAATATGCAGGCAATTGCGAATCAGGTGCGACAATATGCAGACAATTGCGATCAAGTGCGACAATATGCAGGCAATTGCGAATCAGGTGCGACAATATGCAGACAATTGCGAATCAGATGTGACAATATGCAGGCAATTGCGAATCAGGTGCGACAATATGCAGGCAATTGCGAATCAGGTGCGACAATATGCAGGCAATTGCGATCAAGTGCGACAATATGCAGGCAATTGCGAATCAGGTGCGACAATATGCAGACAATTGCGAATCAGATGTGACAATATGCAGGCAATTGCGAATCAGGTGCGACAATATGCAGGCAATTGCGAATCAGGTGCGACAATATGCAGACAATTGCGAATCAGATGTGACAATATGCAGGCAATTGCGAATCAGTTGTGACAATATGCAGGCAATTGCGAATCAGTTGTGACAATATGCAGGCAATTGCGAATCAGTTGTGACAATATGAAGTCAATCGCGATTCCTAAGTATAAAGTCAGAAGTGAAACAACACTTTTGAAGGGGTGTCCTTAAACGTTTGGTAGAAGCTGTATATGCGGATTTCCATTGTATATAGGAATGAACTTGTTTACATTGTTGAGTTTATCGGATATAACGTAAGCGTTTCCATGGCAACGTCAGTGTAATTTCCGTTCCATAAGGCTCCGTCATTTTTTTTCTATTAGTTTTACTCGAACATAAACGTTATACGTCACAAAGGAAAGTTAAAATTAGGAAGAAGATAAGAACTTAACAAGGGAATTGCGACGACGGAATGGACATGGAGCCTCATTGTTGGATGCTGAGAGGAGGAAGGTATTTAATTTGATGTACTGTACACATTGAATATTACGAGCTTCATTTGAATATGTGCCCACACGGAATGAAAGTCGGTAATTTGCTTGTACTACTAATAAGATGTCGACTATCGGCCAGGTTTCACAGTGTGGTTCTTGCGTCATTCTGCCACTAACATGGAGTCAAACACAGATGCATTAGGAGGCAGACTCAACAAAGATGAGGATGACCCATCACGATGTAACATTTTATTCATACTTCCATTCTCCGAGGTGGGTGGCGTTATACCTAATAATATCCATCAAAGATAACCTGTGACCTTATGACATATGTTCTACGGAACACATGCACATTTCATAGCATTCCAGGTAATTCGTTTGGTTTAAAATAGCAGCAATGTTACAGTTTAAACTCTCCCGAAACTGTAAACGTAATAAAACAAGGTTTCTACACCTCAGCTGCATAACGGTGGAAATAAGGATCACAAAAACTTTTATCACATGAAAGCTTGTAGCTAGACTACGAAATGGGAACAATCTATTTCGAGGGACAGATAAAACCATTTCAAGTTATACTTATAACCACGGCAGAATAAACTCCGTCCATTAAATATTCATAATTATAGAAATATTAATCGTAGAACTTTCTCATGAATGAACACTACAAAAAAAAGCTGCACTGGGAATTTCATACTAGCTTCTGCAAGCTGATTATTTGATTAACAACTGGAAATACAGATTAGAGAAGGAAGAAGAAAATTACTTAAAATCGAACAGAGCACTGGATGGATAGCAAATAAAGAAAGAAGTAGCAATTTTCGTGTGTACAAAGATGTTATTCTTTCATAAATAAGACCCAGTCGCTTATTTTAGATAATATTAAGGCATACTGTATTTTTTGTTAATAAATTATTTATTATTGTTACGATCAGGAAACTACAAAAATACATATTAAATATAATAGAAACAAAAACATATTAAACAACTGTTATATATCATACAAAAATGAACATTCCAAATATTAAAACAAAACAGAAATATAAATTTAAGAATATACTCCCGTATGACCAAACGCTCGCGGTCGGGAGTTCAAAACCGAATTGTAGATAAGCACAAAGAAGACAAAATAAACAATAAAATTAATATAAGAAATAAAATAACACATATTACAAAAACAAGAGCGTATAAGAGCAATCACAATTTGAAAAAGTTCATAACCAATATTCACAAGTATATTAGACTACTATTCAGCAATTAATTATCTAACCCTATGTTATGTTCCCTTAATAATTTCTTTAATTTTCAGTTTAAATTTAATCGTACTTATGTTCGCTAAAACAGGGTACTGAGAAATTAATTTGTTCTATAGTTTTAAGCCATAGTTATAATAATAATAATAATAATAATAATAATAATAATAATAATAATAATAATAATGATTTATTTTAGCTGGCAGAGTTAAGGCCGTAAGGCCTTCTCTTCCACACAACCAGCAAAAAGTGTATATACATATGCATGAACTTACAAAGAATTCAACAATTTGATTTAGATGAGAGTTACATATATACAAGAGTTATTTACGAATTAAACAACAAAATACTATGAACTATTAATTAAACACTGAAATAAACTGTGTAGCAGAATTAAATTAAAATACATAGAATGTTAATATATTTCAAATTATATTAGATAATAGAAAGAGATTATTATGAGACAATTTTGAAAATGCAGCACAATCAGGATGATGTCTAAAGAAAAAAAGCAACAGTGTAGTCTGTAATATTTTAAATCAGTATGATTGAAGCCATGTTTCATACCAGCAGCCACTGTACGTTTGGATTCTGTGAAATGAAATAATATGTTTCTTCTCTATTATAATTATGTCAATATATGTTGAAATTTTTCTTGTTCTTATGAAAGAAAGTTAATAATGTATATTTATATATCTGCACCAATTTCAAAGCGTTAAGATCCGAACAAAGAAGTTTAGTAGGGTAATCAATACACTTTTTCAGACAAATGTTTTCTTTTGTAGTAAATCCAGCTGCTTTGTTATGGATTTAGAAACACTGCTCCAACCAACAATGCCAGATTGCATCAAGGATAAATAAATTAATCTTAAAATATCAATAGGGAGGTAAGAACTTCCTCTCTCTTAGCATGGTGTCTTAGCATAATGAATTAGCCTATTTTAACAGTCTGGTTTTATCTTTTTTTTTTAAGGACCATAATTGAACTGCGCCTACCCTAAGCCTTTTCTGCACGTTCACTCACTCCTTTAAAGTTTCGCTCTGACTTGCCCAATGCAAATTCTGCAACCTTTGATTATCTTCTATATTTCCAATAAACCTTGCTTTTTGTGTATCTGTGCCTTGTAACAATATTAATTCATCAGGAGTTTTTTTATCCTCCTTGTGGTGTCACAATAATTTGTGTTTCAGCCCGCACAATCGCAAATAATTGTGAAAACAGTAATGTTCAAGTGTAAATTAAGTACTGAAATTGTTCATTAAGCAGAACTTCTGAAAGTCTAGCAACAAAAATGTTAGGTACAATAATACGCCTGAAAATGTTTATGAAGGAAATTTATAAACTGTGTTATATGGAAGCTTACGTAAGAACAATACGAAGCTTGTTAGAAATTACAGTTATTAAGACACCTGGATTAATGAAATTCCAATAGAATAAAATGTAGAAAAAAATGGAATTATGGCAAATATATCCGTTAGAAACGCTGCATTAGGGGGAAAAATAGGAAACTTGTATTCCGAAATATGAGCTTCAGGAAAAAAGCACATTATAAAAAATTGTTACCAAAAGGGCTCCTGAATTTTCGAGATCTGTATTAGACAATTCATATATCTAATATGAATCTCAAATTAGAATATTTTCACATATTAACTAATAATTTCAGACATTTCATACAGTTTTGACACTTCATAAAATTCATGGACTATCTATATGCATCTCAGATAACATACGAATATTTGGACTACCTATATGCATCTCTTATAAGATACAAATATTTGGACTATATTTACCTCTTATAGCATACGAATATTTGTACTATATGCATCTCTTATAACATACGAATATTTGGACTATATGCATCTCTTACAACGTACAAATATTTGAACTATATTTATAGCATACGAATATTTGCACTGTATGCAGCTCTTATAATATACGAACATTTGGATTGTTTGACTATATATACATCTCTTATAACATACGAATATTTGGACTATATGCATCTCTTATAACATACGAATATTTGGACTATATGCATCTCTTGTAACAAACAAATATTTGGAATATATGCATCTCTTATAACATACGAATATTTGGAATATATGTATCTCTTATAACATACGAATATTTGGACTATATGCATCTCTTATAACATACGAATATTTTGACTATATTCATCTCTTACAATATACGAATATTTTGACTATATGCATCTCTTATAACATACGAATATTTTGACAATATGCAGCTCTTATAACATACGAATTTTGACTATATGCATCTCATAACATATGAATATTTTGACTATATGCATCTCTTATAACTTACGAATTTTGAACTATATGCATCTCTTATAACATACGAATATTTTGACTATATGCATCTCTTATAACATACGAATATTTGGACTATATGAATCTCTTATAATATACGAATATTTTGACTATATGCATCTCTTATAACATACAAATGTATCTTAAATTTAATGTTATTGATTTATTTACTTCCTGTTATTTAGATTTTACTTTCCTATAAATCATGTAACTTAATTCAATGAAGCAATATCGTTATAAGATATAACATAGAGTTTACAACTGTTTCTTCATATTATTACATGTTTATAAAGAATGAATACAAGCCGCTATAGATTCAGGCAAGTCATGAATGTGATGCAAGGCAGAGCTTTCCTAGAGACTATAAAATCCAATCCAATTAACGTGACATATATGTAAGGTAAAAGAACAAGACGTGGGTGAAGAGGTTAATTTGGCGATACTGTGAACGGGAAAAAGTTGCTTCATAATTCACGTTAAATAATGCATATAAACTATATACGACTAACATAACAGACACAAAGTCAGCAAAAACCAACTGCAAACTAGTTTATTTCTAATTCAGTTCAACTAAATGGATGGAATTTTTACTGAGGAATTGAAATTAAAAAATAAAATACTATTTTGTGTCTAATAAACATTTCTTTCAGCAGATCAAACAGAAGCAAAACCAGTTTAAATGGTGATAAAATATTAGTATTCGGTTTACGTAAGACATATCCCCTCGCTGTTCGCCCACAAGCTTTAACAAACTGGTTATAATTTAATTATGTGTACGCAAATTCAGTATCTCTCAGACTGCGTGCCATGATATTTACCACAGAAGGCATTGCTGTTCATA
Organism: Periplaneta americana; assembly: GCA_025594305.2. NCBI lineage: Eukaryota > Metazoa > Arthropoda > Insecta > Blattodea > Blattidae > Periplaneta > Periplaneta americana. The sequence continues at coordinate 134,724,502 of JAJSOF020000015.1, read as the reverse complement.
TAACATCCCTGTTTAAGCTACAGAGTGTCATCTTCGGTGGACTTTAGGTTACCAAAATAGCTTTTGAATCGAAGGTTTGCGGTTTAAATCCCGAACAAGGACACTGAATTTTGAAGGGCAATAAAATGCATTGCATTTCTCCTGGAAGATAAGTAAAGCTATGGAACACCGTTCTGTATATTTGAATAATACTGTATACCTAACACATATCTAAATTTTGTGTTTGTGGAAGGCAAAGATTCACCAGTTTTGAATAATTTCGAGGGAAAAATTGTTCCGGAGCCGGGTATCGAATCCGGGACCTTTGGTTTAACGTACCAACGCTCTACCACTGAGCTACCCGGGAACTCTAACCGACACCGATCCAATTTTTCCCTCTATATCCACAGACCTCAAAGTGGGCTGACAACCGTCAAGCAACCAACTTCGAGTGCACGCTAACTCTGTGTGACTTAAATTGTGGTTTTTCTGTTAACGAACAGTGACGTGTATTATGGAAATCAAGATTTCAGGTATAACTCCCTGTAAAGTTGATTTGAATAATTTCGAGGGAAAAATTGTTCCGGAGCCGGGTATCGAACCCGGGACCTTTGGTTTAACGTACCAACGCTCTACCACTGAGCTACCCGGGAACTCTAACCGACACCGATCCAATTTTTCCCTCTATATCCACAGACCTCAAAGTGGGCTGACAACCGTCAAGCAACCAACTTCGAGTGCACACTAACTCTGTGTGACTTAAATTGTGGTTTTTCTGTTAACGTACAGTGACGTGTATTATGCAAATCAAGATTTCAGGTATAACTCCCTGTAAAGTTGATTTGAATAATTTCAGGGAGTTATACCTGAAATCTTGATTTGCATTCACCAGTTTTATTCATCTTTCGTACATGTTAGCTGCAAGTCAATAATAATATTACTTATTTTTTCATTTATTTAAACATTAAACCACAATATCTCTGTCTGTATCAACCATCAAAGGAATAATTTACAGCAAAACCTAACAGCTGATCACTAGAGACCGGATTTTTATGTAATATCAAGGTGTGAAATATGTACATATTTATGTAAGAAAAATAAGCTGAATGTGTACAAAAATATATAAAATCATGAAAATATGTATTAATATCTGGCAGGTATAGGATAGATAAGACTCTCCAGTTGTGATTTCATAGAGCACCCGACTTTTTTTACCGCACACTTGACACATTACTATTTTTCCATCTATAGTGAAAGCTTCGTCCATCGCAATACTGTAAGTACTAAAACTAGAGAACTGTGTGAAATGAATGACATAACAGAACTGCAAGCACTGTTTCGCTTTACTGGATTAGGAGAAAATAGAAGATGTGGGACACATGCATTTTAGCTGCTCCCTGTAAGAAACAAAGTACCTACTAAAACCTCGAACTATAGGCATTTACAAACTGTTGTTTGAAAAGTGACATTCCTCTCTCATTCTGAAGGGTAGGATTATTCCAGCCGAGAACCATATTTTCTAATTACTCGGAAAATTCCATTTTTGTATAGGTCTACTAAATTTAAAGTAAAGGGGTCAACCAATAACCTGAAGAGCTATTTATTTTAATCTTTCGACATCTTTCCAGTTTGTTCCTTTACTCCAACCTCTTTTCAGAAGTCGGCTACTTTATTGCGGTTCATGCCAGACTTGACACGGGTTTTCCCTGGAAGGATTAGGAAGAGGGTGGCAAATTGCATGGGAACGGCTTGTTAAGACATGTGTAGAACAATTATAGTTCGAGACAATTCATGTCGCCCTCGTCCCATTCCACCTCATGAAGGCAACGCTACTTTTTGAGTGATATTTACAATAAAAGGTAGTTGTATGAGAAAGATTATCTTTAGTTCACTCATATTTACAGTGGGCGGTATGGGGTGAGTGCCTCTATTACTTTCTGGAACTAAGGACGTTATGTTTCGTCCCGAAATATATCCTTTATGGTGTTCATAGTTGAAAAATGACGAAAAGTGGAAATAGTACAAACCAATTCTCAAACGGCGAAATGGTGACATGACTACAGTTTACCAGAAGATGTAGTTAAAGAAATTGGTACCCTTCAGTCATATACGACCACAGCGTCAACTTCTCGAGAGGATGTCGTTTCTGAAGATTTTTATTTTATTTTAGTAGGTTATTTTACGACGCTTTATCAACAGCTTAGGTTATTTAGCGTCTGAATGAGATGAAGGTGATAATGCCGGTGAAATGAGTCCGGGGTCCAGCACCGAAAGTTACCCAGCATTTGCTCATCTTGGGTTGAGGGAAAACCCCGGAAAAAACCTCAACCAGGTAACTTGCCCCGACCGGGAATCGAACCCGGGCCGCCTGGTTTCGCGGCCAGACGCGCTGACCGTTACTCCACAGGTGTGCACGGTTTCTGAAGAGGAGAGAGAAGAGGGAATGGTCGAAGTCTTAAGATAGGATTATAATTTCTGAATAATATGACGTATCGTTTATTTGTATTGTAACACAAATGCTCCTATAAGTAAAATTAATAACATACATATTTTGGTGATTTTATTATGAATATTGTACTATTAATTGGTGACATTTGACTTGAGTTGGCAATTCTGACTACGGCGTACAAACACATGCTGAATAACCTCAGCCTCAGACGGAGTGTCGTTAATGAAACCAAGAAACAACAATGAGGAGTGTAGGCAGGGAGTAAACAAGCGCCCCGAGCTGCAAGCATTATCTATTTGGAATCCGCGCTTCAGAATACACAGCAGCTCAGGATTCGATGCCGTGCCTGCCAGATAGACGCGCTGCTTTGAGCAGAGGGCGATGCGTTGTTATCAGAGCTGCATTACATCATGTATATTACAATAGTAATAAGCCAGAGCAGTGGGACAATGCAAGGACCGAAGTTGCCTCTGAGCATGCAATCTCTCATCACATTAATATTAATATGCAATACGCACTTACTCCGGAACCCGGGATTCTTTCGAAATAATCTGAAAGTAGATGATGATTAAGTATTTTGTATCCTTCAGTGAACTCTTCATACTACTTTATCTATTCATTTACTCCTAATACAGTATGTATATCTATTCATCTTATAGTATCTCAGTCTCATTTTCTTTACTCCGTCTCATATTTTTATCTTCATCTTCTTATAGTATCTACGTCTCATATTTTTATCTTCATCTTCTTATAGTATCTACGTCTCTTTTTCTTTACTCCGTCTCATATTTTTATCTTCATCTTCTTATAGTATCTACGTCTCTTTTTCTTTACTAAGAATCATATTTTTATCTTCATCTTCTTATAGTATCTACGTCTCTTTTTCTTTACTCCGTCTCATATTTTTATCTTCATCTTGTTATAGTATCTACGTCTCTTTTTCTTTACTCCGTCTCATATTTTTATCTTCATCTTCTTATAGTATCTCCGTCTCTTTTTCTTTACTCCGTCTCATATTTTTATCTTCATCTTCTTATAGTATCTACGTCTCTTTTTCTTTACTCCGTCTCATATTTTTATCTTCATCTTCTTATAGTATCTACGTCTCTTTTTCTTTACTCCGTCTCATATTTTTATCTTCATCTTCTTATAGTATCTCCGTCTCTTTTTCTTTACTCCGTCTCATATTTTTATCTTCATCTTCTTATAGTATCTACGTCTCATATTTTTATCTTCATCTGCTTATAGTATCTGCGTCTCTTTTTCTTTACTCCGTCTCATATTTTTATCTTCATCTTCTTATAGCATCTCCGTCTCTTTTTCTTTACTCCGTCTCATATTTTTATCTTCATCTTCTTATAGTATCTACGTCTTATATTTTTATCTTCATCTTCTTATAGCATCTCCGTCTCTTTTTCTTTACTCCGTCTCATATTTTTATCTTCATCTTCTTATAGTATCTACGTCTCATATTTTTATCTTCATCTTCTTATAGTATCTACGTCTCTTTTTCTTTACTCCGTCTCATATTTTTATCTTCATCTTCTTATAGTATCTCCGTCTCTTTTTCTATACTCCGTCGCATATTTTTATCTTCATCTTCTTATAGTATCTACGTCTCATATTTTTATCTTCATCTTCTTATAGTATCTACGTCTCTTTTTCTTTACTCCGTCTCATATTTTTATCTTCATCTTCTTATAGCATCTCCGTCTCTTTTTCTTTACTCCGTCTCATATTTTTATCTTCATCTTCTTATAGTATCTACGTCTCATATTTTTATCTTCATCTTCTTATAGTATCTCCGTCTCTTTTTCTTTACTCCGTCTCATATTTTTATCTTCATCTTCTTATAGTATCTACGTCTCATATTTTTATCTTCATCTTCTTATAGTATCTCCGTCTCTTTTTCTTTACTCTGTCTCATCTTTTTATCTTCATCTTCTTATAATATCTCCGTATCATTTTCTTTAGGCCTACTAGGTCTCATATTTTATCTTTATCTTTTTATAGTATCTCCTAATCATTTTATTTATTCCATCTCATCTTTTTATCTTCATATTTTTATAGTATCTCCATCTAATTGTCTTTACTCCGTCTCAAATTTTATCTTCATCTTTTTATATTTTTTTATAGTATCTCCGTCTCATTTGCGTCACTCCGTCTCATCTTTTTTTCTTCTTCTTATAGCATTCCATCTCACATTTTATCAGTTGAAGAGTCCACTGCAAGAATGATGGATGTCACTTTCTTGTCGAAAATGAACCAGGACTGTCAATGCATAGCTTAAGACATATAGAATGTACATAGAGAGTTATATGGCATTAATACTGATAGTCATTGTCCAGTAATGATCGGAAAATCACAGTTAAGCTTTGAGCGCTAAGTATTTCAAACTTTCAATTGCTTCTCCTGCAAAATGTATTCCAAATGATATTCATCATTCTTACAGTGAACTCTTCATTTTTTATAGTATCTGCGAATAATTTTCTTTATTCCGTCTCATTTTTTATAGTATCTCCCTCTCATTTCCTTTACTCCGTCCCATATTTAATCTTAATCTTTTTATAGTATCTCCGAATAATTTTCTTTATTCCGTCTCAGCTTTTTATCTTCATCTTTTTTATAGTATTTCCGTCTCATCTTTTTACCTTCTTATAGCATCTCCGTCTCATTTTCTTTACTCCGTCTCATGTTTTATCTTCATCTTTTTATAGTACCTCCATCTCATTTTATTTACTCCGTCTCATATTTCATCATGTTTTATAGTATCTCCGAATAATTTTCTTTATTCTGTCCCATCTTTTTATCTTCATCTCTTTTATAGTAGGCTAACTCCGTCTCATCTTTTTTATTCTTATAGCATCTCCGTCGCATATATTTTATCTTCGTCTTTTTATAGCATCTCCGTCTCATATTTTATCTTCATCTTTTTATAGTATCTCCGTCTCATTTCTTTACTCCGTCTCATATTTATTCATGTTTTTATAGTATCTCCGAATAATTTTCTTTATTCCGTCTCATCTTTTTATCTTCATCTTTTATAGCATCTCCGTCTCATTTTCTTTATTCCGTCTCATATTTCATCTTCATCTTTTTATAGTATCTCCATCTCATTTTCTTTACGCCGACTCATCTTTTTATCTTCTTTTTATAGTATCTCCGTTTCATTTTCTTTACTCCGTCTCATATTTTATCTTCATCTTTTTATAGTATCTCCGTCTCATTTTCTTTATTCTGTCTCATATTTCATCTTCATCTTTTTATAGTATCTCAGAATTATTTTCTTTATTCCGTCCCATCTTTTTATAGTATCTCCGTCTCATTTTCTTTACTCCGTCTCATTTTATCTTCATCCCATTTCCCATATATATAAAGGCTACATCTAATTTCTCTATCTTCATCTCATTTCCCTCATCTTCATCTAATTTCTCTTAACTTCATTATCTCATATTCGTATCTTCATCCCCTCTTGGTATCTCCATCTACCCATTTTCTGACAATCATTTATATTTCTGTTTCCAATGGTGTGTAGAAGTATGTCTCCACTACAAACTTTTCCCTCACTATTCATCATTTGGTTATATTCAATCTGTTTTTGTTGGTGAAATTCGAGTTGGGTATACTTATTTATTTTTTTACTTGGTTATTTAACGACGCTGAATCAACTACGATGTTATTTAGCGTCGATGGGATTGGTGATAGCGAGATGATATTTGGCGAGATGAGGCCGACAATTTTCCATAGATTACGTGACATTTGCCTTACGGTTGGGGAAAACGTCGGAAAAACTCCAATCAGGTAATCAACCCAACTCTTGATCGGCAGCCAAACTATACTTAATAATGTTATTCTTTCTGATTGTAAAGCAGCATTACAGTCTATAACAAATATCTTCAATACTGTCAACACAAAGAGCATAGCATAATGCAGAATAATGTTAAAACGTATCCAAGAACACAATAAAACTGTCGCCTTTCAATGGATTCCAAGTCCCTGCATCATCATGGGTAATGAAAATGCCGATTCACTTACTAAAAGAGGCACTCAAATTCTGCAACACAACACAATCCTGTCTCCTTATGCAGCTAGCATCATTCATCAAGCCTATAAAAAAGAAACACGCAGAAAACCTAACTCTGAGGTCACAGAATAGTACCTGGAAAACAGAAATTTCTCATCTACCAGATTGGCCATGAAATTAGGCTTTAGCTATCTTTCAGCTCTGTACAGGCCACCACTGCCTGGTCAAACATCTTCACCGCATTGGTATAGTAGTGGATAACCCGAATTGTTGTAGGCTCTGCAACCAACAACCATCTGCTACGGACTCCATTCATCTTCCAACCTGCACAGCCCTCACCAAGAAGTCAATGTGGGAGAGATACTGGGAAGCAAGGCTACTCATGCAAATACATAACCTCTAATTCTACTGTTTTGTTTATTTTGCTATTTTTGTTGCAGGAGATTTTTTTTTTCATCATTTGTAAGCAGAACGATATGAGCCAAGTGTTCGTTGCATTAAATCAGCGGTGACCAAAACTCGAACGGCAGTGATTACACGCGAGAGACAGTCTATGAAGTAAGGAGATCGGGGAGAGGTACTTGGCATGAAAACTACAACCAGTGGTGGCTCGTGCACTAACATTGAGTTCTTCATCAACCCGCTAATAAAAATCTCAAAGTTTGCTGTATCAGTAATGTCACTATTGTCATTTTCTTGCTTTTTTTTAATATTCCTCGTGAACACAATCAGAAATTTCCTGAATTCTCTTCGGGATATTTAATCGAGATATACGCAGGTTTTCAAAATTAATTAATTACTTTCATTGGACAAATTATTTCAGCCACCTTGATCATTACGCTTTTATAAAACTCTCCTTAGTTGGAAGCCTAAAGAGAACGAGCTATTTCGTTCACCACTGGCTTCCTTACATTTATGTCATCTTTCTCTTCATGACGATGATTGAAGGCCGATTTCAGTTCTTGGAGTTTAATAGTTCGTATCATTACTACACTAGCACGCAATATTTAATCAGTTTCTCTCTCTCTCTCTCTCTATATATATATATATTATTATTATTATTATTATTACTATTACTATTACTACTACTGCTGCTGCTACTGGTAATGCTATCAGTACTGTTATTAGTATTACAATTATTATTATTATGATGATGATGATGATGATTATTATTATTATTATTATTATTATTATTATTATTATTATTACTTACTTACAAATGGCTTTTAAGGAACCCGAAGGTTCATTGCCGCCTCACACAAGCCCGCCATCGGTCCCTATCCTGTGCAAGATTAATCCAGTCTCTATCATCATATCCCACCTCCCTCAAATCCATTTTAATATTATCTTCCCATCTACGTCTCGGCCTCCCCAAAGGTCTTTTTCCCTCCGGTCTCCCAACTAACACTCTATATGCATTTCTGGATTCGCCCATACGTGCTACATGCCCTGCCCATCTCAAACGTCTGGATTTAATGTTCCTAATTATGTCAGGTGAAGAATACAATGCGTGCAGTTCTGTGTTGTGTAACTTTCTCCATTCTCCTGTAACTTCATCCCGCTTAGCCCCAAATATTTTCCTAAGCACCTTATTCTCAAACACCCTTAACCTATGTTCCTCTCAGAGTGAGAGTCCAAGTTTCACAACCATACACAACAACCGGTAATATAACTATTTTATAAATTCTAACTTTCAGATTTTTTGACAGCAGACTAGATGATAAAAGCCTCTCAACCCAATAATAACACGCATTTCCCATATTTATTCTGCATTTAATTTCCTCCCGAGTGTCATTTATATTTGTTACTGTTGCTCCAAAATATTTGAATTTTTCCACCCCTTCGAAGGATAAATCTCCAATTTTTATATTTCCATTTCGTACAATATTCTGGTCACGAGACATAATCATATACTTTGTCTTTTCGGGATTTACTTCCAAACCGATCGCTTTACTTGCTTCAAGTAAAATTTCCGTGTTTTCCTAATCGTTTGTGGATTTTCTCCTAACATGTTCACGTCATCCGCATAGACAAGAAGCTGATGTAACCCGTTCAATTCCAAACCCTCTGTGTTATCCTGAACTTTCCTAATGGCATATTGTAAAGCGAAGTTAAAAAGTAAAGGTGATAGTGCATCTCCCTGCTTTAGCCCGCAGTGAATTGGAAAAGCATAAGATAGAAACTCACCTATACGGACTCTGCTGTATGTTTCACTGAGGCACATTTTAATTAATCCAACTAGTTTCTTGGGAATTCCAAATTCAATAAGAATATCATATAATACTTCCCTCTTAACCGAGTCATATGCCTTTTTGAAATTATGAATAACTGATGTACTGTACCCTTATACTCCCATTTTTGCTCCATTATCTGTCGAATACAAAAAATCTGATCAATAGTCATCTATTACGCCGAAAACCACACTGATGATCCCCAATAATTTCATCTACGTACGGAGTTAATCTTCTCAAAAGAATATTGGACAAAATTTTGTACGACGTCAACAAAAGTGATATTCCTCGAAAGTTACCACAGTTGGTTTTGTCCCCCTTCTTAAAAATTGGTACAATTATGGACTCCTTCCATTGTTCTGGTACAATTTCCTTTTCCCAAATAGCAAGTACAAGTTTATAAATTTCGCTATATAATGCACTTTCACCCTCTTGTATTAATTCTGCTGGAATTTGATCGATACCTGGAGACTTGTACTTTTTCAGATGTTCTATCGTAATTTCGACTTCTGAAATCGTGGGTTCGGGTATAAATGGCTCAGCAGTTTGTATTTCAATTTCGTCCCGATCATTTCTATTTGGCCTATGTACATTTAGTAGTTGCGCAAAATAGTTTTGCCATCTGTTTAGGACTGATGGAGAGTCTGCAAGCAAGTCACCATTCTCATCCTTGATCACGTTTACCCTTGGCTGATATCCGTTCTTAAATTCCTTTATACTCTTATATAAATCTCGAATGTTTTTATTCTTACGATTTGTTTCTACCTTATTCAGTTTTTCCTTCAAGTAACCTCTCTTTTTATTCCTAAGTGTACGACTTGCTTTCCGTCTTTCATTGAAATAATTATCTCTCTTCTCCTCAATTGGATCCTGTAAGAATTTAAATTTTGCCTGTTTCCTTCTTTCTACTGCAATGCAACAATCTTCATTATTATTATTATTATTATTATTATTATTATTATTATTATTAAATCAATAACTATTAAATAACTGATAATACTTATCAAAAGATTTAAAAAATTAAAAAGGAGATATAGCGTAGTCTAGTAATTATTTTATCCTTCAAGGGAAGATGTAGGCCTATATATTCAGGCACGTATATAAGAATTATGGAAATACTTGCTGATAAATAATAATAATAATAATAATAATAATAATAATAATAATAATAATAATAATAATAATAATAATACTTGTTTTGCATGTGTATTCAGCGTATTGCCCTGTAATGTCGCTTCTATATACTACTACAAATTTAACCGTTGAGCAAAACAACATATCACATTTTCTCCGACAGAACAGAGAATAAATTCCTCTGCCCATTCTGTACGAAACTTTCTGTTCCTGCTAGAGACGAGGGTTTGTAGAGCGACATGGTACCGACACTGATTACCTTCAGTACGTGAGCGAGACAGAGAGCAATGTACAGGAAACTCTCCTTACTAGTATGAATGTCTGTGATTACACGATGTAATCACGATACCCGCTTTGGTCACCGCTGCATTAAATAAATAAATAAATAAATAAACAAACAAACAAAATAAATATTTCTCTTTGCAATTGGTGGACGATTATAGGATAGAAGTTCTTAGGACATACTGTAAATTATTCAGGCGTATTCCAGTATGCTGAACAAAAGCCAAATAAGCAAAAATTTTGGCACTGATGCAAGTTGACATATATGGTTATTAATTTATGATCTTCGACAGTCATTTATATTCAGATGAGGGACGTCTCCCTGAAACAAGACTCCATACGTTATTTTTTTCTTTTTTCCACAACTGTTCTTCTAGGAAAGATTAAAATTATCATTTACCTATTTAAATAAGAAAAGCACGAGGCCTAACTACATGGAACTAAATTTCATGTTGATTTACATACAGAAGGAGCCTAGTCTTCTATCGAGAGTTATGGGCACTGTAAAACGAAATCGCTTTATGATAATTTTGAAGAAACCTTTAAAATGCATGAGCTGAAGCCTCGTTTTCGTAGACAGATATAACTACGTAGTGAAGCTTATATAAGAGGGTTTCAGGTGCTAACTCGCCACATAGGATCGATGCTACGTGGTTGTAATTAGAACGCTCCATCTTATCGTCAGTCGGTACAACGCACGATACAACGTCCAGGCAGACAAGGTTCAAGGGTTTCGCTACGAGTTCCCACGATACAATATAGTTCTGCAGACGAATATGTAACCATGGTTATTAGTAGAGCCCGGATGTTTGGCAAAATGCCTTTTTTACTGGGTGGAAGAAAATCATTTTCATAGACATGTATGTATTTATTCACACTGCAAATGGGTATATAACCGGTGGCAGTGGTAACTAATTACACTCAATAATGACAATTAATAATAAACACAACTAATAAAAACAATACAATAATATTAATAATAATAATAATAATAATAATAATAATAATAATAATGAGCATCCTAAATTAAATGAAACATGGTCACTTAAAACAACATTTAAAGTAAATCTAATTTGTATCTTAACCCTAAGTTCGAACTAAGACCCCGAGTGTGACAGGTTCATACCTGCACAAGTACCTTTCGGCACTACACTTATTTCGCTGTCAACTCACTCACTGCACTGAATCTACCTGATTTCACTAACAGTTCTAAACATTTCACTGTTCTAATACATTGCACAGCCACTTCACTGACACCAACACACTTCACTTACACAATACACTGACACTACACACTTCACTGACACAACCCACTTCCTCACTGATAGAACACTTCAAATAACAAGATATAAATTACACCCTTTAAGTAATGTGTATAATATACTACCGTCTATTAGTAAAGTCCTTAAGCCTATTTTTAAATACATTTTTGGTTATTGGTAAAGCCTTTAGTAAGTCTGCAGGTAAAGCATTCCAGTCCCTGATAGTACGATTGAGAAAAGAAAACTTTCCAGTGTCCGTCCTCTGTCTTCTTTCCCGTTCCTTGAAGAGTAATTTGACGGCTGCAACCTATTTTTCATTTCTCTCCAGGCAGGCTCACCTCTGTACGTTTTGAACATTGCGCATAATCGAATTCGCATTCTCCGGTCCGTGAGTGTGTCCCATTTTAATGGTGAATTATTACAACACTTGAGAGCCCGTTTTTTAATCTTTTCCAGTGGCTTTATATGTTCTAATCTGTAAGGATCCCAACATGCAGCACCATATTCCATTACTGGACGAACTCGTGATTTATATGCAATCTCTTTGGATTTATCAGAGCCTTTCCTTAGTACCCTCATCACAAAGTGTAACGCCCTCCATGTCTTTCCCGCTGTGTCAGTAACGTGTTCCCCCCAGCCGAGATCGCTGCTAAGTTTTATTCCTAGGTATTTACATGAATGTGGTTTGGGGTAAATCAAGTAATAGGTCCAATTTTTATTTCTCCTATTTTGCCTTTTTAAGGTATTTCTTACTAATTCAATAACAAATGGCTTTTTTTTTGCCATTTTAAAGCAATATTTCTTGTTTATTTCCAATTTTCTAATTAACTGTAATGTAATGTGTGTGACCATGTACTGTGGGTCCCTATCACCACGGCATGGCGCGTCCTCAGGTTGCGGATCGAGGAGACGGCCTCCAGATATGGAGGGTAGCTGTCAATATATTGAATAAGCAGTCGCGGACAGCCGATGAGGGGTGGTCCTCCAGCTTGAGGTTGGGCGAAGGGCTAACAATCCATCACTGTAAAAAACAGCTTGTTACGAAACGTTCAAATAAGCCTCGGAATGGGACTGATTCTCTGGCACGACCACAGCAAAGGAATAAGGTTTTGAGATTTGGTACTTGGAATGACTCTAGAATATGCCATTAGGAAAGTCCAGGATAACATAGAGGGTTTGTAATTGAACAGGTTATATCAGCTGCTTGTCTATGCGGATGACGTGAATATGTTAGGAGAAAATCCACAAACGATTAGGGAAAATACGGGAATTTTACTTGAAGCAAGTAAAGAAATAGGTTTGGGAGTAAATCCCGAAAAGACTAAGTATATGATTATGTCTCGTGACGAGAATATTGTACGAAATGGAAATATAAAAATTGGAAATTTATCCTTTGAAGAGGTGGAAAAATTCAAATACCTGGGAGCAACAGCAACAAATATAAATTATACTCGGGAGGAAATCAAACACAGAATAAATATAGGAAATGCCTGTTATTATTCGGTTGAGAAGTTTTTATCATGCAGTCTGTTGTCAAAAAATCTGAAAGTTAGAATTTATAAAACAGTTATATTACCGGTTGTTCTTTATGGTTGTGAAACTTGGACTCTCACTTTGAGAGAGGAACATAGGTTAAGGGTGTTTGAGAATAAGGTCCTTAGGAAAATATTTGGGGCTAAGAGGGATGAAGTTACAGGAGAATGGAGAAAGTTACACAACACAGAACTGCATGCATTGTATTCTTCACCTGACATAATTAGGAACGTTATCGTTTCGAGAGTGTGTCGGACCTCCAGTTTTACGCCAATCCCAACTAAGCGCCTTGCGAACTCACACCAGCTGACTACAGTAAGGTTTGCTGAGCATTCAAGTTCGAGCAAGCAACTCCATTCCCTAGACCAGGCACGGGTACAGTAAGAGAAGTAGGGAGGACACACAAAGAGTGGGGGACTTGAAAACAGGTTTTAGAGAGAGAGAGAGAGAGAGAGAGAGAGAGAGAGAATACCACTACAAGCAGTGTTGGACCATAATACCCCTCATCATTGTTTTCTTTCTGGATGAATCACGGCATTTTGTATTAACACTTGTTTCAAGCATAAATAATAGTATATTTATAAAATAGCATGTTAGTAAATATAGCAGAATAATTACCGGTACCGATATATGTTTGAATTATTATAAACGCTAATTTTAATCATACAGCATAACATAGCAGAATGGAAGCTAAGCTATAGGGGAAAAATAATAAATTAATTAAATGTCTTAGCTGCTGCAATACAATTTGCATACAACATAAAACTTCTTGACAACAATAATTTCTGCATTAAATTACTAATCAGTTGCTTTTATGAAATTAACTTTTTAATAAATTGTAATAAATGTACACAGTGAAAAAATGATATGGTTTTGAAATCTTTCCTGTTAGCGTTTCTGACTGTAAATTCACCGACATCAAGTTCAATTCCAGGCAGGTTAATTGCGATTTGTCTTCCTAGAAAGAAAGATGTGTGTTGGTCTTGAAATGTTCACGTGTTGTCTTAATCTTGATCATGTGCTTAGGGAGGAAAAGTCAGGGCTCAATCTTTGAAGATAGATAATGATGATGATTATGATGATGATGATGATTAGGGCTAGGATTTTGATGAAATTGCATCTTTTTTCTAGTAAGCCAGAAACATAGCCGCTTTAGTATTTATATGTTATGTGATAAACTGAGTGTTTTATGACATTTTTGTTAGGGTATTTTTTTTTTTTGCATTTTTTGCCTGTTTCAACTCATAAGAACATCTTTTGTGTTATTCGGACATTTTTTAGGCACTTTCATTTAATTTTGGCCACAAATCTCCATTAGTAATATAAAATAATGTTTATTTCCTTTCCCGGCGCCGGAGAGAATTTTTCTCCGTTCCATTACTCTTTCATCGTATGATGACGCAGAATATCTGCATGGAAATATCATATGTACTTCGGTACATTAAAATAATATATATGATATGCATAAATCACTTCGTGATTTAAGACGGCGCTTATTCCATCGGATCCCGGCCAACTAGTCACTCACATCGAGTGCACCTCAGCACATGTGGACTTCGGTCCTGCGTTCATAGACATCTATGACGTAGTGCAGAGGGCGGCCACTAGAGGGAACCCATGATTTAGAGCTTAATCTGAGACGATTCTAACCGGCGTCGGAGTTGTATCCGGTGTGGCTTAGTGGATAAAGCATCAGCACGTAGAGCTGAAAACCCGGGTTCAAATCCCGGCGCCGGAGAGAATTTTTCTCCGTTCCATTACTCTTTCATCGTATGATGACGCAGAATATCTGCATGGAAATATCATATGTACTTCGGTACATTAAAATAATATATATACTTTGATATTTTGTCTACATATTTTGTCCATTAATACCCTTTATTTTTTACTTGGTTATTTAACGACGCTGTACCAACTACGAGGTTATTTAGCATCAATGGAGTTGGTGATAGTGATATATTTGGCGAGATGAGGCTGAGGATTCGCCATAGATTACCTGACATTAGCCTTACGGTTGGGAAAAACCTCGGAAAAAACCCAACCAGATAATCAGCCTGAGCGGGAATCGAACCCGCGCCCGAGCGCAACTTCGGATCGGCCTTAACCGACCGAGCTACGCCAGTGGCTAATACCCATTATTTTGTATAATATTTTAATCGTTTTTCTACACAAATATTGCCCTTTTAACGTAGTACACTCCATGTAATCGATCAGTCCAACCACCCCTTCAATGTAGACTCCTCTATACTTGCTAATTCCGTATAAGAGTGGCCTTGCGATGGGCTACATGGAAATTACATCAGGTAAAATAATTGATTAAAGTGTATCACTTAGAAAAAATTATGTAAAATTAAATAAACTTAAATTTTGGTACTAGAATGTAATTCAATTACTAGTCTAAATATTAAGTAGCACAAAACTCCTTTTCCTACTAAGCCAATTTTAGAATGTAAGATCAATTTTTGGGCATTTTTGAAAGCTTTGTAGGTCATAAATGCATTGTTTTTAGGACATTTTTAAAATGATTTATAGGACATCAAAATCCTAGCCCTAATGATGATGATGTTCATTATTTTATTAATGTAAATTATAAAGAAATGACGTAATAACGGCATGAGAAAATCTAGCACCCCACCAAAATACTTCCAAACATCATCTTTGGCCGTCATAAACTGGATTCATCGGGAAGAGAACAAGGGTCTCCGGCGTGGAAAGCCGACTAATTTTGTGTGAAAGTTTCCAATAGTTCTATACTATCCGGCTGGTTATTATCTGATCCAGTTGTTAATGATGCAGTCTTTCGTGTAGATAGAACAATATAAAAGAATGTCTGAATTGGTGCTCCTTTCCCATTTAAATAACCTGCGTAAAGAAATGTTCCCGCGCCGGGGGTTAAGAGATAAAGTGTCTCTAATTCGTTGCCAGTCCCTTGCGCCGAGTGGAAGGCGCAATACTGTCGGATCTATAAGATTTCCTTGCAGGATAAGAAGAGAAGAAAGTAATCATTCTTCACGATTCTCCCTCTCACCGCTGATCTAATTCTATCTTCTGTTTGAAAAACATAACATACAACGACTTTCATCATTTCTATGCAAATTAACTTAGCTCGGAGGATTTTATCGGAAAGGAGTGCTACGGGGTTATCGTTTTACCTTGATAAATCGGGTGGATTACTGTTCAAGCCCTGAGGACGACCTTCCAAAAAATTGAAAGTTTTCCTTCGCTGTACAATCCATAAACTTTTGTTAAAGTAGGATATGTTTACATTCAGGTCTGGGATGGTTTTGAGAGTGAAAGGTTGTTTACTTATCTTATAAACTTAAAATTTATTCTATTTCTATTTAACTTCTTTCCCACTTCTCTCATTTCCGCTACTGCTGCTGTTTTACTCCGAATTCTTGCAGTATTCTGCTACACAGGGACATAACAAAGCTCACTGTGGTTTGTTTCTTCTGATCTGAAAGAAGCAATCTGTGATTGGTTACAAATTCCTACTCATATTTTATTTTACTTTTCAGTAAACATATAAGGAAATCTACTACTTAGTAGAAAAATAGTGTAACTTTGCAAGATTCGTAGATATTGGTTGATTGATAACATCTTCACGTATGATCGACAGACACTTCCTTGAATTCCACTAGTCTGGCAGTATAAAGAATAATATTTCTGGGGTGGAGGAACAGTTGAGACGGCATTAATTTACTTATCTGGCAATATCTACATTTGCTGATCGATGGAACTATCATAGAGCCAATTGGGTAGTATATATCCATCGATTCATATAGAGTCATTCAACCTAAGAGCCAGCTGGCTAGTCTCTGAAATTGAGACAACTCATCCAGCCTAAGGGTTTTCCGTGGTTTTCCTAAGGCGCTAAGACAAATGTCGGGATGAGCCCTAAAATAAATGGGCCACGGACCTGGATTCTTATCCCCATGGCCCCTTTACTTACTCTAAATTAATTAATAATTACATCTATCATAAATTCATAAATCAATCGACCTATTACCTAAAAGCCAAATTTGGCTAGTCTCTTATATTGAGACAACTCATCCTGCCTAAGGTATTTCCGTGGTTTTCCTAAGGCGTTAAGACAAATGTCGGGATGAGCCCTAAGAGAAATGGGCCACGGACCTATATGCCCTTCCCCATAAGTTCCCCTTTTTTCTAACAAACAACTTAATGCCCTAGTTCAGAGTCTATAAAATTATGAAATACATGTGCAAGGTCACTCATGTAGTCGCAATGCGAAGGACAGGGAACCTTTCAATTTGCAGATTCAGAATTCACGGCGTCTCTCCTGGCGGTCTTCACCTGCCTTGTCATCGAACAACAGACGACAGAGTCTTTTCGACTCCTCCTGCACTGCGAAATGACACAGTTCATTTCAATGTGCAGATTTACACCAGCCATCTCCTCCTCGTCCCGTCCCGTGATCATTTTGATCACAATTCCGCCCCCCTCGCGTATGTGGTACCTAAGAGGTTACGTCCATTTTCGGTTTTCCCCTTCAACATTTTCTAGAGCTCCTTCAGTGGAGCAGCGTAACCCGGAGTGAGACTAGTGGCCAACAGGCTTGGAGCTCACATATTTAGTTTCTTGCAGCCCCGAACCCCTTGCAAGGACGCGTTTTGCGTACCTTTTAAATTTGTCCTCCCAATTCACCTCTTTCAATTCAATTCAATTCCAGACACTTACTAAAAAAACGTTAAACATTCGTCTGGAATTTTTCACTCAGAAATAGGTTTCTTTTGCATGTCGTATAACTACGATGTTAATTTTATCTTATTCCGCTGGACTTAAAACCGCATTCTAATGGCAATCGATACACTGCTCCGTCGATTTAGTGGAATGCGTTTAAGTCTGTTGTGACGGGAATCCAAGCCCCCGCATACCGGTAAGGCATCAAGTTACAAAATGTTCACGTCTGAGTATTTTTGACAACATAAATATTATTCAACGCCTAGAAAACGGCACAAGTATTAATTAAATATAGTTGGAGAGTATAAGGTAATAATTGTTTATTTATTTATTTTCTTATGTATTTAAGTATTTATAAATAAATGTATTTATTTGCTTGGCTTGCTTGCTTATTCATTTACTTAGTTGTTCATTCATTCATTTGTTTATTTGTTTATTCATTTATTTGTTTATTCGTTCATTTATTTATTTATTTTATATGTAGATATATTATAGGAAATGAAATTAATTTGTATTAACAGTGTATCAGACTTACTTTTTATAATGAATTAACGACTCCTTAATACCGATCCTATATGACTGATGTTTTCCTATTATATTCCTCGACTTCCATACTCTACCAAGCCCGGACTACACAGTCTGGTCTTGGTTCTATCTACAGATGAAGCTTGCTGACTGCAAGAGACTTGCTCCGCGTGTTATAGCCTATCTAAGTTGGTGAACATTGACCTTCTCCTATATCGACGGAGCAGTGTACTCGTCATGGTACTGTTATTCTGACGGCTGACACGTCATTAATTTTATCGTTTTTCTCACGATTCCGCGTTCTAATAGGAAGCAATGTTTCTTATGGTTTAATATACCGGTACTGTTTATTCTGACAGCTAAAATGTAAGCTACGTCTTGTAATTTTGTGTTTGTCAGAATATCTCACAAAATATAACTGTTGACGAATTGCTCAATATTATTATTATTAATTGTTTTTGTTTTTCAGTTCATGTATGAGGAATAGTTTCCAGGAAAATTGGTGGCCACGCTTTGCTCTGTAAATGATTTTAAAGGGTGCGTCAGAAAGAACGGATGGATTTCAAACTATCGATACGCAACGAGGAGAGAGATATAGTGAGGGGGACCACGACTGTTGGGTCAGCCATAGAATGCAGTTTCAGTTGAGAACATGGTGTTGGTCTGGTGTACAACGTGCTTTCATCGTAGAGACATTTTTGAAAAATGAAGAGTCTGTGATCGCCACTCAGGACTCATTTCGACATCGGATATCACGCTAGGATTCCAACCGGAATACAATTTTGCGGTGGGTGGCTTCATTTCGTATCACAGGTTCAACATTAAAGAAAAAATCACCTGGACGAAATTCTATTGCACTGAGATTGTCCGAGGCTACGGTAAGATCTCGCGCCCTGCGACTTCTTTCTTTGGGACCATTTGAAGGCGTAAGTTTGTAAACATCGATCACATACACTGGACGAACTGAAGACAGCGATTCGTGAAGAAATCGTGGCAATTGCACTAGCTATGACTGTGAAAGTGATGGCGAACATCAGAAAACGCCTCGATGCCTGTATTGAAAGCCAAGGACATCATATGGATAATGTTGTTTTCCATAAATAAACTGCATGTATTGGTGAATATGTCGATAACAATAAATTTTTGATTTGATGAATCTTTACAATTTTCTTGCCATGTGAAATCCATCCGTTCTTTCTGACGCACCCTGTATTATGTGATATAATTTATTTTGTGAATGATATATTAACGGTAATCATTAGAAAATATATTTTGTGCGAGATCGTGCGTATTTGCTTGGTTTCCGCACAAAACCAATCCGCGGAAAGTGTGAAATTCCACATTCAGTATTCCCACCCTAACACACATAACAATTTCCCCTCTTCTTACCGCTTAAGTGACATATTGATTTTACTGCTTCAGGCTTTTAACATATTATATTTAGAGACGTTCAATATAGTAATAATTATAAATTGGAAACTTACCACTGCAATTTCACCTAAATTGCACTGTTAATTATTGTTTTTAAATATTTTCAAAAATTAAGTAAACTCTACAACTCCACTAAAGTTACTGCATTCGTGATGCAAGTAACATTAAGGAAGCCGTGAAAAAATCAACAAGATTCCAGACTCATCATAGACTGGGGAAAAAAAAGACAAACGTATATCACGGCCTGCTGGAGTATAGTAAACACAGAAAACATTTTAAAGTAACAATGTTGAAGATAGATATTTTTGTTTTTCAAATTTGCCGTCATTGAACAGAAACCAAGATGGAGATTTCATTGCAACTAATTAGAAATTCCTCTTTCAGGTATGTAATAAACGATCTTCGCACAAAATAATGTACGATACACGAGCGGTATGTTTTCTTGAATTCTCGGAAATTAAAAAAGCTCAACTACGTTTCGCTTTTTCAAACTTTTCCTAGAACATGAAAACTTCAGCATACCGCGTCTTGTAATTTTGTTTTTGTGAGAATATTTAATATATGCTAAAAATTTCAGTATTTAGTCTTTATACTACAAAACTGCTAAAAAATCTTTGAAAATCTTTAAAATGTGTACCAAAAATTGAAACAAACATTTAGTTGTTTTATATCATCATAAATCATCACATCACTTCATATGTAGTACATAAGTACATATTTTTGGAGATGTTCATGAAATTGAATGTTTTAGCAATATGGACACATAGGAAATCAGTACGTATTCAAGAAAATTAATATCAACTGATCACATGCCAGGAAAGAGAAGAGGAAGACTGGGAAAGCAATGAAGTGGACACAATTATAACTGAAAGGAGTATGAATTCAGTCTGTACTAAAAATTGTGACGTATATAGATTAATTAACACAGTTCATATAATCATAAAACAATGAAATTGCAGTCCATTTCACAATATGTAAAAAGAAACCTGTAAAATAGATATTTCCAGTTACTTCTCAGAAGTACCTTAAACGTAATATTAACATGCGTTCTTGAAAGGAGAAACTTCAATGCGACGAGACAGGAGAGAATGGTTTTAATTACAATTTTGTTGTGCTGGAATGGCAATATCATTCCAATTATTGGTGGAATCTTTAATTAAAAGCCATGTTTGCCAGTTAGCATCAAAGTCCCTGCGCTGTGTTTGAAGGCGGTCAATTCATTATGGTCTTCCGCTCCTCCAAGCTGCCTCACTCAAGATCAAACGCACCTCAGAGTAACCACCTCATCAAATCACGTGGTCTAGAATTGTCCTCTCTGCGTCATCTGTGCTTTGTCTTGTCCGTTCTGAGAATCACTTCCCACGAAGTGTAATATGCATTTTTTAAATCGATATTTAAAATTCAGTATTTCTCTCAAACTTCACTGTTTGAACATACGTTACAAAATGACTATATAATCTAAAAAAAAAAAACTGGTTAAAGACTATAACTTAAATATATACATATACAGGATGTTAAAAAATGTATCTAATATTTTAGGTGGTGATAATATGGATCAAAACAAGAAAAAAATTTCTAATAAACATGGGTCTTACAATACATAGGCCTACTTCCTGAGATCTGAACACTTGTTCACAGGAGATGCTCAATTGTGACGTCCATTTATGGCAATGCATTTTTCTATCCTACAATACAGCAGACTACCAGATAATCATATCGTAGTTGATGAAATACTGATACGTCGCAAGGAATACTGAAAAGAAAAGTTTCGTTGCGGACATGAGCGGGGTTCAGCAGAAATGGTGTTGTGAATTTTCGTAATCAGCATGTGTGAGCTGATGAAAATCCCCATGCAGTTGAAGAAACAAGGCATCAGCACCGATTCTCAAACAACGTATGGGCAGGCGTTCTTGGCGATAGATAAAGGATCATAGCCTATGTGATACCACACAGATTAACTGGGGATCGTTATCACGACATTTTTATTGACGTATTGCCTACCTTGCTGGAGAATGTACCATGTCAGCAAAGACTACAGCTGTGGTTCATGCATAATGGCACAGTAGCACATTTTTTACACAATGTGCGTGAACACCTGACGCTGACATTTCAAAACTGCTGGATTGATCGGAGAGGCCCCGGTTGTTCTGTATAGTTCTGAAATTTGCACTCTCACTTTGAGAGAGAAACAGAGATTAAGGGTGTTTGAGAATAAAGTGCTTAGGAAAATATTTGAGGCTAGGAGGGATGAAGTTACAGGAGAATGGAGAAAGTTACACAACACAGAACTGCACGCATTGTATTCTTCATCTGACATAATTGGGAACATTAAATCCAGACGTTTGAGATGGACAGGGCATGTAGCACGTATGGGCGGATCCAGAAATGCATATAGAGTGTTAGTTGGGAGACCGGAGGAAAAAAACCTTTGGGGAGGCCGAGACGTAGATGGGAGGATAATATTAAAATGGATTTGAGGGAGGTGGGATATGATGATAGAGACTGGATTAATCTTGCATAGGATAGGGACCGATGGCGGGCTTATGTGAGGGTGGCAGTGAACCTCCTGGTTCCTTCAAAGCCATATTTGTAAGTAAGAAAGAGTGAAGGGATGAATAAGCATGAGACGCCCAAAATGAAGATGGTGGCAACAATCCTTCGAAGCCGGAACAGAGAGAAGTGCCTAATCCCTGCATGATGATGACTATACATGCCGAGTTTGATGTCAAAATACGTAATCATAACGTTAAGTTCAGCATTTAATAAATTATAAGACAAAAATGAAGCGTCAAGAACTTGATAATATACTGAATGATCCGATTATTCTTCAATCAATGATAGCACACCACACTCTAGTCTCTAGTGTAAAAGAAACTCTTTTCACTGTTATACAGAGACATCATTTTATTTTTACTTCAATTTTTATTGTACCTGAGTTTTTGAATGTACTTCACTCCCACCCCCTCTTCTAGTAAACTTCCAACCGTTCTACACACAGAACCAAGATCGCGTATGCAGTACTGAGTTAGTGAGTATAGTACGTTCCAGAAATATGTTCGCGTTTTCCAGTGACGAAAGAGCTTTCAATATTGAATCATATTTTCGAACAGGTACTGTCGTCCGTTTGCCTACGTCGCATACCGGTTTCCCCCACCTGCTTCTGTTCGCCACTCTGTAAGGTCTAGTAGCTGGGCTGTCTTAGCTCTTTTCTGAAAACATTAATTTCTGAGAATTGGACGTCTACGTAATATTATACAACTGTTTAAAATAACTTAAATAAAAGGGCCTCGTTAAGTAATTAACTATCACGTGATCCCCCCCCCCTTTCTACGACCCTGCGACAAAACCACATGAACGGACAGTAGATAGCATTTCTGAGTAATTTATCTTTTTGGATCGAGCAGAAGTGAAGATTAAATTTACAGTACGTAAGGTACTCTTTTATAGAGTAGGTATAGAATTATTTCAACATGAGTTACTCGTACGAAGGACGAAACTGGTAATTGGAATTAGGCACAATAGCCTATAGTGCGATAATATGCAAAAAGAATTGAAGCCTGCATCGAAATGAACGGCCACCATTTTCAAAAATGTGTTTAAATATCCGCATTATGATTATTTTTCAATTTAACTTCATTCTCTATATTGTACGCTAATGTGCTGTAACAGTACAATATACACAGCATAATTAATACGTCCGAATAGATAGTTCAATTCGTGAGTAAAAACACTATGTGTTAATACAGTACTGTATTTTGATTAAATAAAAACCTAATGAAAATTATCAAACTCAAAATTGCGATATTTCCTAGTTTACGTTAATGGATGAAACTTTTCTTCCCTCATATACCTAGTAAAGTGATTTGTATTTACGGCAGTATCATCGAACTTCAGTCTTGGAAGGGGGAGCAAGCGGTGTTTCCGGTTCTAGACTTTTAATCCAAAGATACAGCCAGGTTAATATTAAAAATGTTAGTAAAAATAAAATGATGTCCCTGTATTTATTCGGTATTCTACAATTCTGATATTTGATATTTTTTTCTGCAATCTTCTCCACGATGCATATTTCATTATGGTAAAAACTTTCTGTAGTAATGTCACGAGAGGTCTGAAATCTGCCGATTTATCTGGGAAATCTCAGACCTCGAGTGACATTTATTAGGACTATTTCGTGAATAAAATAAAAATTTAAATAATATGTCCCTAAAATTCGATCACAAAATGTTAATAATTATATATTAACGAATACTTAACCTATTCGGACATTGTGAAGTTGAAATACTCGTAGATGAATATCGATTATTGCAATAAAGAAATTCGATGTTATTATTCAGTAATGCCAATTGCGAAAAGCGAAATACAGGTTTAACATTGTTAATTACATGTACTGCACTTTTCTCTTATCATTATAACAAATACATTTTCATTATCTGCTGAAATCATAATTTAATTTAATAGTAACAGTGGGGACAGCGTTTGGTCTATATACCAATGCTTATGTATTCATTTTCATTATAGAAATCATAATTTAATTTAATAGTAACATGTTGCTTATGTATTACACATGTTGAACCATGAAGCCATCTGTATAGATAGGCCTAATTAAAACACGAATTTTATTACGCCATACGAAAGGCAGTTTGATCGAAGACATTATTACTATGAAAGATATTTGAGTTTGATATGCGATGATGTTACATAAATTTGAACGTCTATTAATTGTTTAATTTCAATACAAATGTTATAGGCTATAATTTTATAGGTTACGTTAGGCCTACCTGTGGAAGCAGGACCAATGTCAGCTGTGCCTTGTTTCGACCGTTACTTACAATGAGTGCTACACGAAAGCATTTTTTATAGCTCGACAAACGCATTCTCGCTATAGTGTGTAACGGAACTAAAGCTGCATCTACACAGTTCAATATTCCAATCGCGTAAGCGTGCAGTCTGGGAAGAATAGAATCAAGTTTAAAAGGTACGTTCAATTAAGATGCATAAAGATTTTGTGTCTACATGGTGAGCCGTTTTGAACGTGGTCTTCACTGCGTAAATATATTAATTAATATTAAATATCAATCTTGCATTCATTGCTTTAAAGTTGAAAGAAAAGTTTAACCGTGTAGTTGCATCTTAATGTATTCATGTTCATCAATTTACGGGGAAACAGTTGGCGACAACGACTAAACAAAAGAACGACCATGCGATAAATTGATAGCGATAAATCTAGCTGCAGAAATTATCGCAAAGTCTGAATGTGATTGGTTGGAATTCAAAATTTCATTACACTTCATTGGTCGAAAATGGAATGACGTTATATAAACGAAATAGTCTTTGTAAATATAGCCGTATATTCGCTTCCTCATAATAAGTGAAAGGATTTGTTTGCTGATAACAACCAAGCGGAATTTGTTATGCCCAGCGCACGGTTTATATTCGATCTTCAAAAAAATAAGTACACCATGCACATACAGACACAGGAAAATCTAATCAGGTACAGAGAACCAGTTCTTCTGCATCTAAATCCATAGAATTCAATGTATGTGTTTATAATTGACCCCAGGGAGAACACCGCCGACGCGGCGGGAATTCCGCCATAATGCAGGGAAAGCTCGAATAAACTCCAAAACACATTTAACTTGGGAAGCAATCTCTATACAACATCTGAAGCAACCATGCATGTTAAAATACTAATAAAATTAAACACGCCTAGACACTAGTTTAAACGGACGTTTAAATTGATTTTACTACATGCAAGTCAATGTTCACGGATGGCTGAACTTCCACAATATGTGCATTTTATGCAGGCAACGAGCACTCATGGGTGGTATGAATAGGGTTCGTCAGGCTGCGTTCAACTATAGCTTCTCTAAATGGCATGGAAGTTCTCTTTCTCTCTCTCTCTCTCGGTCTATCTCGAAGCTTGTCTTGGCCAGCTTGCAATGAATGGCCTTGCCCAATATATTCTTACATAATTCACTTTCATACGATGTGATTCAGAAAAAAGCTAATATGATAATCCCGTGTAGTAAGGCTGGAAATGTTGTATTGTATTTATATTTCTAACCTCTGACTCATGCCGCTTATAAGGAACGCCTGTATCAATGAATCACCACACATACTGCAGAGTTGTAAGTTGCATTTAACGGTATAGATACCTGCGTGGTTCTGAAATTGTGGGACGCGTCTCCCCACAAGCAAATCGAGAAGTGTGGAGGGTCGATTTCTAAAATGAGGTCTAGACCACGGCCATGCTTTAAACCGCGTTTGGGTTTATAAAACGATCTCTTTTTCATTTTTCTGAGCCATGGCTCGAAACCATGGTCTGAAGCAGAGATCACGCCTGGGGCAGGTTTAAAACCACGGCCTCATGTATACAAGATGGAGGAAGTAGATCAGCTGCATGACTATGAAAGGAAAATTTTTGATTACAAATATTAAATCTCGGATTAGAGTGATGAGAGACAGGAATAATCCTTTGTAACTATATAACGACAATAATTTCAGGCGAATATTTTCAATTTTCGAAGGAATCAACGCAAAATTTAGCAAGAATGCTAAATAATAATCTGCAACGAAATGCAAGAGGCGCCAGGTTGACAAGTTTTTTACACCTTCTTGTTGCTTTGAGGGAAGTAAGATATAGGCCTAATATTTTATACTAAATACACCTTCATGACTCTAAGGCGATGCAAGTTAATTCTTAGTCTTTACAGTAGTTCTGGACATTTTATTTAATACTCGAATATGATATGGGCCTACAAGAATATGTATGAAGCAAGAGTAATTTTGTCTCCTTATTTTAAGTATTATGCTACTGCGGCTTTCCACGTAGTAAGCCTATTATATATGAAAATAGAACCATGTAATATTTTAGTTTCAATTGCAACTTTAATCCAGTTAATATTTAGGTTATTGATTCGTTAGACCCGGGTTTTCAGGTAATTAATGTTGGCAGTAGCTATGAACAAATGATAAACTACAACATAAACGTTCGAATTGTCCTAATTATTTTGGAAATATAATTCTGGTACCTAAAAATCAGTTCTCTATAATTAATGCTAGTATTTTACGCACATATATTCTGTAAATTATCAAATATAACAATACCTTAGCTGAAAACAAAAGAATGTGACTTACTGGAATTCAATAAAAACTAGTGGCTTGTGCAGCAAATGCTGCTGCAAACTAAGTTCGTTAGACGTTCAAATAAAAATTTTTCAGATTTATTTTTAATGAAGAATACTTGTCTTTTTGATAGTTATTTGCGTCCATAATAATGAAACATACTCTGGATTTTTTAGGCCAAATACTTTTTCTTGAACCTATCCAACTTCAGGTTTTGAGTTTCAACGCGAAAACGCAAGTATCAATGTCAGGACGATAGCAGTAGCTATTTCAGGTCATTGTGGATTGTAGGCGAAAGTTTAAAAAAATGTCAGGTTTGCTAAGCTTTCAAACAGTAGCATTTTCGTATAGCTGCTGCATGTAGAACTTGAAATGTAGAGCGTAAAATCATTTTATTCTACTAAGAGATCTTGCTGAAATAATCTGGAGACTACAAAATTTTCTAGGCCTCTTATTTTATCAGTAAGTAATACCTTTTGATCTTTCCTTAGGAACTGTAATTTTTGCGCTCTCTCGAGCCAATACTGAAGAGAATGATACATATCAATATCTACACTACACCGCCATTAAGTATATGAAAAGACCCAACCCCACTGGGTTAATAAGTATAAAAATATTTGATTTTTAATAAGAATATTATTATCTTAAGTTTTGTAGTTATATATAGCAGCCACTCAGTAAATTATAGAAATGAAGATCTAAATTAAGATATTCTCTACATTTACTTACATAACCTCAAAACGTTACACTTTCATGTCATCAATATAGCATCAATACTATGTACAATTAATGAAAATAGATGCATCATGATATTAACTATAATAATATTTCATTTCTAATGATAATGTCATCAAACCACCTCAAGTTTCGTAGATTTGAATATCCAATACACAGCTGTACTGAGAAAATTATTATACACTGCAGAATGAGTTTTTAATAAAAAATTGAATTGAGCTCTAAACATGTCGGCAATCCTGCAGGTCATGGCCTTCGTATAATAGCCTATTGTTTATTGTAGTGTGTGTTTTGTTCCGAAATTCAATCAAGTCGGCCGTGATTCGATAAAATTAGTTCTCAAAACTGACAACAGATGGATTTTGGAAAATAGGAAAATTATGTAGGAAAATTGATATTTCACTGAAAACTACTACTTTTCCGAAAAACTTTGGGTTCCAAGCTTCAAAATGAGGGACCATTTATTAAAATCCGTTCAGCCGTTTTCCCGTAATTTCCATTACCAGTTCAAATTATATATCATCATCATCATCATCATCTTCCTAACAAGTATTAGGCCAAGTGGCCTGTTACGGTCTCAAACTAGAATTTTCAGTCCATCTCTTCTTTGGACGGCCTAGAGATCTTTTGCCACATGGATGGTAATGAAGCAGTGCTTTTGGAATTCTGCATCGATTCATTCGTTCGAGATGACCCTTCCATTGAAGTTGATATTTGCTGATGAACTGCATAATGGGTTCTATTTGAAGTTCTTGCATTAGATCCTCATTTTTTTTATGATCCCAGCGAGCATATCCAGCTGTTGCTCTCATAAACCTCATCTCACTTGCTGTTATTCTACTGACATCTTTATTCTTCACAGTCCACGCTTCGCTACCATAGCTTAATACCGGCTGTGCTAAGGTTTTATACAAGCCTATTCTTGTGTGTCTTTGTACTAGTGAGGGTTTCATGATTTTATTAATTATCCCCATTGTTTTATTATATTTACATATTTTTTTCAGCAATATCTACTTCATCATAAGGTGATAGTGTATAGCCAAGATAAGTGAAAGTATTTACTCTTTCTATTATTTTATTATTCAAACAGATTTTGCTTGGTACAGGGAATTTCCCACAAAATGACATGATTTTCGATTTTTCAATATTAATTTCCATGTTATATTTTTCACTGACCTTATTTAAATGTGTACTGAATATTGTAAATCATCTTCAGTTGATGCCATGAGAACTAAATCATCAGCGAAAAGTAAAGCATCAAGCTGCAAATTTCGATTAATTGGAATTCCATGTCGTGTCTGTCGCCAATCTTGAATGATTCTATTTATATATATAATAAACAGAAGTGGTGAAAGGCCACAGCCTTTTATAAATGGGTCGCCACTGTGAAAGTTTATTGTTGCTTCGAATTGCTATGATGGTTGTTTTATATATATTGTAAATATTTTGTATAATCTGTTGAGGTACTTGATCATCTGCCAAAATCTGAAGTAATTTATTCCGATTGACTTTATCAAAAGCCTTTTTAAAGTCAATGAATGCCATATGCGTTTCTAAATTAAATTCTCTATGTTTCTCAGCCAGTAATTTGAATGCGAAATATCCATCACAACAGGATCTTCCTCGACGAAAAACATTTTGTTCCTCACTGATAATATTGTCGTAATGCTTATTGAGTTTGTTTTTCAAAATATTTGCATAAATTTTATATCCTGCGTTCAATAAACTTATTCCTCTATAATTATCCGTAATTTTCAAATCTCCTCTCTTATGTATAGGAATTACAATAGATTTAGTCCAGCTTTCGGGAAATCCTTGTCCCTCCCAAATCAAATTTAAAAATCTCAAAAATCTTTGTAGAAATTTATGGCTAGCATATTTAAATAATTCACTATTTATTAAATCTTCTCCTGGAGATTTATTGTTTTTCAATTTAGCCAAGACTCTTTGTAGTTCATCCATAGAAACTGACTCCAATAAAGGATTAGTTAAAAATGGAAAATGAAAATTATATATATAGATATTAATCCCGATGTTCATTTCTTTCTAATATCGACTGTTTACAAGAATATAAATCGATTCTTAGCTGCGTTGCCATATATAAAACACACGAACCTAGGTTTCTTCTCAAGCCGCGTCTCGACTTCGTTTTAGAAATCGCACAATGATTCAGACCTCGATCGCGGTTTAAAAGCCGAGGTTTGGAACCACGATTTCGTCCGTGTTTTAGAAATCGACCCAGAGAGTTTGTATTAGCACATATTTTAAGTACATTTACATATTCAAATAAATCTGTAGCGGTAGCAACATTCGCATCTGCTAAAGAAAGCTTTAATATTGCTTGGAATCGAGGTAACATGTTCGAATACTGCAGTCATGTCCAAGCAAGCGCATTTTTCTGACCTTGACGTCGTGCGCGGGCATATTATATTATATTATAGCATATCATATTATAGTTGGAATCTCCTGGTAGAGGGGCAGAGAAGGCCTGACGGCCTTATTTCTACCAGGTTAAATAAATAAATAAATACTACTAATACTAAGTGCTAGGTATGCTAGGCGGAATAAGCAGCCTGTTGGATTAAGAAAACAGTGGTGCACAAACTTCAAACGGAACGTGAAGTTTTATGTCGTTATTTTTATATGGCTTCTTTCCGTTTTTTATTTTATATATTGTCTGTAAAACAAAAGTATTAACACCTATTTCTTAGCCTAATATTTCAGTTGTGTTTTAAACGTTAATAACATAATAAAGAGTAAAGAAGGAATATTCACACAAATTCCATAATAACTATAACTATACTGTACTAAGTGAATTAAACACATCATTCATAAAGAAAGTGTTATCCCAAAGAAAGACACTGAATAAGACATGATAAATTGAAATTGATATTGATGGTATATTTAGCCTAAGTAATCAAAACAATATTATAGTACAAAGAAAAGTTGCCTAGGTATATGTTTTAACTGTAACTAATATTACAAAATATAACTCTTATCGCATTATGCTTTTAGGTGATATTAGTGCGCAACTTTCTGTTTTCAGAATATTAAATTATCACGAAACCTGCTGAAGCTATAGAGCGAACGTTTTACCAACACATAGGCACATATCTTTTGTTTGTGATGTATATAACAGTATTTTCTTTGTTAATTCATTTCCTTACAAATATTTTCCATGCGAATATTTTCAAACATTTTAATACACTATCTTCAGTAATACGTATTTACGATATATTAGATTTACGAAAACATTGTTTTAGTACCTGTAAGGCTACTAAACAAACATATCTGAAAATTTCACTTTTCTGTAAAAAAGTTGAGAAAATATTCCTTTTGAATAAAAAATCAAACTTGTGAAAAATGAAAATTAAAACTTACATTCTTATAATGCACTTATACTTCTCAGACAAATCTAAAAATTAACATGGATACAGTTTTAATAAGTTCTCTTCCCTTTATCCATTGAATCAGTGCTGGCCATCCCTGTATATAGGCTAGCTCGACCAAGCGGCATATACTACCTCTTTCGTCTGTCTCTTTCCTTTCCGCTGTAAAGCGCTCAGGCTCTCCTGGGCTCTAAAGCGCGCTTGCTCCTATGGGCATCAGTTGACATCACTGGAATACTGCTTTGAAATATTCATTTATTCACAGTGTTTTTTCTAAGGACAGGTCTTTCACTGGAAACCCAGCATTCTCCAGTCTTTCCTATTTTCTGCCTTCCTCTTAGTCTCCACATATGATCCATATTATCTTAATGTCGTCTATCATCTGATATCTTCTTCTGCCCCGAACTCTTCTCCCGATCACCATTCCTTCTAGTGGATCCTTCAGAAAGCAGTTTGTTCTCAACCAGTGACCCAGCCAATTCCTTTTCCTCTTCCTGATCAGTTTCAGCATCATTCTTTCTTAACCCACTCTTTCCAACATTAAGCTTCATTGCTTAGAACAGTGGTTCTCAAATGTATTAGCAGCTCTGTGAACCTTCTTTTCATAGATCAATATTTTCGCGGACCCTTTCAGTGCCGTCAATGGAAAGATGGGTGAGTTGCAATTTAGGGTTAATATTAGTATGAGTGGTTACATTTCTCTTATATTTTAGAAAATTAATAGTACATTATGCAACGAGCCTATAATGGTAGTAATTAAGACGCGAGTATGTTTGTTTATGAAACGAGCGCAAGGGAGTTTCATAATTTTCATACGAGCGTCTTATCACCGTCCTTTGCAAGTCTCTCGTGGCTCCGACTTAAAGAACGTAGAACTTTACACTCTTTGTCTTTAGGGCACACTTCAACACCAAATTAGTTTTCTTATCTAATAACCATGACGCAAATTCACTTATCATGGCACGCTAAGTATACCTCTTCATAGAACATCTTGTTATTCATCATCTTTTTATACCTCGCGTCAATGGAATTCCTTGTCACAAAGTATTAGGGGCTGCAAGACAATAAACACCTTTAAGAACAGCTTAAAAGATAACCTTATTAGCATTTCACTCCAATCATACTGATTTAAACTATCACTGACTACATTGTTTTTCTTTAGACATCATCTTGATTGTGCTGTATTTTAATTGTCTCGTAATAATCTCTTTCTATTATCTAATATTATTTGAAATATATTAATATTCTATGTATTTTAGTTTAATTCTGCTACACAGTTTATTTCAGTGTTTAATTAATAGTTCATAGTATTTTGTTGTTTAATTTGTAAATAACTTTTGTATACATGTAACTCTCATCTAAATCAAATTGTTGGATTCTTTGTAAGTTCATGCATATGTATATACACTTTTTGCTGGTTGAGTGGAAGAGAAGGCCTTACGGCCTTAACTCTGCCAGCTAAAATAAATCATTATTATTATTATTATTATTATTATTAATTACCATTATAGGCAAGTTTCATACGACTTTTTATGCTCGAAAATATTTCTAACTTGAAATTATTCATAAGTATTCATGTTATGGTTATCTAAGTGAAGAGCGGAACTGACCTTCTAAATTGTGAGCATTGCGCAGACGCGAAAGTAATGATTTTTTCCGAGGGACGAATGTCATTGACCTTGATATAATCTAGGGAATAACATGAACATTAATAATGATATAACCTGGAAATTGATTTAGACATTGAAAAACGAGATGACAAATTGAATTTATTTGAATATTATTTACAATTAACGCTAATTATTATAGTAACAGAACATAACCTTCTGCGACAGTATTAGATTTCCAGCCTCCGTGACTTTTCGCTATTTGTCTTTCGATTGCATATCCGAGAATAATCGATACTTGCGGTTTTATAATGGTACAATGGTGATTTCTCATTGGTTGAACAACTGAACTATAATGAATAGGTGTACTTTAATGAGGTGCATTAAAGGGCTACTACCAGGTGTATAATTACTACATTTCGGCATGGTCGAGCATAAATCAATATAACTGTATAGGTCTACCTGAACTAAACAAAGCGTAAATAATGAAATACTGGAAAAAGTAAAGATAGTTTTCATTAATATGTTACAGCAGAGTTTATATTAAAAATAATAAAGCAAAACAATATAATTTCAACACATTCTTTTCATAATATTCTTGTACCTACTGAAAAGAAATCAAGTATGTTTTTAAAAGTGTCCCTACTGCAGTGAGCATGATGGAACCGTTTTTTTTGTGCTTAACCTCCTGGGCCCTGGAGTATAGTATACTATACTTCATACATGTATTTAGTTTCAAATTTGCCACTAGGTGAAATTGTTATTGACCACTTCTTTTCTGTCTTTGCTAAGCTCCTGACATGTCTTGGGAATTACAGCAAGTACAAGAAGATCGATTCAATCTTTGCAATGCGTGTTTCAAATATTTGTAAATCAAAATGGAGACCAGTAACTAAACGCCAAGACACCGTAGGACACACTTTCGAATTAAGTATCCAGTAAACGGTATATTTTAAGGGTAAAAAAAGTTATGATATAAGATGTATGTGCAAAGACCAAAAGTATAGTATAATATACCTGCATTTATACCCTAACTGTAACCTGCAGAATTTTTTCAGCATTTTTCCTTCATGTCAGTGACTTTTTTTGAAGTGCAGAATTATATTGAACTTTAAAAATAAAACAAATAAGTTTCAGGACTCAAGAAGTCGTTATATTTAGCCTCAATGTTAGTTAGCTCTAATCTCCATTCTGCCGGAGCATTTACTCTGTTTCTGTTAACAGTTTTGATAATATTTATGGAATTTATAATTTTTTATTCCTTCTTTGATTCTATGAAGTGGATTTAAATACTAATTAATTTGTTTTATTAGTTATGCTCACACAAGCAAATCATAGAAAAAGGCATTAAATGTTTCAAGGCTCGTTCTGATAGTTCTTTATATTCCGCATAAATTTTCAGACAACAATTAATATGATATTCACTGCTTACGTTTTTGCATAGAGTGTCACACGATAACTCAACTCGCCGATCTTCCTCCTCTTCGGTGAGATTACGAGATGCTGCTAAGGGATTCTGACACATATTTTGAAATTAGGAACCGAAAAATAATATTTTATGAATTCAGCTGACCGATCTTTCGAGTGCTATGCAATTATGTCGTCAGGAAGATCTTATTCAGAGGTAAAGTACAAAACCCTGAAGAATCGGTAACGAAGCAAGGGATTTTTTCTCCACTCGGTTCACTCGCTACTGCATTCTCTTTAATCTAAGCTTCAATTTTGTTCTTCACTTGGAAACCATCAACACTTCTACCTTATAGGTCCAAATTAAGTCCATTCAGATAAGAGAAAATATCCGCCAAATATACTAGGTCTACTTTGCACAAACAAGAAAAACCATACAGCTTGTCACTCATTTTGAATTCATTTTCCTGTTAAAATCCAAAAGAAATGGGTTATAAGTTGTACCAACAACTGCCAACGCGCTTTTGACATTATTGCCACATTAAAAAATATTTTACTCAAGGAAGAAAAAATTGTCCTATCCAGAATGTTCGCGGACCCTCAGAATGAGCTTTAAGGATCCCACGTTGAGAACACCGGCTTAAAAGATAAATGGTTGTTCGTTACGTTCTATATTGTCTTTCGTGAGTTTCGAAAATGTGCCAAGACACGTCACTAGTGGTTCAGAAATACAGAGATGTTTATCGGACTGAAAATGTAGTAGCCCCAAGCCCTTCAACTCAAATAGGTTTCTTGTGCAACCGTGATGGAATGAGTTGCGTGTCAGCTGTGCTGCCCGACTGAGCCAGCTCCACAATTCTCCACACTATGCATTCCTCTCTAGCCATAAAATCCGTATTCCATCCCTCTAGTTCTGGCTTGTCGTACTTCGAGTAGGCCTATATACATGAACTGTCGTGTTCCCATTACACAA
Source organism: Periplaneta americana (assembly GCA_025594305.2). Taxonomy (NCBI): domain Eukaryota; kingdom Metazoa; phylum Arthropoda; class Insecta; order Blattodea; family Blattidae; genus Periplaneta; species Periplaneta americana. The sequence goes on along the minus strand of JAJSOF020000015.1, from coordinate 134,689,715 downwards.
GGAAGAAGAGAGGATCTTTGTGCCTCTGATGTAGATCTATAAATCGTCTAGAATCCACCACCACTGCCAATTACCACCAATCTTTGCACAAATCGTGAGGAATATTCACCGTGGCTAACGACCGATTCGGCGTCACACAAACAGAAATGGTGTCTTATTTGGTGGAATGACGAGGGAAAAAATTGGGGAACCCCGAGTAAGAATCCTTACATTCTCGGCTTTTACCACCACATATATAACTCCGCTATCGCCGAGATATGAACTGGAATCCGCAGTCATCGTAAGCTAGCGCTCTGCCAACTGATCCAGATAGGACTTGTAGAGGACCAAAAACCACTCCGGGTCGTAGTGCAAAGAAAGAATTATCACCCGGTATAATTTTACGAATTGCATGTATTTTATCGTACACTATAGTGTACCTGTACAGAAAGCTTTACAATATGGAACATCGATCTCTAGATTCCTATGGAAATACACTTTTTAATTAAACATATAACTCTAATACTGTAGTGGTTTATATGTAAAGTTGCATTTTATCCTTTTTGTGGCGGCTTTAATGGATTAATTATTGTAATGAGTGTACTGCGACGGAAACTCGAATATCTAGTTTCCACACAGTCTTTATTAAGCATCCAGTAGCGTTTATGTACCAACATTTCCACTCTTACATTTCTCTGAAGCCTTTTTGTTGGATTCAGAAATACACTAATTAATAACACAATTTATAAATTAAGACTAAAGAAGACTTCTTCTTCTACAGACATTTAACTTCTGCATGCGTACATTTAATAAAAATTGAACGGAATGTATTTGATAGTAACTGCTAGAAGTATTGAAGTGTGGACATAGAGAAGAATGGAACGTGTGAAATGGACAGACAGAATAAGAAATGAAGCTGTGCTAGAAAGAGTGGGTGAAGAAAGAATAATTCTGAAACTGATCAGGTAGAGAAAAAGGAATTCACTGGGTTACTGGCAAAAAAGAAACTGTCCAATGAAAGATGTATTGAAAGGTAAACGTAAAACAAAAACGTTCTGAGCTGAAGAAGATATCAGGTGATAGACAACATTAAGATACTCACATATTCATTTTGTATGAGGTCTCGCCCACCTCATTGAATACTACACGGCTATTATGAAATAGCCAATATGTATTATTACTATTTAATACGAGAAAAATTCGTACCGGCACCGGGAATCGAACCCAGGACATCTCAGCTCTGCGCGCTGAGCGCTCTTCCCAACTGAGCTATGCCGGGACACGATCCACGGCGCCGGCCGAACCTCTCTCGTAATGCTTTTTACGGCCTTACTACCTACATTTGAGACGATACAAGTCATGTATGCAGGAGCGCATATTTAAATGACTTTGTGGCCCGGCATAGCTCAGTTGGAAAGAGCGCTCAGCGCGCAGAGGTGAGAGGTCCTGGGTTCGATTCTCGGTGCCCGTAAGAATTTTTCTCGTATTAAATAGTAATAATTAAGATACTGAGTTCGTATGCGGAGACTAAGAGGAAGGCAGAAAATAGGGAAGATCGGAGTGTACTGGGTTTGTTCTTGGCAGAAAACTATGAAGAAGAAGATAATGATAATGACGATGTGGTGGTGGTGGTGGTGGTGGTGGGGGTGATAGATTTATAGAGGCGACATGCGTACTAAAAAAAGATTACAAGCCGTGTAGCGTCAGTAAAATTAAGGATAGGCTAGACTGATTGAAATGGTTGTGGTACATCCCATTTTTTAAATTGGTAATTTAAAAATATGTCGCTAACACACACTTCTCGTGATACAGATGTAAGAGGTCAACGAACTCGGTCTTTCTCGCTAGATGAGCTGTTCTCTGCAACCAACTCGTTTCGTGCACTGGCTTGAAATTAGAGATATTTTAAATTAATGTATGATTTGAGGCTTTCTCGGCGTTGGTTCGCTAATATGTTTTCGCGGGATATCAGCCGAGTTAAGATTTTGGAATGCTCCAAGCTTTCGACTGCTATCTCTATGGGATCGTACAATCAAGGAGGCCATAGAGATCAAGCTGGAGAAAAACAACTTTAACAGAGACAGTGGACTCCAGCTCAGTCAGGCATGGACACCGGCCTTGGACCAACTTAGGCCCTCTTACAATAAAGGTCATGAAGATCACGGACCGAGGACGGCAACCGATTCCAACCGGCGGAACAGGGCTCGCCGCCCGCCAAACTTCACACAGGAATCCCGGGAGGGGCGGAGCTTATGAGGGATGACAATTCCCGGCCCCGGATTGGCCGATCCGCCAACCAATCCCGTTTCACCTGAAACAGCCTAACATCTATATTACCTTTCGACTTTCTGTTCGGACATCACTTCCCTGAAGATGACTGCAGAGATAGCAGTCGAAAGCTTGGAGCATTCCAAAATCTTAACTCGGCTGATATCCCGCGAAAACATATTAGCGATTTTAAATTAAATTTACACAAAAACCGTACACATAATTGAAATACGCCAGAGAGATAAATTATTCTTTATTAGTGTTCCCATCGATATGGACAAAAATCACGACCCTACTCGCAATAGTTACCGAATAAGAGATTGGTAAATATTTGAGAAAAAAAAATTTCTGAAAAAACCATTAACTTTCCACCAATATGATATCATAATTTTTATTACATACAACATAAGTTATTCGCTCTGAAAATCTGCAAGGCTATTTCACTTACACCCTGTATGTAGTCTGGTGATATGTCACAAAAGGCCTCATGGCCTTAAATGTTAAATGTTATGCTTTATTTAACGACGCTCGCAACTACAGAGGTTATATCAGCGTCGCCGGATGTGCCGGAATTTTGTCCCGCAGGAGTTCTTTTACATGCCAGTAAATCTATTGACATGAGCCTGTCGCATTAAAGCACACTTAAATGCCATCGACCTGGCCCGGGATCGAACCCGCAACCTTGGGCATAGAAGGCCAGCGCTATACCAACACGCCAACCAGGTCGACTCTCATGGCCTTAACTCTACCAGATTGAATAAATAAATAAACAAGAAAACAAACAAATAAAATGAAGCTTAAAGCATACAGGCTCAAGATTGGCAATATTGTGACAGTCCTTTTTGAGAATTTATTATAATTTTACTGAGCGAGAGGAAGATCTATTTTTTTTTTTTGCGTCAAAGTATTAAGGGAATGTTCGTGGACAAGTTTCTGCACAAAACCGGTCCTTCTCTCGCTCAGTAAAAATGTAATATATTTTTAAAAAAACACTATCACAATATTACCCGCAACACAATATTACCAACTTTTACCCTATATAAATGAAACCACAATTCTTTCGCCGGCAGAACTTCCTAGCAGGAAAAACGATTGTGTTCGCGAAAGTGTTCATTCCTCTATTATTCCATTCTTGCTGAATCAGTTCATGAACTGTACAATCAATAGATTGGAATTTTAAAGCGTTATTAAGGAAATGCATATTGCAACATCTTTATTTTAATCTTTAGTTCGTTTTTAAATCTTGTTATTTTTATAGCTCGTTTTAATTTCTTTTCCACCTTCTCACCTGTTTGTCATAGCCGGCAGTATTTCACCTCCCCGGTTAATTCGTGACGGGAATTACAAACTATACAAATCTAGTGTCAGCTCCCCTTTCCTGAAATACGTAGAGACGGCGGCAAACTGCCCACTGACCATGTGCGGCTCTAATCGAACTTCTAGTCCCAGATTGTCATAAATCATTCATGCTTGCCTGAGCCGAAGACACAAGCGTGTGGGTTCCGAAAGAGATGAATGCGTCCATTAAATATGGTCAATATGCCCTATCTCCCCGCTCCTTTTTGTTAAAGGAATCTTTGTTCGCATCTGTCAGCAGAAACTAAGACGCTACATATGTTGCAATAATCAACTGGAAGAAAAATGTGATGTCAACCTAAGAATGGAGGGAAATTAGTTGAATACAAACGGTTTGAGTTGTGAACTTGTTGGATGTCTCACAGGGACAACTCACTCAGTGTTATGTTTAAAGGAGGAATGCTATTCTGTTGGTGGTCCTTCGTGGCTTTGTGGCGTGGCGTTGGCTTTATGTGAACGTGTGCCGGAAAGAGAAACTTTACGAATTTGAAAAATGAAAGCGGTGTGTAATAAATCTTTTTTCAAGAGGTGATCAAAGACCCAGATGAGATCTTCCATATTTTATCGAATACATAACTGCTCGTTTACTTTCCAATTGTCGGTGTGATGTACGAAAACAGACTGTTATCATCCCAATAACCGAGACTGGTGCGAACTGACAGTAACTGTGTAATGCATCACGAACAAGGTAAGACTCATGCCCACGATTAAGTCTGACGTGCATGTATTATGTGTAGGGCTCGGAAGTTGGTGACTTAAAAATCACAGAAAAATGACCTATAAAATGACCTTAAATTTCTGAAAATATCACACTAAAATTTAAAAAAAAAAATTACCAAGATTTTTTTTTAATAATAATAATAATTTATTTATTTACTTATATTTAATGTGCTGTACAACAGCCAGAGGCCAATTACAGTTCAACACAAACAATATAACAAAAACATTGGCAATAATTTACAATAAAAGTACAAAGAAATAATTAAATTAATGGCAATTAATTAAAATGATAATTACAAATGAAATAATGGAATCATAAATGATAAATGGAATCATATAAAATAGTATTACAAAGATATACAAGATTGTAATACGACAATGACAATGAATGGACGGGATAAAATGGATGACTAAACTACATAGCATAATGAGATTAAAAGTAATTGTATTTGAAAATGAAAGGTGGAATCAAGTAATAATAATAATAATAATAATAATAATAATAATAATAATAATAATAATAATAATAATAATAATAATAATCAAGCTGCGGATTTTTAGGCACTAAAACAGTTGAAATAGGCAGGCAAAATAGGCATTCAAAATTCTAGAATAGGCACTTAAAAAGGCACTAACAATTTCTAATTCTTAATGTCTAACACGAACATAGCGTAGCATTATAGGAATGTCATTATGACAGTGAATAACTAAATATTCGTCCAAATGTTGTAATGAGAACTGATGTCTGTTGTCTGTAAGAATGTTCTTAAATTGGGAGAAACTCCCTTCCACTTCACATGAAGTGATGGGGCAATACTTCAGGGATCCAGTCTCAGCTGGGGACCAAACCAGTGGAATCGCAGTAATGTCAATGTCTTTTCCAATCAGTGCTTCTGATGACTTTTGCTTTGGCATATCTCCACGGTATACTTCACGTACTACAGCAGAAACTCAACTCCATACTGAACTAACAAACTCATAAAACGGATGCACACTTTAAAACAACTACCCCAGTGAACTACCACCAATGTTTCACGGGGCTTTCGAAATACATTTTTTCTAATTGGTTGATTTTAAATTATTCGATTTCTCCACGCTCGGTGGCAGTAAAACGTAACACACAGAATTATCGATAGTTTTATATCACTGCCCTTTGCTGGATAAAAAAGAAACAAAATACATATTCAAAAAATATGGATAGAATGGTCAATAAATTAAAGTATAATATATAACACGGATATTTAGGCAACTTTTAGGCATTTATAAGGAAATAGACATTTACTTAGTGAAATAGGCAATTATAGGCACTAAAGAATTCGCATATAATACTCACAATGCCTTAAAATGGATATGTAACCTAAAAGCTTGCATCTTTAGGTTAAGGATAAAAATAGAATATAGGCATAAATCCGCAGCTTAATAATAATAATAATAATAATAATAATAATAATAATAATAATAATTCCTTTTTGCTTCAACTGACGTCATGGGCGCATACTTGAAACGATCAAAGTCCTCTGGTGAAAAAACCTTCGTCAAAAGCATTGAAGTCAAAATTTTCATTTTGCAGAGCTTTCTTGACTTTACACATTGACTGCTATCCAATGTTGTTTTCCAGTAATTTTTTCATTTTCTGTCTAAGTTCTTGTCCAATTTTCCCTACACGTTATTGCAAGTTGTTAACTCGAACTAGTTCATACAGTCTATGAAGAGCAAGAGCCATGCATTTTATGTGAACCACTTTTGTTTAAATTATTTAATTTCCGTGCTCGCTTTCACCATATATCTCCACTTTCTTTAATTTCACACAACTTATAAAATAGTATAGCCTACTTCCGTTTGTGAAAAATACATTATCACCAAACTTTCACTTTCGGCATTTGTACATCTTCACTTGTGAGGTACAATAAAACGCTGACTGTGGACACTGCGGCTGCAGTGTTTGTTCTGTTGCGTTGAATGGGGGGAAGCACTTAACACACATGATCAGAGAAGCTGATGCAAGCATAAGGAAAATTCCTGCATGGCGCAATCAAATTGCCTAAGCAATCTGCAGTAGGTTCCCCGATATGGACTACGACCGCAATGTAAAAAAAAGTCCGTTAAAAGCAAAAAAGGGCAAACATTGCAACAAAAAGTACTATATTTCTTTAAAAACGACTAATCTACAATAGGAGATCGAAAAATGCAGAAAAACGCAAAATCAAAGTAGGCTATATTGGTTCGTGTTGAAGTGAAACGAGTTTATATTGCATTCTACATTGTCTGTGATGTCTCAGAAGAAAGATGATATTTCATCAACTTCCGAGCCCTAATTATGTGTAACCAAAAATGAGTATTTATTGGCATTTATAATACCATGTTGTGTTTATGCAACATGAGCGCTGTGATTTTCAAGTGATCTGGAGTCTGTTTCATAAATACACTAATAATATTATCGAATATTATTAGACTCACAAAAATAATTTTATTAATTGACTGAATTATGTTTCATAAACATTTTACACAACTCTTAAAATACGCACACTAATATTATCGGTTCATTAGTGAGTTCATTCTAATATACAGGGTGGAAGTGAAATAGCCTTGCAGATTTTGAGAGAGAATAGCTCATGTTGTATGTAACAAAAAATCTAATATCGTATTAGTGGAAAGTCTATAGTTCTCTCAGAAAAAAATGTTTTTTTTTTTCAAATGTTTACACCAACTTATTCGGTAAAAATTGCGAGTAGGATCGTGATTTTTGTCCATACCGATAGAAAACCTAATAAAGAATCATTTATTCCTATGGCGTATTTCAATAGCGTGAACGGTTTTCGTGTAAATTTAATTTAAAAACCACTCATTTGAAGCCACTGACAGATACGATTAGCTTACAACATTGTAGCCAGAAAGGGAGATGGGAGGTAGTTCACTAAGGCAGACAGACCTGAGTTCGTTGACCTCTTACATATATGTTACGGGAAAAAAGAACAGTGTGTTAGCGGCGATGTTGCCAGACTGCTGAAATTTCCAACTCAATTTTCTAATTAACTGTGCATTGAATCATAAAACGTAATACAGGTTTTCTATTCATTTCAGTGTACCCTATCGGCCCTTTGAATCTGCAAGGTTATTTCATTTCCACCTTATATTTAAAGGACAAAACTAAAATTCTTTCAATCACTTATTATCATGAGACACTGTTCTCTTCAACTAGCTGAGCATTTCGGGAATTAAATCAATGGCTCTCTCAAAACATGCTATTAAATATTTCTCATAAAACAATTTTTATCTAGAAAAGGAAGCAAAAACGAAAAAAAAATGTATTAACTTTTCAGTTTGAAATATCTCAAAGAATAATCCCTGAAATTAATTATATTACTTAGGTTAACTCTTCATATGTGACCAGGGATCAAAGCCAGACACAGAATTCGATAAGAAGTGTTTCGAAGTAATGTTTTTCAGCTGGTCTTTAGAACTAGAACAAATGCACAATAGGATTTTTTTTATGTACAAGTAAATTTAAGTTTGGAGGTTTACTCCAATTGTTTTATTTTCTTTCAGAGATAAATAATCAACAGTTAGGAAAGAAACAGGGAGCTGTCTTTAAAACGCATCAAAGTTTTCCTTCCTAGATTGTAGCTTTCAATCTTGTGGATCCCCTTCGTTCATGATGATTGGTTACCAGCGAGCTCTTTTTGTATGCGTGCTTTTGTCTTCTCGCTTTTCAAACGGCGTTCTAGTCGTTTTGTATTTCCTTTTACGTCTCAAACTACTCTTCAACACGGATGATTCTCGGCTACTAAACAAAAATTATACTTAATGCCCCTTTTCTATGGATCAGGATTTCGGCTACAAAATCAAAAAGAATTAACTTGCCTCTCGCTTCGTACCTCCAAAATAGAAAATAGTATACAGCATTATAACAGATTTTTTTTTTTCGCAAGACCTGCAGCTTCAACATATATGATCATTCCTGATGCATAACGATTACCTTGCATTCAATGTAAGAGTGAGTGGCTCTTCATGACCTTAAATAAAGATTTATGGGTTTGATCTTAAGGTCAATTACTTTGAGTTTTGTGTGTCTGCACTCTGTGACTGGCAGAAAAATGCTGGTGAGCTGGTCATTCTCATTAACGAAATTACTTAATTTTTCATCATCGTCTTCTTCTCCTTCTATACCTTCAAGGGTTAGGCATCGTGGCTTGCTCCGTTATCAAGGGAATCAATCCTATCATCTTGTCTTTGGTCTCCTCGTATCGCTTTCCTTTTGGGAGCGTGTGGTCTCTTATTTTTAGGTTCAAATAAATTCTTTTCTCAAAAATGTTATTCCTCCAGATAACGGTTTAGCCGAAAAAAAATTTGTGTCTCAAGTTTGAATTCCATTTATGGTAAAACTCTTGGGTACCGAGACATATGAGTGGTAAGATATCAACGCGAAAAAAGCAGAAAAAAATATTACTTCGTAATTTCTTCGAAAAACGTGTTATTTGTGTATTAATGGCGTACAAAATTAAATGATTAAAAACGCATTTACAGTGTGACGGAAATTTAATCAGTTAATTTTGTAAGTTATTACACAAATGAAGCGTTTTTCGTTTAATCAGGTAATTTTGTAATTTTATACGTTATTACAAAAATGAAGTGTTTTTCGTTTAATCAGGTGATTTTGTACGTTATTACACAAATGAAGCGTTTTACGTTTAATGAGGTAATTTTGTATGTTATTATACAAACGAAACGTTTTTCGTTTAATCAGGTAATTCTGTACGTTATTACACAAATGAAGCGTTTTTCGTTTAATCAGGTGATTTTGTACGTTATTACACAAATGCAGCGCTTTTCGTTTAATCAAGTAATTTTGTACGTTATTACACAAACGAAACGTTTTTCGTTTAATCAGGTAATTTTGTACGTTATTACACAAATGAAGCGTTTTTCGTTTAATCAGTTATTGTTGTACGTTATTACACAACTGTAGCGTTTTTCGTTTAATCAGGTAATTTTGTACGTTATTACACAAATGAAGCGTTTTTCGTTTAATCAGTTAATGTTGTACGTTATTACACAAATGAAGCGTTTTTCGTTTAATCAGGTAATTTTGTACGTTATTACACAAATGAAGCGTTTTTCGTTTAATCAGTTAATGTTGTACGTTATTACACAACTGAAGCGTTTTTCGTTTAATCATTTTGGTAATTTTGTTTAATAGTCGTTATTACACAAATGAAGCGTTTTTCGTTTAATCAGTTAATGTTGTACGTTATTACACAAATGAAGCGTTTTTCGTTTAATCAGGTAATTTTGTACGTTATTACACAAATGAAGCGTTTTTCGTTTAATCAGTTATTGTTGTACGTTATTACACAACTGAAGCGTTTTTCGTTTAATCAGGTAATTTTGTACGTTATTACACAAATGAAGCGTTTTTCGTTTAATCAGTTAATGTTGTACGTTATTACACAAATGAAGCGCTTTTAGTTTAATCAAGTAATTTTGTACGTTATTACACAAACGAAACGTTTTTCGTTTAATCAGGTAATTTTGTACGTTATTACACAAATGAAGCGTTTTTCGTTTAATCAGTTATTGTTGTACGTTATTACACAACTGTAGCGTTTTTCGTTTAATCAGGTAATTTTGTACGTTATTACACAAATGAAGCGTTTTTCGTTTAATCAGTTAATGTTGTACGTTATTACACAAATGAAGCGTTTTTCGTTTAATCAGGTAATTTTGTACGTTATTACACAAATGAAGCGTTTTTCGTTTAACGAGTTAATGTTGTACATTATTACACAAATGAAGTGTTTTTCGTTTAATCAGGTAATTTTGTACGTTATTACACAAATGAAGCGTTTTTCGTTTAATCAGGTAATTTTGTACGTTATTACACAAATGAAATGTTTTTCCGTTTAATCAGTTAATTTTGTACGTTATTACACAAATGAAGTGTTTTTCGTTTAATCAGGTAATTTTGTACGTTATTACACAAATGAAATGTTTTTCGTTTAATCAGGTAATTTTGTACGTTATTATACAAATGAAGTGTTTTTCGTTTAATCAGGTAATTTTGTACGTTATTACACAAATGTATATACTACACTGCGATAATGCTCTCTTTAATATGATTCGCCGACATTTTAGCTTTCCTTATAGCTACATATGTAGGAACAGAATATGTAATTACATAAAATCCGGGCTCTACTTGTCATGCATGTAGCTGACGTCTTCATCTGCTGGTACTAGAACTTTGTCATCCGCAGTGGAAAATATCATTTCTCTAATTCTCGCTCTGATTAAAGGTGAATAACAGTCTTTCGCTTTTGGACACCGAGCCAAATATTTAAAACTATGTTTTCGTACGCGCATATTTTAGGAGGAAAAAAATAGACACGATCATATTTTAAGAGGGAAAAAATAGACGAGTTATCGTCGCGTTAAAATATCTCGTGTCATGCTGCTGGATTAATGCGAAGTCTATATTTCCCCTCGCCCTTGTCGTTTTTATTTCTTGAAAAGAACGTGCCAATAATTCGACGCTGCAAGCCGGTAGCATCGAATTACCTGAAAATCCAGAGCACCTGCCTTCTCCTTTTCAAATTGTGATGACGATATTCTTAACATTACATATGCCTCCGGGTTCTCTACACGCCTCAAACTTTTTTCCTCTCACAGAGAAACATCAGCTCATTATATAAATCGTTATCGAGCATAGGCAAAGGATGTTTTGAAGTGAAGCTTCCCTTTTCGGCAACACGCCTAAAAGGACGAGCGCGGCAATTTCCATAGTAAGCTGATACGGCTCATAGTCGTCCAATTATTTCGAGCTAAATCTACTCGCTACTGCCTTTTCGGTCGCACTCCACACGTTCAACCGGATTCCAGTACGCTGTAACGCAGTCCCACCTCGATAATAATTATATCATTACCATTTATGCTACTTCCTTGGGTGTGAAACTCAAACGGACTACTATACTTCAGCTGTCGTGCGTAATGGTTTACAAACTGTATATGGCAACAGCGGCAGACAGTGTTTGCAATTTCTCTGCTCGCTGTCTTTGCCAACTCGTCTTGCTTTTCTGGCAACCAAATCCCCTTTACGCAGCAAATGCTTTCTCCAAACTTGGTAAAGATAGAGAAAACTCTGTTCTTGAATCCGCTTTGTGTAGATGTGGTCCGCTGAATAATACAGTTGTTCTCTTAACAAGAAGCAAGTTCAGCATTTCTTTATAATGAGCAGAGACGTGCGTTCAGACAAAATAATTTGTAGGGCCTACATATTACAAACAACAAAGCTTTTCTTTACTTACTTACTTCCTGGCTTTTAAGGAACCCGAAGGTTCGTTGCCGCCCTCACATAAGCCCGCCATTCGTCCCTATCCTGACCAAGATTAATCCAGTCCCTACCATCATATCCCACCTCCCTCAAATCCATTTTAATATTATCTTCCCATCTACGTCTCGGCCTCCCCAAAGGTCTTTTCCCCTCCGGCCTCCCTACTAACACTCTATATGTATTTCTGGATTCGCCCATACGTGCTACATGCCCTGCCCATCTCAAACGTCTGGATTTAATGTTCCTAATTATGTCAGGTGAAAAATACAATGCGTGCAGCTCTGTGTTGTGTAACTTGCTCCATTCTCCTGTAATTTCATCCCGCTTAGCCCCAAATATTTTCCTAAGAACCTTATTCTCAAACACCCTTAATCTCTGTTCCTCTCTCAAAGTGAGAGTCCAAGTTTCACAGCCATACAGAACAACCGGTAATATAACTGTTTTATAAATTCTAACTTTCAGATTTTTTGACAGCAGACTAGATGATAAAAGCTTCTCAACCGAATAATAACAGGCATTTTCCATATTTATTCTGCGTTTAATTTCCTCCCTAGTGTCATTTACATTTGTTACTGTTGCTCCAAGATATTTGAACTTTTCCACCTCTTCGAAGGATAAATCTCCAACTTTTATAGTTCCATTTCGTACAATATTCTGATCACGAGACATAATCATATACTTAGTATTTTCGGGATTTACTTCCAATCCTATCTCTTTACTTGCTTCAACTAGAATCTCCGCGTTTTCCCTAATCGTTTGTGGATTTTCTCCTAACATATTCACGTCATCCGCATAGACAAGAAGCTGATGTAACCCGTTCAATTCCAAACCCTGCCTGTTATCCTGAACTTTCTTAATGGCATATTCTAGAGCGAAGTTAAAAAGTAAAGGTGATAGTGCATCTCCCTGCTTTAGCCCGCTGTGAATTGGAAAAGCATCAGAAAGAAACTGGCCTATACGGACTCTGCTGTAAGTTTCACTAAGACACATTTTAATTAATCGAACTAGTTTCTTGGGAATACCAAATTCAAAAAGAATATTATACAAAACTTCTCTCTTAACCGAGTCATACGCCTTTTTGAAATCTATGAATAACTGATGTACTGGACCCTTATACTCCCATGTTTTCTCCAATATCTGCCGAATACAAAAAATCTGATCAATAGTCGATCTATTACGCCTGAAACCACACTGATGATCCCCAATAATTTCATCTACGTACGGAGTTAATCTTCTCAAAAGCATATTGGACAAAATTTTGTACGACGCGTCAACAAAAGTGATATTCCCCGAAAGTTACTACAGTTAGTCTTGTCCCCCTTCTTAAAAATAGGTACGATTATGGACTCCTTCCATTGTTGTGGTACAATTTCCTTTTCCCAAATTGCAAGTACAAGTTTATAAATTTCGCTAGATTATACGCTTCCACCCTCTTGTATTAATTCTGCTGGAATTTGATCAATACCTGGAGACTTGTACTTTTTCAGATTTTCTATCGCAATTTCGGCTTCAGAAAGTGTGGGTTCCGCTTTTCTTTACACAATTCAAAATAATTTAAAATATTCTACGCCGCAATACAAGTTTGAGCTCAATATGAGCGCATGTACAAAGAGCTCTTCACTCACCCAGCATATGTGAAAACATATTTTTTTACTCATTAGGCACGAGTTAGTAGTACATTGCAGAGTACTGCAGAACAGCGCTTACAACCGGTTTATATTCAACCGGTTGCAGATCAACCGGCGAGGTTGGATATTCGTTCGGATATCCGGCCATGAAGCGGTTGCGCCTGGCTAGACAGAACCACAGATATAGAGGACAGAATACCAAGCGCATTTCACCATACAGGAACCCTGATGACATTTTGTAACTACACAAATGGAGTAATTGAAGGAAATTTACTTTTCCTAATTAAAAAAAAGGTTAGCTTGAAATTCTTAGAAAAATATTTGGGGCTAAGTGGCATGAATTTACAGGAGAATGGAGACAGTTACACAACGCAGATGCACGCATTGTATTCTTCACCTGACATAATTAGGAACATTAAATCCAGACGTTTGAGATGAACAGAGCATGTGGGATATGATAGTAGAGACTGGATTAATCTTGCTCAGGATAGGGACCAATGTCGGGCTTATGTGAGGGCGGCAATGAACCTCCGGGTTCCTTAAAAGCCAGTAAGTAAGTAAGTATGTAAGTAAGTAAGTAAGTAAGTAAGTAACTAAGTAAGTAAGTAATATTTACATGTGTAATGAAAGATCGAGGTAATGCATTAATTTCTTACTGAATGACGTTTGTACAATGAATATTACATTTCCTTTGGCAGTGCGTAAAATGATTACTTACTTTTTTTACGCACTGTTTTAAGGGTTGGAAGTAAATTCCGAAAATACTAAGTATATGATTATGCCTCGTGACCAGAATATAGTACGAAATGGAAATTAAAAATTGGAGATTTATCCTTCGAAGAGGTGGAAAAATTCAAATATCTTGGAGCAACAGTAACAAATATAAATGACACTCGGGAGGAAATTAAACGCAGAATAAATATGGGAAATGCCTGTTATTATTCGGTTGAGAAGCTTTTGTCATCTAGTCTTGTCAAAAAATCTGAAAGTTAGAATTTATAAGACAGTTATAGAGTTGTGAAACTTGGACTCTCACTTTGAGAGAGGAACAGAGATTAAGGGTGTTTGAGAATAAGGTTCTTAGGAAAATATTTGGGGCTAAGAGGGAAGAAGTTACAGAAGAATGGAGAAAGTTACACAACACAGAACTGCACGCATTGTATTCTTCACCTGACATAATTAGGAACATTAAATCCAGACGTTTGAGATGGGCAGGACATGTAGCACGTATGGGCGAATCCAGAAATACATATAGAGTGTTAGTTGGGAGGCCAGAGGGCAAAAGACCTTTGGGGAGGCCGAAACGTAGATGGAAAGATAATATTAAAATGGATTTGAGGGAGGTAGGATATGATGGTAGAGACTGGATTAATCTTGCTCAGGATAGGGACCAATGGCGGGCTTATGTGAGGACGGCAATGAACCTCCGGGTTCCTTAAAAGCCAGTAAGTAAGTAAGTAAGTAAGTGCGTAAAATGAACAGCAGTGCCTAAAGTGATTACTTACTTTTTTACGCACTAGTAGTGTTTTAAAGGCTCATTTTAGGCACTGATAACAGTGGGTAAAATGCAACTTTATGCACTATTGTAGAAAAAATAATAAATATGTCACCAATGTACACTTGACATACTTGTTACGTTCTGTAGCAATGGATGGCGTAAATTTTTAGTTGAGCGGAAAGGTCTCGGACTGAAGCGGAAACCTGAATGACTAAAGCAAAGAATAATCTCTGAAACCAATTTGTTGCTAGTAAATTAGCAAATACTTGCAATAAGAAGTATGAAGGATTATATCTATCATAATCTGTATTCAGCTCCAGTGTCTGTTGTGTTATGCGTCGAATTATGTGATTTTTTTTTTTTTTTCTCAAGGTCGGTTACATTCTTGTGAGACTGCGTTAGAGATAACTTGTAGATTGACAGGTTAAACGGAGTACCCCAAGGAAATTTGCACAAAATTCAATGGTACAACTTCTTGGAACGGTGTTAAAAGGTAACCAAAGTTCCTTCTTCTTCTATAGGAAGACATAAAATGGTCTGAATAACTTCGAGTTATTGTATAGGACCCTTGTAGCCTCCAACCAAAGGATTGGAAAAGCATACAACAAATTAATAAATATGTTGACTGCTTTAATCTGCTGTAAATCGTCAGAAGCCAAAGGATATTTTTATACCTGAACATCCTAGGGCATTCACATGTGTGAAAGTTTCCCACTCCTTTCCACAACGTTAACGTTTGGGATCGGCGATAACTATAGCTTGCAGATATCTCCATACGACATAATTGTGTATCGGTAATCAGGTAGCAATGTCAATAGTTTGAACAGCGGAAGAATAAAGTCACATAACCATACCAGTGGTTAGTATAACGTTCATGGGCTATGTTCCATGCCATATTCTTAAATTAGCATGTATATGTATGTAATACATTTATTTATTTATTTTTATTTATTTATTTTTTTTTTTTTATTTCTTTACTTATTTATTTACTTATTTTTTATTTATTTATTTATTTACTTATTTATTTACTTATTTGTATTTACTTATTTATTTATATATTTATTTATTTATTAAATTTATTTATTTATTTGGTTGTTTGTTGCGTCCTCAGGTTGCGGATAGAGGAGATGGCCTCCAGATATGGAGGATAGCTGTGAATATATTGAATAAGCAGTCGTGGACAGCCGATAAGGGGTGGTCCTCCAGCTTGGGGGTTGGGCGAAGGGCTAACAACCCATCACCGTAAAAAAACAGCTTGTTACGAAACCTAACAATAAGGAACATAAAATCCAGACGTTTGAGATGGGCAGGGCATGTGGCACGTATGGGCGAATCCAGAAATGCATATAGAGTATTAGTTGGGAGGCCAGAGGGGAAAAGACCTTTGGGGAGGCCGAGACGTAGATGGGAGGATAATATTAAAATGGATTTGAGGGAGGTGGGATATGATGGTAGGAACTGGATTAATCTTGCTCAGGATAGGGACCAATGGCGGGCTTATGTGAGGGCGGCAATGAACCTCCGGGTTCCTTAAAAGCCAGTAAGTAAGTAAGTAAGTAAGTAAGTTTGTTCAGTCATTCATTTCATTAATTAATTTATTTTGTATTTATTTACTTTTAAGTGTTAATTTATTTATTTATTTATTTATTTTTAGTTTTATACATAATTACACTTAACAGTTCAATCGCAGTTATTTGTGATTAATTTTTCGATATAGTTCATCATTTGTCGCACCCGACCTCAAGCTTCTTGCTTTTTCGGGTGTCTAATTATTTATTTTTTTATTTATTTACTTCTGTGTTTTTAGTTTTATACATAATTACACTTAATAGTTCTATCGCAGTTATTTGTGATTAATTTTTCAATATAGTTCATTATTTGTCGCACCCGATCTCAAGCATCTTCCTTTTTCGGGTGTGTAATTATTTATTTATTTATTTTCACTTTTATGCATAATTACACTTAATAGTTCAATTTCAATTATTTGTGATTCATTTTTCGATATAGTTCATTATTCGTCACACCGACCTCAAGCATCTTGCTTTTTCGGGTGTGTAATTATTTATTTATTTTTTATTTATTTACTTCTATATTTTTAGTTTTATACATAATTACACTTAATAGTTCTATCGCAGTTATTTGTGATTCATTTTTCGATATAGTTCAATATTTGTCATACCTTTATATTAATTTATTAATATAATTATAATAATATGTATATCGTAATACTTTTCCTTTTCTTACATAAATGTCAGCCGAAATATTATTAAAGAATTAATTAATCGCGTATATCCGAAGATGCGGATAACGAAACCGCGTATATATGAGGAACTACTATATATGTATCTAAGAAACTAGGCACTATTTCCTATATATGAGGAGGATTGCATTCCTGAATATAATCGGTGTTGTTTAACTAATGCCTGTATAAAATCTGGTTGTTGTACGCTAATACATATTTTTTTTAATACATTAAGGCGATATGAGACATAAAGCTTTGAAAAACAAAATTTTTCAGTATTTCAATCTACGACTTCTGCTGCAGGCAGTGGCGTACGCAGAATTTTGTCAAGGGGGATAATTATTAAAATTGTTTACAATTTACATTATTGATATTTTAAATGTAATGTATTATTATTATTATTATTTTATGGTATATTTATTAATATGCTATGTTCTAATAAAACATATTCATGAATATCCTTATAAAATCTCTGAAACGTAATTTCTTCACAGCCATTCAATTTTTAACAAACAACAAGTTAAATTGTTATACTGTGTCCGTTTCATTTTATTACAAGATCGGTAGTAGGCGGTAGGTCTCTCTGTAATGGAGACAGCATTGTTATAATTCGAGTGTGCCGCAGCACCAAACACAGGGTTTATATTGAAGGAGGGATAGGAGGACTATGCCTTATGTCGATGTAGATTTTGTTACTCTGACAGTGAAAAATTAGAGAAGAGAAAACGATTATGAATAAAAAAAATATTCAAACTGAAATATATCATTTTTTTTATTCAAAGGGGGATTCAAACCAGGTAACCCTCCCCCTTGTGTACGCCCCTGGCTGCAGGCGACATTAACCTCATTTTACTGTTACCTACCTCTACACTTCTACAGTTACGTTGTGGAAGCAGTAACTTCATTATTCTTTGTTGTGTTCTCCATAATGAATTTACCAGTGCTTTAAATTATCAGAAGTGGAAATATTTGAAGTAACTTATCTTAATGAATTTTGACGAAATCATATTTAATAGAACCAAACACCACTGTACTTCAGAGGTAGTGGAGGCGCAAAGAGAATACTCAGCAAGGATATGGACTCGAACCATTATTACTGTACTCCAACCACGAGAAAGTCTTTGAGGACTGAGACGAAGCGGGGTAATGCTGTGAATGAATGTTGATGCCATAAGATGTCATAAGGTCACACACGTGGGTACTCGTATCTCTATTGGCTAGCTCTCACAGCACAAACAATAACATTGATACACACATATTGATACTACCCTAGTTACAAAATTAGATCACTGTTAATCTCCTGGTCTTTTAATATCTCCATACAGGAAATAACATATGCAGGAGAGCGTATGGTTTTTAAACTGACGTTATAACGGTAATATTATCTATCTACTTCGCTCCAATAGATAAAGCAATAGTAAGCACATTCCTTTCACGGTTGATCTCCTGGTTGGAAAACAGTATACGACCTTGTTTGTGTGCTGAAACACTGTAGCAAATTACAGACCTAAAACGAAAAGGCAATCTGGATTTTCCAAGCGAGATCTCGTCCGTGTACCAGTAGATATTTTATTTTTGTGCAAAGGTACTGTTATGGTCGTCGACTCAGAGAGCCGTGTGGGTTCCGAATATGCATTCCACATTCCCACCTTTGGTCATTGTACTCTCGACCACGTTTCCTTTTCTGTATCTGCTATGAATGTGGCTGGCACTGATCTACGACTTCAAGTATTACACTGCACAGGCAGACTACAAACGCGACACCATCAAAGTAGGTCTCTGCCAAGGTTGTATGTTTATCTCGTGAAACATTCTCCTATTCCTGAACCAGAGATCTGAATGCCATACTCGTAACGGAAACAGAACGTGTTGGGTTATATAAATAAAGTACGATAGCTTGAACTGTAATATGAAGCCTTTTATACGTTGCTTTTTACGTCAGTTAAAATTTGAAATGTTACAACAGCGGACGTTTCATGAATACCAAAACAGCCTCGTATTGCTATCTTTACTTACGCGTCCACTTGATTATACGCGGTGGCGCGGATCGCACAATACATGACATCCAAGTTCTATGGACGTCATTTGCCTATATTAAGACTAAAAAAAGCGATGTAAACGTGAGGTGGGTTTACTGACGCACCAAACTGACAGAAAATGAATAATGAACTTTGTCAAATAAACAGTCAATATTTTCATTCGGAATTCATTCAGAAGTCCATGTGAATGTTTTCAATAAATATGACGAGAGTTATATATACGATGCGGGCAGAATAACAACGATGGCGAGATGACTACAGGACAATATTTTCACGGGAGACGCCATAATAAAATTTTGTATTTGTCGCCTAGTCAGCAGAACACTGGCATACGAAAACTGCGGACCCGGGTTGGAATCCCGATGATTGACGAATCGTATTTATGGTATACAAAGTCAAGATTCGTGACGGTTTTTCTCAAAGTTCTTCCGTGTCCCTTCATTATTGCAAGGTCACTCTCTATTTCAATTTTATCATTAGACACGGAACTTCATTCGCTAAAAATAAACCTGAAAATATGCATGTAAAACTGCTGAAATATGATCTAAAATTGAAATATATGCACTCAAAAATTGACACTTTAGAGCAGTGGATATAAAACTTTGAAAGACCTCGGCACGGTAAATTCTTTATCTATAATACGACAAACAACAAATTTACTGGTAAATACCTTTCCAATTAGAGTCGTGCAAAACCGGTTACGAATGATAGAAGAGACATATTGCTACTCAACGCCTGGCACTATAGACAGTATGCGAAGCTCTCGAGTCTCGCGGAGTAGTACAATGTTCGGTTTAACGAATGTCCGAGTCTCACTCGAGTGGACGGCTCTACATCATGAAAGACAGATAATATTGAGCTATCCAGGAGATCCAAGAATCTTTGCAAGGACGCGATTATCATTGTGTACTTTCAATTGATATTACCTCCTCTCTTCCCATTGACTGATTGATTCATTCATTCATTAATCCAGGTAATGCAACAGCACGCATCATGAAGCTACAATCATTAGACATAAGAGTGATTTTATTTTTGTTAATAACTTTCTATCTCCTTAAAAATGATTTATTAGTGAAATATTAATACACCCACTTAGAATAATTAAAATATATAGGCTATATTAACAACTACTCTTTCAGAGGTAGCCTATGTATTTTGAGTTTAAAGTATGAACATTACAATAGTAAGTGTGTACATATTTGCTGTTCAATTTTGTAAGTAATTGTAATTTATTTTATTCTTGTACGTATTTGTTTACACGCCAGATTTCATCTACGAATTACGCTTATTTTCTTTGTTCTTACCGGTGTCCATTAGTTGATTTATATAGTCTATTAGTTACGATGATAAATGTACCAAAGTGTCCAATCAAATATAATCCTATTTCAAGCTAACTTACTTACTTATGGGTTCTAAGGAACCCGGAGGTTCATTGCCGCCCTCACATAAGCCCGCCATCGGTCCCTATCCTGTGCAAGATTAATCCAGTCCCTATCATCATCAAAGCTCGGAACTTGGGGACTTGCGTGTCGTGTGCATGAGTAAGGTTACAGGTACAACGTATACAAAGCTCACGCTGTAAGCGCTCAAGGACAGTCGTATGTACTAAGAAAGTGGTCACATCTACGCACGAGGAAACTGTGTCATGTTGAAGCCAATGACAATCAGAGAATTACAAATAAACGGTCTGTTAGAAGAATTAGAAAATACGTGTTATTCAAATGGGTACCTATTATAGAAGTTTGAAAATACATTTTTAAATTTTAGGTACAGAATTTCGTGGAGAAATTCGGAGGAGATACATTATTTTCTACGAATGGAGAGTTTATATTTTGTAAGTTGTGCTACACACAAACTAAAGGCTGGAAACGGCATTCATTGAAAGACATTGCATTCCCTTAAATTGGTGGAAAATTTGTCCATAGTCATGGATCAAGTCGTAGAGGGATGTGCCCTAATAGTGATACACAAATTGAAAACTATTTTTGAGAAAAATTTAGGATATACTTATCTTTCACAGATAAGAGATCAGCTAGCAACTGCTGAAAATCGAACAAAACAGTGACAGTTAAAACATTTATTTTAAGTTTGCTCCCGTCATTTCATGTGACGTGGAAATAAGTTTTTCTCGTTTCAAATCATATTTAACTCACTGACGAAGAAGTTATGGGTTCGAATATATTCGAATGTAAGTAGTCATACACTGTAATATAATGTACAGAGCAGTACAGTAAATTTGATATATAGCTTATGTTTATTTTTATTATATATATATGCTATAAAATTACGTGTTTCAACCTACCACAATACTATCAATATGTTGCTTCAGCCAGAAACCACTTTTATAGCAGACCTGACAATACCTCCGTGCTGGAAGCGGGAGTTTGTTGACATTGAAGTCCGTCGCTTAGCCACGTGCAAAGACACAAGTCCCCAAGTTCCGAGCTTTGATCATCATATCCCACCTCCCTCAAATCCAGTTTAATATTATTCTCCAATCTACGTCTCGGCCTCCCCAAAGCACTTTTTCCCTCCGGTCTCCCAATTAACACTCTATGTGCATTTCTGGATTTGCCCATACGTGCTACATGCCCTACCCATCTCAAACGTCTGGATTTAATGTTTCTAATTATGTCACGTGAAGAATACAATGCGTGCAGTTCTGCGTTGTGTAACTTTTTCCATGCTCCTGTAGCTTCATCCCTCTTAGCCTCAAATATTTTCCTAAGAATTTAAAGCTAACACTTTTTTTAATTAGAAAAAGTAAATTTCCTTCAATTGTTACTCCATTTTTGTAGTTACAAAATGTCATCAGGGTTCCTGTATGATGAAATGCGCTTGGTATTATAATATGTCGTATATCTGTGGTTCTGTCTAGCCAGGCGCAACCGCTTCAAAGCCGGATATTCGAACGAATGTCCAACCTGGCCGGTTGATCTGCGACCGGTCGAATATAAACCGGTTCTAAGCGCTGTTCTGCAGCACTCTGTTTCCAATTACGATACTCGGGTTTTGAAAGAAGCACTTGCACACTGGAATGCGAACTTACAAAGAGACAATATTCACTATGACTGTTCAATATCGAGAACAGAATGTAGACTGCCTTAAATATAAGATAAGCGTACTAGCGCTGACAGGCAGTTTACAGAATGGAAACACAATTTCATGAAAATATTTATTGGAACAGATAGAGATATTGTTGAACTATTTTTCAACATATTCTCCACCAGAATTGAGACATTTGTCATACCTTGAAATCAACTTTTGTATCCCTGTATCATAGAAGTCAGCTGCCCGGGATCGGAACCATTGTGTGACAGCCGTCTGCATGTCTCTGTTGATCCTACAGTATGAAAAATGTCTGAATTCGGGTGGGGAATATGTTGAAAAATGGCGAAAACAATTCCTGTATCTGTTCCAAAAAATCTTTCCACGAAATTGTGTTTTAGTTTATGTAAAGGGCCCCAGGGAAACATAATTTCTGTACGTACTTTATAATTGCGCTCGAGAGGCCAAAATTTGTGTAAGTACAGTTCTTGTTTTGACATTATTAACATGTTGGAAGAAAAAAAAACTTGTTATCTGCCTCATGAGAATGTTTGCTTGTGAATGACAAGCGCAATAATAGAGCCTTTTATTCGTTTCGGCAATCGTAATACTAAAACAAGCTCATCATTGTGCTGAGTTGGCTACATAAGCTTACACCACAGTCTAGTATACACAGTGAGTTTATGAGGGTACTTACTATAAACAATAGACTGTGCAGGTACTATTTCGCATTGTCTGTAATAAGGCCAGTGTCACATGAGAAACTATTGTTAAAACACTAAAAGGGATTCAGAAACTTTGTTTAATCAATAGATTTCACATCACTGTAAATATTGTAAATAGTGAAAAAACTACTCTACTTAAAATTAGTATTAGTATTCAGTAGTAGTAGTAGTTAGATATTATGTTAAAATAATTATAAGCAATTCACCACCTTTATTAAGTCAATAGACTTCACGGCAGTGTATTATATTGTAAATAGTGAAAACACTACTCCAGTTAAAATAGTATTAGTATTAATAATTTTAAATAATTCATAAACTGTATTCAGTCAGCTGACTTTACATCCTTGTAAATATTGTAAATAGTTTACTATTAGTTTGTGTTTTAAGTTCCGACAGAATGTAAAAACAGCGTAGCAACAAATGTGTGTAGTATTGCATTACTGCAATGGAGCATACTGAATAAAAAGGGGATTCATATAAAAAAAAAAGGCGATAGTAGCGATCCTAGCGGTTAGCAACTATCTATGGATGCATATTTACTACGTATTGAGCTTCGTGACTGTATATACTACACCAGCGATGGGCGTTTGAGTGCATTTGCCCTCCGTGCGCACGGGGAATTCCAAGTGCAGCGCTGCAGCGCGCCAGCAGCTGTAACAGATCTTAGAGCTTTTAAATGAGCTGAATTTAGGACTTCAGGGAAAAGAAATTCTTAATACACAATTTACTGATAGAATTGCAGCTTTTAAGGAGAAATTGCTGTTACGGATACGTCAAATGCAAAAGGGCGAAATATATCATTTCCCATCTTTATCTAAGCGCATATAATTTTGAACAATGAAAATTTCCAAGTGTACGCACGTATTCTATCCGGTCTATTAGAGGAATTTACATCAAGGTTCCAAGATTTAGATTGCCTGGAAATGGATTTGCGTATTTGCTATATGTTCTGATTCCAACTGATTATTGATAACGTTCCCCCTTCATTATAGTGTGAATTGATTGACCTGCGATGTGATCGAGAGATGCGAGCGAAATATGATTCAAGGTCGAGTCTTATGCAGTTTTATGACGGATTCCCAAGAGGACGCTTTCCCAATCTGCACAAGCTGTGTGAGAAAGTTTTGTGTTTATTTGGTTCCAGTTACAGATATGAACAGTTATTTTCTATTACGAAAATAAACAAATCTCAAACAAGAAATGATAGGCTTTTAACAGCAGTTCTTCGCATAGCTTGTGCTAATACAGTTTCTCCAAATCTTGAGAAATTGAGTAATATGAATTAATGTGCAACAGACATGTTTTGTTTTGTGTTTAAGGAAGTGTTTCATTACTTTGAGTTCTTATTTAGTTTGGTAGAAAGAATAACATTTTCTTTTGAAACATACAGTACGTACCGCAACTTGTATAAACCGGTTTTCGTGCACTCTATAAACACACTTCTCTCGTAGTACACCGTGCAAGCACAGAGTGCATAATTCTGCCCAACCCTGTACTAGACTGTGCTTACACAATGGAGTTGTCTTATATAGACAAGTGTCTTCGTACGAGGGGGTTGATATCGTACAACGAAATGACACAACACTTTCTCTATCAGCGACGTGAGCTAATCAATTTGTCATCTCATGCAAACGCCAGCATTAAACACGCAAGCAGAACCATCCAAACGAATAACGAACTAAATCGAGAGACAGTGCTGACGACGACACAGCGCTCCACTGCCACTTCCTCTTCCTCTTCCCATCCACACAGATGTAACCCTACACTGTTCTGATGGAGTAAATGACATGTTAAACATGGCGTGAGTAGCGAAGTTCTACCAAGACAATGCATCGAAACACTGAGGCCGTTCACAGCGAAGACCCATCTCCGTGTAATATACAAGCTACGGACTAAAATATTTTGACATCAGAGAGAAGCGCTGGGTGTTCGTCACTTGTCTCGTGTTTCTTCAGCATTATCGTCATGCTGAGAACATGACCGTGAGTCCAACTAATTATTTAAATTATCCCGAGACTGTCAATAAATAGGTCGTTTATTAATTACAGCAACACTTTAAACAATCTTGGATTATTAATGGACAGAGATCTAAATTGGAATAGCCAAGTAACTCACATCTGTAAGACAGTATTTTCATTGCTCCACTCTCTAAATCTAGAGCAGCTGGCTACGGGCTGAAAGGTCCGGGGTTCGATCCCAGGTGGTCACAGGATTTTTTCTCGTTGCCAAACTTTCAGAACGGCCCCAAGGTTCACTCAGCCTCCTATAAAATTGAGTACCGGGTCTTTCCCGGGGGTAAAAGGCGGTCAGAGCGTGGTGCCGACCACACCATCTCATTCTAGTGCCGAGGTCATGGAAAGCATGGGGTTCTACCTCTATGCCCCCCAAGTGCCTTCATGGCATGTTACGGGGATACCTTTTTTACCACTCTCTAAATCATTTGGGAAATTGTCTGTCCTTTTTCCATAAAAAACATACTGTTCAATCGCTAGTGATGCCCCATTTTGATTACTGTGATTCTCTCTTGACAAATATAACTGTAAATTTATCTGAAAGCTTCCAGGATGATACTCACACGCTACATTCTCCTCTATAATGCGACAATATAGAAGAAAAAAGAGGGTACAAAATATGACGGGACGTGCCATTTTCATGAAAGACACATACATCGTATTTTAGTTACCATAGTACCAAAGAACTATTCTTAGTGAAACAAGATCTCCAACTGAAGTAAGTGAATTACATTATAATGTAAGGTTCATTCGTTCATTCATTCATTCATAGTTTTCTACACACGGAGGTCTTTCATTGCAAATCCAGTACTCTCCAATCTTTCCTATTTTCTGCCTTCCTCTTCGTCTGTGCATACAATCTATATACATATTTTAATGTCAACTATCTTCTGTCCAGAACTCTTCTCCCGTTCACTATTCCTTCCAGTACATTCTTCAGTAGGTGGTTTCTTCTCAGCCAGTGATCAAACCAAATTCCTTTTTTTCTTTCTGATCAGTTTCAGCAACATTCTTTCTTCACCCACTCTTTCCAACAGAGCTTCATTTCCTATTCTGTCTATTTCACACACTCCATTCTTCTCTGTACATACATTTGAAATGCTTCTGGTAGCTTCTAGTATAAGGTTATACTCATGTAATGCAGTTATAAAGGTACTGGCCTATAAGGTAGCAATAACTGTAAATATCGTCGTCGTCTTCCTAACAAGTATTAGGCCGAGTGGCCTGTTACGGTCTCAAACTGGAATTTTCAGTCCATCTCTTCTTCGGACGACCTAGAGATCTTTTTCCATGCGGATGGTAATGAAACAGTGCTTTTGTAATTCTGCATCGATCCATTCGTTCGAGATACCCTTCCACTGAAGCTGATACTTGCTGATGAACTGCATAATGGGTTCTACTTGAAGTTCTTGCATTGTCCTCATTTTTTATGATCCCAGTGAGTATTTCCAGCTGTTGCTCTCATGAACCTCATCTGACTTGCTGTTATTCTACTGACATCTTTATTCTTCACAGTCCACGCATCACTACCATACCTTAATACTGGCTGTGCTAAGGTTTTATACCATTTAAATAAATGTTTAATTGCGAAGTGCATCAACATTATTGTTAAAAACGCAGTAATCATAGATTACGAAACGACGGTTAAACAGTAACCGTGGTTAAAATGAATTTCTAAAGGCACCATTCATAATCACCGATTACTTAAACATAGTTAGCTAACACTTCATTTAACCAGAGCAAAGTCTATGATGGTACACTGTTTCTAAAAATGACTAAAAAGAAAGCAGAAATACCACAGCAAAGATAATAGTCAACATTTAAAACGACTGCGACTCCGTTCTACATCGAAGTGAACATGTCCTACATTTTCGCGTTGCAATTTGTTTGCCTTTGGGCGCTGTTATACCTCGAGTTGCATTTCTTTGTTTTTCATTGCTGTTCAGGTTAAAATCGTACAAAATAGAAAACTGAATGCAAAAATGATTATATCCCAATGTGAGGTGCAGTATCGATAGAACTTAATAGATTTAAATATATTATATAATAAAGAAGGAATATGGGTTTTAAAGGAAAAGGATTAAGAAGAAAGAAATTATGTAATACCCAAGATCCCATTTAACCAGGTTACTGTTTTCATTATCCTAAGATCCATCCATAACCTCTCTTTGTTCAACAAGTGACAGAGAAAGAGATATTCAAGTATTCCCTCTTAAAATACAGAAAATAACAGTTACATAGAATTAACATAAAGAGCTGATCAACAGATGAAATATGACTGTTTTTGAGTTATTGCAAGTGAGCCATTTGTAGATTTTGATAAACAAAATCCCTCCTGAAATTTTCTGTCACCTAATTCAAATCGTAAAGAATCTTTCCACTAAAGAAACTTCACGCCCACGCTCTATCCAAGATAATTCAAGTACTGTACCACAATAATCGTCTTGAAGTAAACATCTGTGGCTAAATATGCCATTTTATTACTTGCTCTACTAATCACTGGTTATCTCCTTTAACCGCTCGAAAATGGCCGGTTATAGATTAGGATGGTTAACCTCCTATTTAAGTCGTAACCGAGGTCGATCCACTGTAAAAATCTTAACCAGAGGTTAGATGACAATTTTAACTGGTGGTTACACTAACCGACGTTGATGCACGTGGGTATTATTATAATTTATTGAATTTCAATCTGAAAACATTATATTTTAATGTTTACTCAGGAACCATGGCTCAACTGTTATTTTTTATTGATAGTGAAATTCACTGAGACGGTTACATTGCATTATTACAACACGAAGCTTATAGATTTCAGCAACAAATAGCAGCATCAACACCTGCTGGCAGGTCAGGCAGACATTGCGACCATACTGACGTCGTCCATAGGGGAAACAGATGACTAGCAGGGAACATCAAAGACACGATTATGGTCGACCTAACAACAGAGTCACCACAACCACAGCCCAGCCGAGCGCTAGTGTGCGATTACCCAGATCGCAGAACACACCGCAACGCGGCGCTGCAACAATGCGAGCCCACCTGCACTGCAGCCAATAAAAGCTGGAGCGTGTTGTGGCAAGCACGGGTCGACTTTCTTCGCGTGGCAAATAAACCAAAATGTTTTTATTCTTACTGACCAGGGGGCGAATTAGACGAGAGACGCTTGTTCAAATTACTGCACGAAAAGCAGGGGTCGGATATAATGCCTAATTTACTGCGGTTCCCAAGGCACAACCTTCCTTCTTCTTTCATTTTCACCGTAATTTTGGCACAGAATTGTAGTTCCCTGCCAATTTAATAATAATTATTTCATTAACTACAAATAAAAGATTCTTTATTCATAAAAGAATAAAATCAACACTACGAAATGTTGAATTTATCAGTGACAGGTTATCCTATTTAGTACTTAAGGGTAGATGGTGCGATATCGTAGTTATAAATGCTCACGCCCTTACAGAAGAGAAAGACGACCATATAAAGGACAGCTTCTATTTGGACTGCTTATGAGTAGGTTTTCTCCGGAGCAGTTGTTTGCGCGCTTTCATTCGGAGTCCTACGGTTACCTCCGATTGATGCCGCGCAGGTTGTATATGTGCTGTGGCGCAGACATACACTTTCCGCTGAGCATTCCTTTAATCGGATCAGGTAGTGATTCGAGTCCGCTGACGTCCGCGTATCTTTTAAAATAAGTTGTAATTTGTTGTTGTTTATTCTCTCTTTTATGTTCATCTCTCTCTCTCTCTTTCTTCGGCTCTTTTTTTTTCTTGTTTTGCTTGAAGTGCTGCGTTAGCTGACAGATTTTTTTTTCTAGTTTTGAAATTCATAGTATATGTGGAAAGATGTATTAGTTTTATGTCATTGATCATATTAACAACATTAAATCTAATTGCAAAACTAACGCAGAAGTAAAGCTTTTCAGTAGACTAGCTAATGTAAACATTTATACTGTAGTTCTTCTGGAAACACTAATTTAATCGCAGACAGTTTCTGTCAATTATTATTCTAATCGGTTTAGTTTAACGTAAAAAATATCAGGGGAGTTTAAGAATGCAACAAAGAAACGTGTGGTATCAGTCCATAGTTTACTGTCCAAAATAATTTATTTATATTCTTCACCGGGCAAGATTATGATCATTGTGTTAAAGGGTGTCAGTATTTGAATTGCCTCTTCTGAAACGCGCTACTCTTTCCCTGTAATAAAAATATAAGAGGATATCAACTTAAGGATAATTGTAATTATATTATTATCACACGTTTCTTTAGTTTCATTCACAAACTCAATATTTTAATCTAAACAGTAAAATATAACTCAAGTTGTATTTTAAGTATTTCATATATTTTTTATTGCCTCGAAAGTTACGTTTTAGAGAAATTTCAAGATTTTTTTCTATACTGTGGGCCTTTGGGAACAATAGTACTAAAAATGTAAATAGAAATCGTGTCAAATGTTTTGCGTAATTGTTTTTGTCGGCGCTTTCATCAAGTTCGCGACTGTGCGATCGCTTCAAATGGTCTAACAAATTCGAAGTTCCACCACCCTTAGAGTAAGTTTACAGCGTACGACTTTATTATTATCTACAACTAAATTAAAAAATTTCCGTGCGACGGATATCCGATTTGGTGCCATTTTATTCCACTTACAACTACCGTCAGTCCGTACGCGCCGGTCGTCCTCGAGCTAACTGTCGCTTCGCTCCGAACCCCCGCATCCCTCCGTATATCCCTGTCCCACCTACGATAGTACCGGAGATTACCGGTGGAGAGCTTTATTCGTAATCTCCGATTCCTCCGCGGCAGTAGTCACTCCGATGAACAGCACTAGCTTCTATGAGGAATTGTAACACACTTTTGATCAGTCATCTAGACATCACTTGAAAAGGGGGATGTCAATGCTAAAGTACGACGGGAGGATATTTTTAAACCGACTATTGGAAAAGAGAGCCTAGACGTAACTAGTAATGATAATGGGGTTAGATTAGTCAACTTTGCCACATCAAAAAATTTAATTGTCAAAAGTACAACATTCCCCATAAGGATATGTACAGTTCCTCTTAAAAAGAATGAGACTATTCTTGGTCGTCGGAAGTTAAAAGTTCTACAGCGCGGTTCACTCGATATCGACGTTGCCAGGAAGACATCTGGTCGTGCATGCGTAGGCCTATTTTCATCCTACTCGAAAGTTCACACCAGTGCAAAATGTTATCAGTTGTCTGTGTATTGCTGGTGTAGGTCTCTTTTTACGTCCTTGATCGTTTACCTTTAGTGAAAGATTGCAATATATCGTGTAACACGAAAGTCATTCGCCAAAGTGCAAAAACAATATTAATTTTGAAATGACAAGTGTAGGCATATGGCAAAGACAGCAAGGAACATTGTAAGGACCACGACAAGGACAAAAAACAACAAGAAACACGACGACAAGACAAAGATCACGACATAGACCATGAATTAAAAGAAACAGGATCACGAAAATAACTATTAGAAAGACAACAAGGACCGCGATAAGGACCAAAATCAGGGCCATGATAATATACTACGACAATAAACACGACAAACACCACGACAAGGATTATGCCACGACATAGACCACCATAAGGATTAAAAGGACCAGGATCACAAAAATAACTATTAGAAAGACAACAAGGACCGCGATAAGGACCAAAATCAGGGCCATGATAATATACTACGACAATAAACACGACAAACACCACGACAAGGATTATGCCACGACATAAACCACCATAAGGATTAAAAGGACCAGGATCATAAAAATAACTATTAGAAAGACAACAAGGACCGCGATAAGGACCAAAATCAGGGCCATGATAATATACTACGACAAGAAACACGACAAACACCACGACAAGGATTATGCCACGACATAGACCACCATAAGGATTAAAAGGACCAGGATCACAAAAATAACTATTAGAAAGACAACAAGGACCGCGATAAGGACCAAAATCAGGGCCATGATAATATACTACGACAAGAAACACGACAAACAGCACGACAAGGATTGCGATAAATACCACGACATGGACTACGAGTGTTACCCGGCATTTGCTCATATTGGGTTGAGGTAAAATCCCGGACAAAACCTCAACCAGGTAACTTGCCCCAACCGAAATTCGAACTAGAGCTGGGGACGGAGCGAGTAGAACTGTTGAGTTACTCGGTTCTATCGGTTTATGTGCTTGGCAGCGGAGCACCGAAGTTACTCGGTTAACCGTAGCCGTTACCGGTCAGTTCAAACGTTCAAACAGAGTTCACGTGTTTCACTTAGTTCTACCAGAGAACAGTGTAGGACAAATTATTTCCTTATCCCCAAGGCGGGCTGAAAGGCCTCTAGTATTGAAGAGGAGTTCAGCCTATTACATGACCTGTCAAGTGGGCCTAATGAACACTGACAGTCTGAACATATTACTGTACATAATAATAATAATAATAATAATAATAATAATAATAATAATAATAATAATAATAATAATAATAATATTGGATTAACCTTGCTCAGGATACGGACCGATGGTGGGTTTATGTGAGGGCGGCAAAGAACTTCCGGGTTCCTTAAAAGCCATAAGTATTATTATTATTATTATTATTATTATTATCATTATCATTATATTAGTGTGTTGGATTAATATTAAAATATGTTAAAAGGAAGTACATTATATTTTTCTTCTATTTGTGTTTATTGGATTTGTGTTACCTCATCAGTCATCATTTTATTTGTATTTATTTCTATGAATTATGTCACCTAATTACTTTAATTTATCAATAATATTACTCTTCACCAAAGAGAACATGGTTGTATTGAAGGCTAGTAATGTTATAAAATAAATAAACATTATGTTCTTCAGTTTAAGATTCCACGTTTTATTGATTATTTTATCCACTCTCCGTAACAGTACATAATTCTCTGTGTTATTTTTAAGTCTTTTAGGCTGCGCTTCATGAAGCCCGTTTCTTTCTATCTTCTTTTTTACTTAGCTGCAGCGTTTAACGTTTATCTAATGTGTTAATTTATTTGCTGTTAGTATTATAAATTATTTTATCAATTTTATTTCGTCTGTCATATATAACAACACTGAAAGTTAAATAGGTCTTTCATATAAAATAACTCCGCAAACAGTTGTAATCACGAAAATCAGATTTGCAACCACCATTTTGCAATGAAGAGAAGCTATTTTTTTCTCGTCAATTGGCGAAGCGAAAACGCTTTACTACAACGCTTTTAAAACACGTTCTAAAATCGACTCAATCTATCTAAATTTTAAATCTGCCGCCACAAATTTGTACTCGGTACTGTACTCGGATCAACCGAGTAATGACGTCACAGTAACTGCTCCGAACCGAACCGCTCCGTCCCCAACCCTAATTCGAACCCGGTTTCGCGGTCAGACGCGCTAGCCGTTAATTCACAGGTGTGGACGAATCAGAATTAATTTGTAACCGATTTAGTCTTAAGGTGGCAATTGCAACGGAGCCTTGGTATAGCAGACTTTCTTCATAGAAAACAGTTTCAAGATCGTACGTATGTGGTGGCCAAGGTTGAGATAACCAAAGGTAAACAGTTGTAGATCTTCTTTGTTGCTTTCCAACTTACCTCTTCATAATTCTCTTTGTGAGAAAGAAAGAACGAAACCTTAACACAGATGTAAGTCAACGCATAACCATCCAGACGCCTTGCGAATAACAAGGATATGCAACGGCTTAATAATTCAACACGTACTTCTATACTAGAATTTATATCCTCGGGTGCACATGGCTTGAAAGGATTTCGCCGACAACTCTTGTTATATCAACATTTTCGCTCAATGTCGCTATTGGTCCGGGATTGCATTATCGATGTGGGTAATGGAGTACCTCTCCGGTGGAAATATTACTACTGCTAATACTAGTATTGTTGTTGTTGTTCTTCTTCTTCTTCTTATTTATGGCTTTTAAGTAACCCGGATGTTCATTGCCGCCCTCACATAAGCCCGCCATCGGTCCCTATTCTGTGCAAGATTAATTCACTCTCTATCACAGTCCTGCACAAACAGCGCTCAACGAGCGCGCGCGCTCCTTCGGAGCGGGAGAGCGGTGTTTACCGCTCGCCGAAACGGAGAGGAAGATCAAAAACGTTTTATAGTTTAGGAAGATACGTCAGAATGACATAGCCTTACTATAGGTAGATGAGAGTGAAACGACCACTCAATTATCTAGTGGAATGTAGTGTATAGGCCTATTCTCAGTAATTGTTTCACGTTGCTTACCTACTGCTACAGTACAGTATGGAGGAATCTAAAAGACGGAACATAACATTTAACATTTAAAGATTTACAGCTCGAACTTACTGATCTTCAATGTGACTAAGAGCTAAAGATCGTTTAAATAATACAACTAGCCTGGTTGAGTTTTACAAGACTAAACATTAGCAATAATATCCACGACTTCAATGATTGCTATGTTTGGCTCAACATTTATATTTGTGAGCAACTGTTTTCTATAATCAACTTTAATAAAGGCAGACATCGAACATCTGTAACTGATGTTTCATTATGATCATTAGGCTACTGTTCCTTTCAGCTGCCAACAGTATAAAACCCCGTTTTGATGTACTGATAAATAAAAATATAACAAAATGATATTGTACATTTAAGTAGCTAAAATAAATATTTCTTTATTAATTGATAATAGTCGAAGATAGTTTGGCAAACACTGAACGGGAATTCACTTCATAAGCACTCGTAATAGTACTTCCTTTTGTGTATATTTTGTACGAGATCACCCCTTCTTCCAGTCCACCCTATACAGAGCGCAGCTAATATCTGCATTCCGCTCATGAGCTGTGAGCCGGCTCGGAGAGCGTAAACCTTGTGCAGGCCTGCTCTATCATCATATCCCATCTCTCTCAAATCCATTTTAATATTATCCTCCCATCTACGTCTCGGCCTCCCCAAAGGTCTTTTTCTCTCCGGTCTCTCAACTAATACTCTATATGCATTTCTGGATTCGTCCATATGTTCTACATGCCCTGCCCATCTCAAACGTCTGGATTTAATGTCAGGTGAAGAATATAATGCATGCAGTTCTGCGTTGTGTAACTTTTTTCCATTTTACTGTAACTTCATCCCTCTTAGCCTCAAATATTTTCCTAAGAACCTTATTCCCAAACACTCTTAATTTCTGTTCCTCTCTCAAAGTGAGAGTCCATGTCTCACAACCATACAGAACAAGCGGTAATGTAACTGTTATATAAATTCTAACTTTCAGATTTTTTAACAGTAGACTAGATGACAAAAGCTTCTCAACCGAATAATAATAACCATTTTCCATATTTATTCTGCGTTTAATTTCCTCCCGAGTGTCATTTATATTTGTTACTGTTGCTCCAAGATATTTAAATTTCTCCACCTCTTCGAAGGATAAATCTTCAATTTTTATATTTCCATTTCGTACAACATTCTGGTCACGAGACATAATCATATACTTTGTCTTTTCGGAATTTACTTCCAAACCGATCGCCTTACTTGCTTGAAGGACAATTTCCGTGTTTTCACTAATCGCTTGTGGATTTTCTCCTAACATATTCACGTCATCCGCATAGGCAAGAAGCTGATGTAACCTCTTCAATTCCAAACCCTCTCTGTTATCCTGAGCTTTCCTAATGGCATATTCTAGAGCGAAGTTAAATGTAAAAGTAATAGTGCATCTCTTTCCTTTAGCCCGCAATGAATTGGAAAAGCATCAGACAGAAAGTGGCCTGTACGGACTCTGCTGTACTTTACACTGAGGCAGGTTTTAATTAATAATTGATCTTATTCATTCTACTGGATGGCGCAGATGAAAGTACTTTCATTTACTTCAACTTTATTCATCTGATAAAATAATTATGTGGTGACCGAGAGAAATAACATTGACAACACTATCGTGTACTATTAGGATGGAGGAGTCTGCTAAATATTACGGTTGTTTCTGCAGCAGTTTCCAACAGTTTGAAACCGTTATGAGCATGGGCACTTCAATGTTACGCATAGTAAAGTGAAAAGTCGATGTGCACATGCTCATGACGGTTGCAAACTGTCGGAAGCTGCTGCAAAAACAAACCTATTACTAACAGTGTTGCCAAGTCAGCGGTTTTGTAGCTAAATCTGGTGTTTTCAGGACTATTTCAGCTACAGAATTTTACCGTCAGCGGCTAGCTATCTATTTGGCGTTTTTTTATGATTCCGACAGAGGGAGATGATATTTTTTTTTTTCTGTAAAGACGTTATAATTGTTTTCATATTATGTACTTGAGGACAACAATATTAGTTAATCATAAACCAGAGTTTAAGATGGTATTATCTGTAGTAATGTCACGAGAGGTCTGAGATTTATCAGGGAAATCTCAGACCTCGAGTGGCATTTATTAGGACTATTTCGTGAATAAAATAAAAATGTAAAATAATATATCCCTAAAATTCGATCACAAAATGTTAATAATTGTTTATTAGCGAATACTTAACCTATTCAGACATTGTGAAGTTGAAATACTCGTAGATGAATATCGATTACTGCAATAAAGAAATTCCACGTTATTATTCAGTAATGCCAATTGCGAAAAACGAAATACAGGTTTAACAATGTTAATTACATGTACTGCACTTTTCTCTTATTATTATAACATAAATACATTTTCATTATCTGCTGAAATCATAATTTAATTTAACAGTAACAATGGGGACAGCTATACACCAATGCTTATGTATTCACAGCGAGACATGTTGTTACACAGTGAAGCCATCTCTGTATAGATAGGCCTAATTAAAACACGAATTTTATTACGCCATACGGAAGGCAGTTTCATCAGAGAAATTATTACTATGCAAGGAGTTTGGGTTTGATATGTGATGATGTTACATAAATTTGAACATCTGACTTTCAATTAATTGTTTCATTTCATTCACAAAATACAAATTTTATAGGCTACTTATAGGTTATGTTACCTGTGAGAGCAGGACCAATGTCAGCTGTGTCTTATTTCGACCGTTACAATCAGTGCTACAAGAAAGCATTTTTTATAGCTCGACAAACGCATTCTCGCTGTAGTGTGTAACGGAACTAAAGCTGCATCTACACAGTTCAATATTCCAATCGCGTATACGTGCAATCTGGGAAGAATATTGAAAGAATCAAGTTTAAAAGGTACGTTCAATTAAGATGTATAAAGATTTTGTGTCTACATGGTGCGCAGTTTTGAACGTCGTCTTCACTGCGTAAATATATTAGTTAATGTTAAATATCAATCTTGCATTAATTGCTTTAAAGTTGAAAGAAAAGTTTAACCGTGTAGTTGCATCTTAATCTATTCATGATCATCAATTTACGGGGAAACAGTTGGCGACAACGACTAAACAAAAGAACGACCATGCAATAAATTGATAGCGATAAATCTAGCTGCAAAAATTATCGCAAAGTCTGGCTGTGATTGGTTGGAATTCAAAATTTCATTACACTTCATTGGTCGAAAGTGGAATGACGTCATATAAACGAAATAGTCACAATAATTCTTCACTGTGCAAGTATAAAATATCAACGTTTCATGTTAACTCGATTTGGTTAACATCCATTTCCTTCCTCATCTATTGTTGTACAAATAATGGTATGCCATATTCGTTAAACTCTTAGTCTAATTATGTATGCATTGTTTTTGAAAATAAACTGATATAATCCTAAAGAGTAGATAATGAATTGAATTGTTATTTTAATTTATGATAACTTATGTTACGATATATTATTTAATTTATCTTTCCGCATCGTAATTTATGTAACACAGACATAATTAAAACTTAAAAACGGACTCATTGTTAGCAGGCACGTCTCCAGCTCAGTGTGAAATCAGATTTCGAACGGACTGGTGTGATTGTGAATATGGTTGTTTCCGAAGTGTCCAGTATATTCTTGAGCTACTTCATTCTATTTTGAAGAAATATGCCGCGTAAAATTCCATACGTACAAATGTTTAGAGATATGTGAAAAATACATAATGTGTTGAAAGATTGGGTGGAAGAAGTTGCCGATGATAGTTGGAAAGCTCGGCCTAAATGGTGTAAGGTGATATTGAATGCAAAATGTTCAGATTTAATTATCCATACGATTTTGCATAGAACACAGAACTTATAAAGTGACACACACTTTCCATAATTTGGTCTACATTTTTATAAAATTCTCTAATTTCTAAAACTGTATAGTTTTTATTTCAAATTTGGAAGTGATGTGTTAAGAAAAATCTGGAGATTTTCAACTACAGTTTAGCGGTTTTTTTAAGCTTGTGCAGCGGTAAATGAAATTCTGAGTTGGCAACACTGATTATTAACCTTAAGGGGAGAGGATGGTAATGTTGATGAAAAATGACTAGATTAAAAAAAAATATACATATTCTTTAAAATACTCTGTGATATGTGTGGATCGCCATTTTTAAACTTCCTGCATTATGGATTTTTAAATCACTCGCCCACTTTTATTGTTGTTTCCGGCAAATTAAATTGTCAAAAAATTGTTTTTTCTTTAAAATACCCTTTGATATGTGTGGAATGCATTGCATAACATTTTGTGGGTATTTGTGCTCTTATCGGATGTTGAGACGTCATTTTTAAACTTCCTGCGCTATGGATTTTTAAATCACACATCCGTTTTTATCGGTTTCCAGTAACTTATTTTTTTTTTTGCTACACCGCCAGACAAAAATGGATATAATTTCTTAACTATTAAAGATACATGCATGAAACTTAGAACACACATTCTTTAGGCTATTAGGAAACTTTTCTCTGTAACAGAATTTTGTTAATTGATTTCATTTTAAAAATACGTCCGTTTGTTTGCAAGAAAGGAAATCAGAAAATTGCTACTAAATTTTAATTGTTTATTTTACAAACGTAGAGACTAATATCAAAATTCTGTTACAGACAGTTTATAGAACATACTTTTGCAAATACATTGCAAAAACTGTTTGAATCTATGTTTAAAAACAGTTTAGATATATCGGTTTTAGTACAATCCTGCATTGGGTATATTTTTTTTCAAATTTGGGCCCCCAAATAATTTTTTTTTTCAAAATAGTTTTATTTGGTTTAGTTACCACAGCTATGAGCTCTCTACATACAAACAATTAATAATTTACACCAAATAGGAAAAAAGTTTAAAAAATACCATCCTCTCCCCTTAAAGTCAGACCAGGTCAGCTTGCGATTAAAATTCTGTTTCCGTCTATGGACGCTGGCTGCACTCGAGGATATAAAATTATGCTATAATGTACTTCCGTGTTATTGAATTAGTAGTGGCAAAGTAATAGTAGCAGAAGCAGTAATAGGAGCACAGCAGAAAGGTAAGGCTGTCCTCATAATGTCATAAAGGAGTGTGGCTTGCAGGGCAACAGGAGTTCTCTATCACAGGGGCTGGATGTGCCTTACATTGTACTGAGCTGTCTTGGCCCACATGATCAGCGACTCACACTACTTGTGAATATAGTCTCAGCGTTCAATTAATACCCAGCCGGTTTCAAAGACGAAGCTTTCTTTTGAAGAGATAAGATAAGAGTTTGTTTAAAGACTAAGCCTTCTCAGATGGAGCTCCAATTACAAAAAGTGATAAAAAAATGCCTGCCAATGATGCGTTGGCATTTTTAATTGACGTCCCGATATCTTCACACAGAATATATAACAATAGTGATTGATAGACTTCGTTGAATTGCCACACGCAGCATGTAATCAGGTTGCCGATGTACGGTAGCATAGAAGAGGTGAGCGACCGCTCGGTCTCTTAGTATAAGTAGTTCATGTTAAGAGTTGTGACCGGTCCAAATAGATAGAGCAGCTACAGCTAATGTATACCTATGTAAGCACTTGTTTTTGCATTACTGTGGTTGGAATAGTCAAAGCTTAACATTTGTTCAGTGCAGACAAGAATTCAATCAAACATACTAAAATGAAAGTGTTTCTGTTCCAAATAATTGCCCCTAGATACCTTTACCCCCGCAGCCAGTCTTGACACGCTGGGGAACGTGGTTGGATGCTGTTAATTATTATGCAAAACATTACGGCAAAATAATGGAGGTAATTGATGCATTGGATAGCACAGACAGTTCCGCTGTTGCAGCTGTAAAATCATTCCCTTCTGAACAGCTATTGGAAGAT
This sequence comes from Periplaneta americana, assembly GCA_025594305.2. Classification (NCBI taxonomy): domain Eukaryota; kingdom Metazoa; phylum Arthropoda; class Insecta; order Blattodea; family Blattidae; genus Periplaneta; species Periplaneta americana. Next base: position 134,650,717 of record JAJSOF020000015.1, on the reverse strand, counting down.
ATTCTATTCATTGATTCTAATTTTAAAATCATGTCCAAAGCATCATCCTGTTAGAATCGTATAAACTACAACTCTCAGAAGCCCTTAATATAGTGGATAAAGTATCACAAACCGTTATGCAAAATAGCAATTCACTAATTTCAGAAAAAGTGAAATGTAAGTTGAGAAACATTATTGCTAAAAATTCTCCTATTCACAATTTCGTATTATAATTGATGTACCATCAGGTCACGACAAGACATCTGAAGTTGCTGTACTAAAAAGTAGTGACTTTCCGTTCTTCAAATATGTACGTATTACATCGTGTGATATTGAACGTACTTTTCCCCAAAATAAAAACTGTTTAAGTGACCATCGGAGGAGATTACTTTGCAGTCGCTCAAAATGTACGTAACTCTTCACTGCAATGCACATATTCAAGAATGACGTGAGTATCTTACATTAAATTTTAAGAGTTAATATATCTCACTATAAAATAATTGTATATTTACATGTTTAGACATTTCCTACTTCAATGATCATTCATTTTGTTTCTTGAATGCAGGATACAGGTTTTATTGTAAGCGCAGTATACTGCTCAGTGTTTACAACAAAGGCCTACTCCATCCTTTGCACGCCCCCTTCTCATACAGTCAATAACGCGTGGGCAGTAAACCTTGCGATTCTCGTGGCAATTCCACGAAGTCCAGTGATTGATGACAATTAAAAAGTTAGTAATTTTAATTTCAATTAAAAATCATTTTATAGCTTAAAATTTATTCACTTTGGATGGGGGTGGTAGAAATAAATGTAATGATGTCGGTATAAAGAGAATTGTAACTAGGGATAATCTTTACAGTGAAAAATTGACAACACTGCTTGAAATTGCAAGTATTGATGCGTACAAAAAATATATATGTAACACAAAGCCACTCGCTACGGCATCAATTCAACGATTTTACTATGCTTCTCTTTGTTCAAATTCTTCACCAGAGTCAGGGTGAGCATGCAGAAAAGACCAAACGTACCAGAAATGTTGTCAGCGTATTCAGAATCTAACCGGACCGGTGGACAACAATGACGTCACGCTGCAGCGAAATAGGAACAAAACTGCTGGAAGGATCGATGGCTGTCATGGCGACTGTATAAGTTGTCTTCGCTATGCTAGCAAAATTTTTCGAAATTTCCGTACTGCCATCTCGTTCAAAGAAAAGAGAGCATAAACAATTTATTTCTTGAACCGGTAGTAATAACTGGTCCGTTGACATGTTCGATCATAAGCCATTAACATATTGTTTTTACGTTGTGCTCATTACAAACAATACAGCAGAACTAAAGCAGAACACACCGCCATGACACAACAGTGCACGATGTCGTTCGTCTGCTAATTCCCGCCCTATACAAGAACCAATCAGATTCACTGATGGCGGCTGATGGAGACTGCCACCATCTCTGCAAGCTGATGGCACCGGTGCGACACCGGTGGAGTATCAGTGAAGCCACCGGTGAAATTCGGAACACCGTGATACCATCAGATTGCTCAGCGCTGAGATTCGGAATACGCTCAATGTCAATGACGATCATATTTAAACTCGTTTACATTTTCTGAACATTGTCAGCATGACGGATATTTACTGAACGAGAACAAATTACAAAACAGGAAACAGACATCCATTCTTAGAAGGCAGAGACATAAATCTCTATATTTTTTAACAGGAATTAAGTTTCGCTAGATTTTAACCGCAAAATTAAGGAAGAAGTCTCCGACTGCCAAATTCAAGTGAATTTAGTCACAACGGTTTCAAGGAACAGAATATTATTTTTTGCACTCTTTTGTCTCTCTCCTTTTTTATAACCTAGAAGAAAAGGTGTAAATAACTTGAATCGTGGTTCCTATATTCAATCATTAATAGACTAACCCACACACATCTTAAAATAGAGGCCAAACATGTGAACAAGGATATCAATAAAATGAGTAATATAATTACCATTTTTGCTCTTTCTCTCGGCGGTAGTTTCGAAGATGATTAAATTAGAGAATCCGGATGTTCAACTCACCTGAAAGAAAAAAAGAAATTAAAGTAATATAAACACCATAAGCACATTATTATGTTATAATAAACTATACTTAAGATTCGACGTAGGTGGTCTTTTGGTCGATGAGTCCGATGTTAGTAATTCAAACCCGGCCACCGTCACCTCGACAACTGGCATCGCCACTATGACCACTTCTATTAAATTTTTTTGTTTGAAGTATCTCAAAGGATAACCTCCTGAAATTTAATGACATTATTTAAACTTTACTCTGTACATTAACTCTATCATTATTTATTTATTTGAATATACATTTTCTTGAACCCTATTTTACCCGAAAGTACATTAGGATTATAGTTATAGCCTGAGTTTATATTATTATAATGAGAATTCATTTGATGTGGGTAACCCAGTCTTGCTACTTAAAATTAACACACATCTACTACAATAATTTGAATTATTTACAGGTTCTTAAATTAATTACATATAAAATTACATTGACGTGGGTAACTCAGTCTTGCTACTTAAAATTATCACTTATATATACTACAATAATTTGAATTATTTACAAGTTCTTAAATATATTACATATAGACTTACATTGACGTGGGTAACCCAGTCTTGCTATTTACAATTAACAATTATATATACGAGTTACAGGGAGTTATATGAAATCTTGATTTGCATAATACACGTCACTGTTCGTTAACAGAAAGCCACAATTTAAGTCACACAGAGTTAAGTTGGTTGCTTGACGGTTGTCAGCCCACTTTGAGGTCTGTGGATATAGAGGGAAAAATTGGATCGGTGTCGGTTAGAGTTCCCGAGTAGCTCAGTGGTAGAGCGTTGGTACGTTAAACCAAAGGTCCCGGGTTCGATACCCGGCTCCGGAACAATTTTTCCTCGAAATTATTCAAATCAACTTTACAGGGAGTTATACCTGAAATCTTGATTTGCAATTATATATACTACAATAATTTGAATTATTTACAAGTTCTTACATATATTACATATAAAATTACAAAACTCTTTATAGCAGCACGTTTTTGTGAACAAATTGAATAGTGGTTTGTCATATATTATATTACAAAAATGTAAATGTCCGACCAAAATAAATATTTTGTTTTCGAACACTGGACAATGAAACAGAAGGTGATCCACAGTCTGCTCTTCCTCACAGATACATAAATAGCCATTGTCCTTATGCAATTTAAATCGTTCTAGGTAAGCACTCTATAATTATTTTGAGGTATTAAATGAAATTTTCAAAAATATTTTGTCATATCTCTCAAAATTTCTGTCCGTGTTAAATGCTATCAATTTCTCACCTTCACAAACAAACTCGTGTAATTCTGCAGTAACGACATATTGAACAATCTCAACTAGCCACATAAAAGCCAGAGGTGACCTGAATTTAGATCTGATGTCTTTTGCATGTCGATGTGACGAGGAATACCAGAGTATCTTAAAGTTCAGCCGCACAAAATTTAATCCAAAACCCTCTGAAGACCGACCGAGTTTAAACGCGAGACGCAAGTCGCCCTTCGTGCTCCACTTAAGAATGCATAAAAACCACATTTACGTTGTCTGTACTGAATATTTTAAGACAGCCGCCACTCCCCAGCTGGAAGACCTCACACTTCTTCAGCTGGATTTTCGTTACCGGCAACATTCACAGCAGACTGTGAGAATGCGAACTGACCCACAGCAATACACACTATTAAGAAAAGTGTCATGTTTATTTGACCGCTAACTTTCAACTGTTTCATTAAAATCTATATTATATATAAATATATATATATATATATATACACACACACACACACATATAATTTGAACTGGTAATGGAAATTACGAGAAAACGGCTGAACGGATTTTAATGAATGACCCCTCATTTTGAAGATTGGCATCCAAGGATTTTCAGAAAAATAGTAACTTTCAGTGAAGCGTTAGTTTTCCTACATAATTTTTCTATTTTCCAAAATCCATCTTTCGTCAGTTTTGAGAACTAATTGCATTTCAGAATAAAACTAAAACAAAACACACACTAAAATAAACAATAGGCTATTACACGAAGGCCATGACCTGCAGGATTGCTGACATATTTAGAGTTCAAATTCAATTCGTTATTAAAAACTTCAAGACTTACTAAAAATAATTTACAGGTCTGATTTTTACTGTGTGTAATTTTCTGAGTACAGCTGCGTATTGGATATTAAAATGTACTAAACTTGAGGTGGTTTGATGACATTACTACCATTAGAAATGAAATATTATTATATTTAATGCCATGATGTGACTATTTTTCATTAATCATTCTCTTCAGCATTGGCTCGAGAGAGCGCAAAAATTACAGTTCCTAAGGAAAGACCAAAAGGTATTACTTACTGATAAAATAAGAGGCCTACAAAATTTTGTATAGTCACCCGATCATTTCAGCAAGATCTCTTAGCAGGATAAAATGATTTTATCCTCTACGTTTCAAGCTCTACATGCAGCAGCTATACCAAGATGCTATGTCTACCTGACTTTTTTTAAACTTTCATCTAAAATCCACAATAACCTGAAATAGCAATTGCTTTACTCCCACATGAAAAACCCACTGATCGTCCTGACATTGTTACTTGCGTTTTCGCGTTGAAACTAAAAAACTAAGGTGGATAGGTTCAAGAAAAAGTATTTGGCAAAAAAAAAACAAAAACATTCAGAGGGAGTATGTTTCATTATTATGGAAGCAAATAACTTTCAAAATGTCTGGTATCCTTCATTGAAAATAAATCTGAAAAATTTTTATTTGAACGTCTAATAAACTTAGTTTGCAGCATTTGCTGCACAAGCCACTAGTTAAATGTATTTTTTTTTTTTATGATTCATCTATAGTAATGTCACAAGAGGCCTGAGATTTGCCGATATTGGAAATCTCAGACCTCAGGTGACATTTATTACGACTATTTCATGAATAAAATAAAAATGTAAATAATATATCCCTAAAATTCGCTCACAAAATTTTAATAACTGTAGCCTATGTTTATGAATACTTAACCTATTTAGACATTCTGAAGTCGAAATAGATGAATAACGATTACTGCAGTAAAGAAATTGAATGTTATTCAGTAATGCCAATTGAGAAAAGCGAAATACAGGTTTTAAAATGTTAATTATATGTACTGCGCTTTTCTCTTGTTATTATAACATTATATAACATTATTACGACTATTTCGTGAATAAAATAAAAATGTAAATAATATATCCCTAAAATTAGCTCACAAAATATTAATAATTGTAGCCCATATTTATGAATACTTAACCTATTCAGACATTGTGAAGTCGAAATAGATGAATAACGATCATTGCAGTAAAGAAATTGAATGTTATTCAGTAATGCCAATTGAGAAAAGCGAAATACAGGTTTAAAAATGTTAATTATATGTACTGCGCTTTTCTCTTGTTATTATAACATTATTACGACTATTTCGTGAATAAAATAAAAATGTAAATAATATATCCCTAAAATTCGCTAACAAAATATTAATAATTGTAGCCCATATTTATGAATACTTAACCTATTTAGACATTGTGAAGTCGAAATAGATGAATAACGATTATTGCAGTAAAGAAATTGAATGTTATTCAGTAATGCCAATTGAGAAAAGCGAAATACAGGTTTAAAAATGTTAATTATATGTACTGCGCTTTTCTCTTGTTATTATAACAGAAATATATTTTCATTATTTGCTGAAATCATAATTTAATTTAAACATTTTATAGTATAGAGGACGCGACCCAAATAAGGGCATATAGAGCAATATATAGTTCTGATATGAACTAATTTCAATGTTTGTCAGCTGTCAGGTCCATCATAGTTATGTCGAAAAAGTATAATTTAACAGTGAAGAAAAACATTTTCGACACAACTGTGATCAACCTGACAGCTGACAAACATTGGAATTAGTTTATATCAGAACTACATTTTGATTTATACGCCCTTATTCGGGTGACGTCCTATTACAAATAACCTGATTACCACATTAATTAAATGAACAATTGTTATGAAGGAGTATCTTTTCTTTAGATACAATGGACATGGAATTAGAAGATGAAGGTATAGATGTGGAAGTAGAATTTCGTATTTTATTTAGTACAATGGATTCATGCTCATCGATTTACGTGGAAACAGTTGGCGACACTGACTAAACAAAAGAACCACCATGCGATAAATTGAGGAGGAGAGCTGGGCTAGAGAAGAGGTTGCCTGCTCGAAACATGGGTAAGCAGCGAACCTTAGGAGGCAAACGCATTAATGTGACCCATAGAGTTGATTGTTACACGTTTATTCCTTGCTTAGCTACATGTTATTATAGCACATTCGTTAACTCGTGAAACCAACCTGCGCGTCAGGAGAAGAAGAAATTGGTCTGGGTAGCTTCCCTCTCTCACTATGCTTCCACTTGCAGCTAGCTACTGTTCTCCAACCAGGAGATCAACCGTGAAAGGAATGTGCTTACTATTGCGTCATCTATTGGGGCGAAGTAGATATATAATATTATCGTTATAACGTCAGTTTAAAAACCATGCGCTCTCCTGCATATGTTATTTCCTGTATGGAGAGATTAAAAGACCAGGAGATTAACAGTGATCTAATTTTGTAACTAGGGAAGTATAAACATGTGTGTATCAAAGTTATTGTTTGTGCTGTGACAGCGAGCCAATAGAGATACAAGTACCCGCGTGTGTGACTTATGACATCTTATGACATCAACATTCATTCACAGCATTACTCCCCTTCGTCTCGTCCGGCAGAGACTTTCTCGTAGTTGGAGCACAGTATCAGCGTATTCCGAATCTCACCGAACCAGTGGACAACAATGACGTCATGCTGCAGCGAAATAGGAACAAAACTGCTGGAAGGATCGATGGCTGTCATGGCGACTGTATAAGTTGTTGTCTGTGCTACGCTAGAAAAATTTGGCGAAATTTCCGGACTGCCATCTCGTTCAAAGAAAAGAGAGCATAAACAATTTATTTCTTGAACCGGTGGTAATAACTGGTCCGTTGATATGTTCGCGCATAAGCCATTAACATATTGTTTTTACGTTGTGCTCATTACAAACAATACAGCAGAACTAAAGCAGTACACACCGCCATGACACAACAGTGCACGATGTCATTCGTCTGCTAATTCACTGATGGCGGCTGATGGAGACTGCCACCACCTCTACAAGCTGATGGCACCGGTGCGACACCGGTGGAGCATCAGTGACTCCATCGGTGAAATTCGGAACACCGTGATGCCATCAGATTGCTCAGCGCTGAGATTCGGAATATGCTCTATGCTTCCACTTGCAGCTAGCTATCACACTTATCGCCACCATAAGGTTCTTACCGTAAGCTATGACGTACGCATGCACTGGTTTCACGTGACAACGAATGACTTATACTTTAATATTCTAAAAGAGAAAACAGGAAAGTATTTGAGCACGAGTGTCTTGAGGAAGTCAAGCAATACATAACAATTAGGTAATTTCAGAATTTTCCGGCGGCATGTGAATAAAGGAATTTAAACGGAGGTCGATGCAAGATAACGGCTGGGATACTTTATTCCACCGACAGCAACTTGACATTCCTTATTTTTGTTTTGTGAACAATTCACCACTGTCAATGACGCTCTTGCAGATAAAAGGAGATGGCATTATCCCAACACACCTGCGCTGCCTAGGTATTCTATTTAAGAATGCAACTACGGTTCGTACTATCCTTCAACGCATGGCTACACAGAACGCACATTCAGAGGTATTATGATAAAATATACTCGGTAAATGACACTACCTTCAGCCATAGTAAGGGGGATGTTACATTTACAAAATCTTCAGTCGAAAACATCACCTAGCCAGGTGGTCTAACTCAACATGTACGTCACGTACGTGTTCAGGAAGATAGGTTATAGTTATACTGTTAGGGAAAAGAAAGTCTGTTTTCAAACATGCGTTTTCCTTAAAGCAGTGGATGTAATTAAATAACACATACTTTCTCCTTGTACAAATTACATAAATATGCCTATTTGTCAATATTTTGCCCACAATTTATTCTTACAGAATCTGCTGGTTTGCAAAGTCACAATTAGGGTAGGGCTGCCAACTTAAAAAAAAAGGAATATTTTCACTTTCTTTTAGTGACATAAGTAAATTTCTATTTAAAAAAATACATATTAAAGAATTTCACATACAACCATTGTACACACACTTAGGTACATTTTTGTGTCTTACTATCTAACGTTTAACGACATTTTCATATTTTGAAACTGGATTAGATTCATTTAGCAATTTCATTTTTAATACATTAAAAAACTTTTGCAGGGCATGTCAAAATTTATAACAATTTGAAGCTCTGAATTTAACAGTTTTGGTGATCATCTTTTCCTCACGTCAGTCCATGTTTACTATTACCCAGCGCCAAATTCGAAATGAAGAAAGGAAGTGTCGTATGGGGGAATTAAAAAACGTAAGGCCACATTAGCATCCAGAAAACGTAAGAATACAGGGAAAACGTACAACCTGGCAACCCTAAATTAGGTACGGTAAGAGGTGGAAATATGGGAAATGCCTGTTATTATTCGGTTGAGAAACTTTCGTCATCTAGTCTGCTGTTAAAAAATCTGAAAGTTAGAATTTATAAAACAGTTATATTACCGGTTGTTCTGTATGGCTGTGAAACTTGGACTCTCATTTTGAGAGAGGAACAGAGATTAAGGGTGTTTGAGAATAAGGTTCTTAGGAAAATATTTGGGGCGAAGAGGGATAAAGTTACAGGAGAATGGAGAAAGTCACACAACACAAAATGCACGCATTGTATTCTTCACCTGACATATTTAGGAACACTAAATCCAGACGTTTGAGATGGGCAGGGCATGTAGCACGTATGGGCGAATGCAGACATGCATATGAAGTGTTATTGGGAGGCCAGAGGGAAATATACCTTTGGGTAGGCCGAGACGTAGATGGGAGGATAATATTAAAATGGATTTGAGGAAGGTAGGATATGATGGTAGAGAATGGATTAAGCTTGATCAGGATAGGGACCGATGGCGGGCTTATGTGAGGGCGGCAATGAACCTCCGGGTTCCTTAAAAGCCAGTAAGTAAGTAAGTAAGTAACTAAGTAACGAAGTAAGTATGTAAGTAAGTAAGTATTTTTTCCTAGGGGGCTAGAAGATTAAGCATTACTGGATTTTAAGTGGACGACGCACGTGCATCTAGCACGCGAAGTACTTGATTGAAGGCTCACGCGACTCTTGTTTCGTACATTGTAGTAGAACAAAACATGTACAATTTTAATACTCATACGTTAATAACTACAATGCACATTATTTACACTGTGTACATTAGAATTAACTATTTTTTTTACTATTTACACTATAATAAATAATTATTTACATTATCAAGCTTATGCACAGTGTTGTGTATTGTAATGCAAGATATTTTATTTCGTAATACTATAGCCTACTTATTTTGTAAATTATGTATAATACTGTAAATAATGTTTGATCAACGTAAGCATTTTTTCTTTATGATAATGTAAATAGTGAAATTAGCGTATTTTATTATACATATTGTAAGGGCTGTCAGACTACTTTCAAAACTCGATTATCAGAAATAGGCCTACTGCTTTTCGTCTCTAGAATATTACTTTTCTTCAAATATTATTTTTTTTTAATATATCGTGCATTACAGGCGTTATGTTCGGTTCAAGTTTATGGAGTATGGCGAAGTTCGATATTCGCCTGCAGGAGGATGCCTGTCGTGTTTGATCCACCTTGTTACAAAAATATTCGCTGTCCTCCACTCTCATCCCTTCATGTTTTAACAGCCTTGCGATTAGTTTTTCATATGAAATAAGACCAAGTTTGTAATACCTTGGTTGTCTCTCTCATGTTCGAACATTGCAGGACACTAGGCAGCATTTTACCAGCTATATTACAGTGGCGGCTCGTGATAAAATGTTATGTATTCACAATTTTGTGTTCCAAAATCGAAGAGAATTTGAAATCGTACGTTTTTAGCCTAATATGAAATGTCATGATTCCAATGTTTCACTGTCGAAAAAACCGTATATAAATTCAAAACAACATATAATAATAATAATAATAATAATAATAATAATAATAATAATAATAATAATAATGAAACCTAGTCTTTTTATTTCCAATTTTTCCTGGAAAGCCAGTTTACCCAGTTATTTACTCTTCAAAATTACTTGAACAGTGTTCATTGTTTACGTCTGTTAAAAATTAATACATAAAACAATTTACAAAAAGCGTTTGTTCAGTAATATACTGTATTTTGATTCACAACATACTGATACACTATAGCCTATACCAGTACTGTAATCCCATTCGCATAGATTGATTACTATAAATACATGCCAGTAAATATTATTCTTAAATAATATACACCACCATACAGATATTTAAATTCATACCACCATCACATTCAGCCAGCATGTGTTTGAAAGCCAAACTATGCTATATGCCGAAACTGATGTATAGTAATTCACAAACTACACTCTCGTAGCTGCACTGTACACACATCGACATAAAGTAAACGTTTCGACAGTGAGATGCTGACACCTGCAGGCTAAAATACAGACTTTTCTCCTCGATATATAGCACGTAAACGATAGGCATCGATGCACCTGACATCTGTAGGATAGATTCACTGTTCACTTAATGCTTTGTGCTCTTGACGAGTCATAAGCGGCCAGCGAAAGACAATTTTCTCCGCGCATGCGTGAAATTTCTGTAATCTTCTTTGAAAAGAGCGCGGCTTGTTGAACGGATGTTGCCAAGTTTACATAAGAAGTTAATGCAAGATGCGGGAAGTTTAAAATACTCGATCCTGATATTATACATCCCCACTACGCCAATACGATATTAAATAATAAAACTAGTCGTGCATTAATGGAAACAAGGTGTTCACGTGCTCTTGTGCTCTTATTGACGCACCGCCACTGATTAAGGACTCTGTATAAAAAAGGCTCTAGGCTCCAGGTCCTGGTGTTTATTAGTTACTCTTCTGAGAATGGGACCTCGCTTTATCAGGGTTGTCACGATAGGCCAACTGTCAGCATCACATTCACGAATGCCACTCAGGTGACTTGACGGGTGCAAGGGTCCGTCTTCTTCTTCTTCTTCTTCTTCTTCTTCTTCTTCTTCTTCTAACTTTCCGGTTTAGACACTTATGTCTGTTTCCGTTCACTGTTGTAACCATCTTGTTTGTGGTCTTCCCTCACCTCTTCGTCCTATTGGTCTGTACGATAGAGCTGCCTTTGGGTACCGGGAATTTTGCATTATTTCAACATACTGTTTCCATTTTTCTCTGCATTCTACTATTTCTGTTATTATATTTTTAACTTTTAATTTTGTCCTAATATCTTCATTCCTCTGGTGGTCTAATCCTGTACATCCTAAAATTGATCTCAGAAATTTCATTTGAGCTGCCTATTCTAGATTTCTCTCTTTGCTTTATGGCCGATATTTCACTGCCAAATTTTAGCATTTGTTTTGCTGTAATGTTGTGTAATCTGACTTGAGTTTTTTTGACATTTTCTTCCCGAAATATCTTCTCATAATTTCATTTACTGCATCATATTTATGTAGTTTCTGTTCTATGTCATCATTTCCTGAATTTGATATAATAGGACTTTTTATAGACTCCAGTTTAACATGGGATAAGCACATCGAATACCTATGTACAAAGCTATCAAGAGTTTTATATTTGTTAAAGAAATTAACGATTTGCGTTTCTCAAAATTATTTAAGATGTGCCTACTTTTCTTTCTTTCAGTCGATAATCCTATATGTCCTAATTTTCTGGGAAAATGGAACCAAAATTGGAAGCGTCTTGATTTTACGAAAGAAAGCCACTAGAATTTTAAGTAAATCAAACTATCTGGAACATTGTCGGCCACTTTTCAGACAATCACGGATTTTAACAATCATAAATTTGTATATATATGATCTAGTACTTTACACTCGACAAAATATCGACAATTACTCATTAGTGGCCAATATACATGATCATGAAATTAGAAATAGTGAACAAATTAATATTCCATGTTGTAAATTACACAAGAGCAACACAAACTTTTTAATTATGGGGATGAAATTATATAATAAGCTCCCAAGTCAATATTATAAATTACCAATCAATAGCTTCAAAACTAGATTTTACAATTGGTTATTAAATAATCCTTTTTATTCTGTTGCTCAGTTTTTCAACACAAATTTTTATGAAATTGTATTTTACTAAATAAGTTTAATAGCAATTTGGTTAATTTTCTTTAATTTAAAAGTTTCAAATTATTTCATGTTTTTATTGTATTATTTAAATTTTACTGTTTCTTTTATTAGTGTTTTTTAATGTATTTATATGTTTTTCAATGTATTCTGACGAAGCCTAAAACTGTATGTCTAATGGCCAAATAAACTGAATTGAATTGAATTGGAGTATTCCCTAAATAGTTAAAAATAATAATTATTATTATTCACCACAATTTTGACTGTATTTATTTTCCTTGAAAGGCCATTGATTTTGTTTTGAATGTGTTTATTCTCATTCCATAATCCACTGCAATTTAATTCAATTTTTTTTATGCTCGACCATGCCGAAATGTAGTAATTATACATCTGGTAGCAGTACTTCAATGCGTGTCATTAAAGTACACCTATTCATTAAAGTTCAGGTTTTCGATTATTCTCGGATATGCAATCGAAAGATAACGAGGGAAACGTCAAGGAGGCTGGAAATCCAATACTGTCGCAGAAGTTTATGTTCTGTTACTATAATAATTAGCGTTAATTGTAAATAATATTCAAATAAATTCAATTTGTCATCTCGTTTTTCAATTCTAAATCAATTTCCAGGTTATACCAAAATTAGTTCATGTTATTCTCTACATCAAGGTCAATGACATTATTGTTCCTCGGCAAAAAATCGATACTTTCGCGTCTGCGCACATCTCACACGAGCTATGCACAAGGTCACTTCCGATCTTGAGTCAGATTCAAATAAAATGAATACGTCTGAATAATTTCAAGTTAGAAATATGGTCGAGCATAAAAAGTCGTATGAAACTTGCCTGTAATGGTAATTAAGACGCTCGTATGAAAATTATGAAACTCGCTTGCTCTCGTTTCATAAACAAACACAGTTGCGTCTTAATTACTATCATTATAGGCTCGTTGAATAATGTACTATTAATTGATCTTTGTTTATTATACTCGTATGAAGTATAATTGTTTCGTTTCAGTGAATATTTTAGTATTTTTGTAAACGTCTGAATGAATGTTTCAGTACTTGCTTCTACACATTCTGGATCAACAACATATCACACTGCAGGGCCTATATCTTTTCACTTTATAAATGACTTTTGAAAAGAAAAACCTGCATTTCGACTATGCTACGAGACGTTTGACGACAATGCTTTTAGTGGCTCCTCGTAATGAAGTGAAACATAATATAGCGTAGTCCCAAAATTCCGGACACGCTTTATGGTACGCGCCTGATGTCCTCCAGTGCCATAAATCGCTCGAGTGCAGTCTCCTAAGCTTCACTAAATGAGTCTCATCTCTTCCTACGTCGGCGCCTTTACAGCTCGCCAGAGTAAAAAGCACACATATAAATGAATGAATGAAAATACTTGGTGTTATAATTATTTCGTCGGGCGCCAAAGTCGATTTATTTTCCTTTCATGTACGCCAGGGGTGACGAAATTCGATCCCGTAACAATAATTCAGAGACGTCTGAGTCTTTTTCCCTATTCTGTTTTTTCTTTTCAGCAACGGTTGATCAGATATGAACCGCAGTGCACTCCGAAGCAAGGAAAAAACCAGCAATTCTTAATGAGGAATGATAATTAAGAAGATATACTAGCGGAATGGTGGAAAGGTAAAGATAAGTATCATTTCACATCTGTCGTTACGTACATAATTCTGTTCGCTTGGACGGTTTCTCTAGTGAGACAGTCTGAAAATAAGCACAACGCTTATTACCGGCCTTGTTTAGCACTAAATAGTATTGGTTGACAGATAATACAGTTATGACTGGAAGGTACAGTGGAACTCTACAAATAGACACAGCAATGGTCCGTGTGCGAGACGAGGTACGAACTCTTTCTTTCTACGGAGTATTGCGGACATTGGTAAACATAAGGACTGTACAATGTTTTTATGGCGTGCGGACCGAAACATAAATAATTAACGTATATAATTTTAAATAATATATTGTAGTATATGCAAAATATAAAACAAAACAAATCCGTAATTAAGTATAATATATACAATACGTGATACATCTGAAACATAAAACAAACTTCTAGAGGAAAAACTCTCTGAATATATCTACATACAGGGCTTTCATTTCAAAACTTCCCACTCTAAATAACTAGTTAATTAAATTGAATTCAATTTAAACCAAAAAAAAAAAAAAACACGTAAATTTAGATATCTAGGGGGAAGTCTTAAACAAGGCTTAATTGCATTTTAGATTTCACCTCCCACACCCAGCCACCCCCACTTTGAAATTTCAAATGGCACCCCTATATTTTTATACTTAAATATGAAAGAGCATTCAATTGTTTATACACCACATTCATTTCTTTTCGCATCTTTTCTTTTCTATCGTCGCCTGGCAACTTGGATTATTGTTATTGTTGATTAGAGCTGAAGAGAATAAAGCTACAAAAACTTATTGAGCATTTCTTGTAATAGTTGTGTTTGTGTATTAAATTATTTTAAAATGATGTATACCCTTCAAGAGAGAACATATATCATCCCTATTGATTACGGTAAATTTAGGAAATACACAAAATAAGCCGTGTTTTCATCCTAGAATCAACTGATAATAACAACGCTTCTTATAATCATTATAGAATGCCTCGTAATTAGATGAATTTTGTTTTATCCCAAGCACTGTTCTGATCGAAATGTCAAATTCTTGAGCGATGGCTCTGATTGATTCACCCTTTTTAAACCGTTCTAATAGTTGTAACTTCTGCTTCAACATAAGTACACATTTTTTGTTCCCTGCCTTGCTGCCAACGTGTACGAGTATCTGCACACTACTGCACTGGTTCAACTGGTCAGCCCTGTGCAGCACGGGACAGGATGCGTTGACTTACCTTGTATCGTGAACTATACGACAGTGAGCGTCTATTTGTGGAGTTACACTGTAATTCCAAAATATATACAACATTTTCAATCTTCAAAACCTTAAATTCCGATAGATGACAAAGGAAAAGAGTGTGAATACAAAAAGAAACAAAATTACAGCTATAATAAATTAGGGGTAGCATTATAATAATAATCTCTTTGCTCTTATACAACAAAGTTTAGACAAAGACCTGCTCCATTTATGAAAAACTTAAGAATTGTTTGTTATGACTAGGAACCGGATTTTTATGTAAAAAAAGTTTTTTTTTTTCCTAATGCGTACATTCCTAAAACAAAGTTTAATGTCCATATCAAGGTCCGGTAAACGCAAATTCAAAATTTTATTTTACATAAAAACACATATTAAAAAAAAAGGTTATGTGAAAAAAAAAAAAAAAACATTTTCGATATTTTCTCCGTAAATACATATTTTAGTACTTTTCCTCATACTCTTTAACATTTTACAACAAAAAAGTTGTATCTCGAAAGAATTCAATACGAATGCTTCACTTTCGCTTGAGGTGTGAATTATTCACTTGCACGTTAATCGGGGAAGAATAGAATCCAGTCTCGAGAATACGTCACACAGCGACTCTATGTTACTGTGCGTTTTTTTTTTTTCTGTGTTTCTGATTCATGTAACGTGTGTCGTTCACGCCCTGTACAGATTGTGTGAAACAATCCGATCCATTTTTATTTATTTATTTATTTATTTATTTATTTATTTATTTAAATCCACCACCAACAGAAGCAGGCTTCCAAGTACAGGTGGCTTACACAGATACATACACAAAATACATAATAATACATAATAAGAGAAAAAAAAAACAAAAACAACACAAACGAATGAAAGAAAATACATAACGGTAATAGATGCATGCTTACTTACTTACTTACATACTGGCTTTTAAGTAACCCGAAGGTTCATTGCCGCCTTCGCATAAGTCCGCCATTGGTCCCTATCCTGAGCAAGATTAATCCATTCTCTATCATCATATCCCACCTCCCTCAAATCCATTTTAATATTATCTTCCCATCTACGTCTCGGCCTCCCTAAAGGTCTTTTTCCCTCCGGCCTCCCAAATAACACTTTATATGCATTTCAGGATTCGCCCATACGTGCTACATGCCCTGCCAATCTCAAACGTCTGGATTTAATGTTCCTAATTATGTCAGGTGAAGAATACAATGCGTGCATTTTGTGTTGTGTGACTTTCTCCATTCTCCTGTAACTTTATCCCTCTTCGCCCCAAATATTTTCCTAAGCACCTTATTCTCAAACACTCTTAATCTATGTTCCTCTCTCAAAGTGAGAGTCCAAGTTTCACAACCATAAAGAACAACCGGTAATATAACTGTTTTATAAATTCTAACTTTCACATTTTTGACAGCAGACTGGATGATAAAAGCTTCTCAACCGAATAATAACAGGCATTTCCCATATTTATTCTGTGTTTAATTTCCTCCCGAATATCATTTATATTTGTTACTGTTGCTCCAAGATATTTGAACTGCTCCACCTCTTCAAAAGATAAATTTCCAATTTTTATATTTCCATTTCGTACAATATTCTCGTCACGAGACACAATCATATACTTTGTCTTTTCGGGATTTACTTCCAAATCTATATCTTTACTTGCTTCCAGTAAAATTCCCGTGTTTTCCCTAATCGTTTGTTGATTTTCTCCTAACATTTTCACGTCATCCGCATAGTCAAGCAGCTGATGTAACAACGGTAATAGATGCTAGAATATAATACTGCAGTTAATATAGTGCCAAATGTCAATATGATGGAAAATTATTTAAAAACTAGAGTAAAACATTATAATACACTTCTTCATAATTTAAATATCTAAGGAAATTCAATTCTTTTTAATATTGTATGAAATTTTTCAACTGTTAAACTGAAATCTAATTGAGAATCAAAGTTTAAAGACAGAGAGTTGTAAGTATTACACATAACAAACAATAGAGAGTTCTTGACGAAAACAGTTCTAGGAATGGGAATAACAAAAGGTTGCCTATGACGTAATTGTTTTTTTTTTTTTTACATTTAGCTGAAGCAATTTAAGAAAATCACAGTTATTCAATATACTGTTAACAATCTTATAGAGTAAAATTTGACTATTTAAAGTTTTATAATTAAATTTAAAAAGTGACATTATATGAAATTTGCTTGTCATAAAACGACACGTGATTTTTTAAAAATATAAATAACGTAAAAATCTTTTCTGTATCCTTTCTTTTTGCAGCTGATGGAACTGGAACTGAGGTGACCATATTACAGACGCATACTCTAGCTTACTTCTAACAAGAGTTTTATATAGAGTATCAATAGTATTTATATTTTCTAATTACTGTATTTTGTATTTCTGAGTATAAATCCTAATTTTCTATATGCATCAATTACCACGTGATTTAAATGCATTTAAAAAAATAAATTATGTGTAAAATAAATTCCATCAGGATTATAACGTGACTTCTTTCGCAGTCGCTAGATGACAGCATAGTGAAATTGAAAAAGTTGTCTTGAAGGTGTATTAGGCTGATCAACGACGCTAAATCTCTGTGTTTCATCATGGTATATACCACTGTAGTTACTTTCCAAATCAAAATATTGGTAACACATTATATTCTCTATAATTTCATTATTTAAATGAAGTTTGCATGCTGAGATTTATTTTAAGTTTAACCCTTAAATTGACAAAGTATCCTATAGGATACAACAGGTTAATAGGCTATATGCTATAATTTTAATACAATAGAAAAAAAATTGGTAGGAAAATTAAAATTTCACAAAACTATAATATTGTACAACATATAAAATATGGACATTGCGATAGGTGTTTTCTTTACAGTCCGACAAGGTTCAATAAACCAGTGTGAGAAATGAAGCTTTGCTAACTTAAGGGTAAAAAAATGATTTCTATATTCTTTTTCTCTCGCTGTTATTTATACTCGCTTTAACATCCCTGGCCATATCGCGAGTTAATCTGTTGTGTGAAATCCGAAGGTCTGTGTACTATTGTTGTGAACTAGATGGCGACTGTATGTATATGTATGACTGATTTGTTATGAATAGACTTCGTGGAATTGCCACGAGAATCGCAAGGTTTACTGCGCACGCGGTATAGACTGTATGAGAAAGGGGCGTACAAAAGATAGATTATGCCTCTAATGTAAACACTGAGCAGTATACTGCGGTTACAATAACACCTGTATCCTTCATTCAAGAAATATAATGAATCATCATTGAAGTAGGAAATGTCTAAACATGTAAATACGCAATTATTTTACAGTGAGATATATTAACTCTTAAAATTTAAGATACATCATCCTTGAATATGTACATTGCAGTGAAGAGTTACGTACATTTTGAGCGACTGCAAAGTAACCTCCTCCGATGGTCACTTAAACAGTTTTTATTTTGGGAAAATGTACGTTCGACATCACACGATGTAATACGTAAATATTTGAAGAATGGAAAGTCACTACTTTTTAGTACATCAACTTCAGACGTCTTGTCGTGACCTGTTAGTACATCATTTATAATACGAAGTTGTGAATAGCCAGAATTTTTAGCAATAATGTTTCTCAACTTACATTTCACTTTTTCTGAGATTAGTGAATTGTTATTTTGGATAACGGTTTGTGATACTTTATCCACTATATTAAGGACTCCTGAGAGTTGTAGTTTAGACGATTCTAACAGGATGATGCTTTTGGACACGATTTTAAAATTAGAATAAATGAACAGAATATCTTCCAATAGCTGTTCAGAAGACAATGATTTTACAGTTGCAACATCGGAACTATCTGTCTATCCAATGCATCAATGACCTCCATTATTTTGACGTAATGTTATTATTACCAGCATCCAACCACGTTCCCCAACGGGTCAAGACTGGCTGCGGGGGTAAGGGTATTCCAGGGGCAATTATTTGGAACAGCAACACTCTCATTGTAGAATGTTTGATTGAATTCTTGTCTGCACTGAACAAATGTTAAGCTTTGACTATTCCAACCACAGTAGTGCAAAAACAAGTGCTTGCATAGGTATACATTAGCTGTAGCTGCTCTATCTATTTGGACAGGTCACAACTCTTAACATGAACTGCTTATACTACGAGACCGGGCGGTCGCTCACCTCTTCTATACTACATACATCGGCAACCTGATTGCATGCTGCGTGTGGCAATTCAACGAAGTCTAGTTATGAATATGATTTTGGTGATGAATGAGGCCGGTGATATTCAGGGATGTTGTGGCCCGAATTTCCTGGCATTAGCCTTACGGTTGAGGAAAAACCCTGAAAAACCTCAACCAGGAAAATCAACCCGACCGGGAATCGAACCCGGGCCCTCTGCGTAAGAGACCAGAATGCTGATCCCTACACCACAGAGGTGGTCGATTTTTATTGTTAGCAGTTGAAAGTACTTACGTTTTTTATACATATAATACAAATTAGATCAAATAACAAACTTCGGGACACCCACTTGCATACTGAAAGCAGCGGACAAAGAGTGGTGTATAGAATACATCATTATACCCCTGAAATAAAGTCGACGACGTACAGAGAATTTCAGTAAGTGAAAGAAAGGCTGCCGCTGCTTGTTCTACCCGCAGGCAATTAGTCAATACGCCATTAAGAGGAGGAGGAGGACGTTTTAAATTAATTTTCTGTAATAAAACAACGTTACAACATGCCGAGTGCTGAAACAAAGTGGAACTGTTGCAGCCCATCGCAGGTTTAAGTTTGTGCAAGAACTTTTATCATTTCTGTTATATCTAGATGTCTGTAAAAAGAAGTATTTGCAACGCAAGCGAGTTTCCAGGCCTTGTAGAAGGGCTGAGCAAAGTGTTTAATGATACATAAAACGTGACTCTAACTAACTTGTATATTCTGCCTTTAATTATGAGAATCCATTCTAGACCTTCACATTCTCCCCTCCGTCATTTGCATACAGCAAACATTTTTTTAACTATTTTAGGACAGTAGGGCCTAATATTTGAAAGAATACTGGTAACACAGGCATGCAAATATTTATCCCATTAGTTATTGATTTTGTGCAAACCTGGAGGGTATTGGCATAATAGGTAACTGAAGGGGTGAGAATGATATAGCCCTAAGCCACACAGACAACATTTTACAGGAGAGAGTGTTGAAGATTTAGAGTTCAATGTTATTAGTAAGGAGCGGATTCCTATGTAATTAAATATTAATTTTGCGTGTGATAAAATACAATTAGCAAAGCTACAAATACCGAACATGAAGTTTCAAGTTTAAAACCCGAATTTTATTTCACATAAAAACACATATTTTCACAAAAAAAAATTATGTAAATGCATATTTTCAGAAAATCTATTATAAACACATAAATCTTTGAGTTTTTTACGTAAATAATTTTTTACAAGAACTTATAAATATTTTAAAACTTAATCAATTATGTCACTGAGAAGTGCGTTATCTTTTTAAGAATTTTTGGTTGCTTCGTGTTTCTAAGCGCTGTGTGGTGTATGCGTGATCCATTTTTGTAATAGTATCGCCTCAAGTTGTGAGAACTGCTAGGCAGCATATCAGGGTTATTATTAGAGAATAAATTAACATGGACAAGGTGGAGAGATCTTGCAACACATCATTAGGAATGTTTGTTGTTGCTGAAGATGATTTCATTCCACGCTTTGTTTGTGAAACACAACAGGTAAGAGCTCGGGTATAAATATTATTTAATTGAAACAAATCTCTCTCCTCTCGCTCATGTCCATCAAGTAAGGCAATACGTCTTGTTGTGATTCCCTGCTATCGGGCTTCGTCAATCGATATCCTTCAAGATACAGTAGGCCTATACTGAAAGATGGTTGTTTAAAAAACGATTTGGCTTTCCTATTAGCAAATCTAAGCTTTTTGTGTGACACCATAAAAAACTCGAAACATCCAAAAACCTGTTGTGGGAAACAAGGAGGTGCGTGCCGTGAAAATTAAACTACACTCGCTACCAGGTTCAGAAGTACAAGTACTAGGGGACAAATTCCAGAATGTGTTTGGGAAAAACAGTGGATATAAAAAAAAATGTGTAAAGTTGCTCAAGTATTGGAGGGTGTGCCTGCAGGTGAAATTGACGGTGTTAAATATGCACGTCGGACGTCCTGTGATGTGGAAAGATCGTTTTCACAGTATAAGTCGTTGTTCAGAGATAATCGCATGCATTTGTAATGGAGAATTTGGAGATGACCTTTGTTGTTCACTGCAATTCTCGGCCAACTAACTAGCACTCAAGTGTGGTTGGTGAGTACCTAGTACCATTCTTTTTCCAAGCTAAGTAAGGTATTTTTGTCATATTTAAAAGAAATATATTGTTTTTATTTTTAGCAAATATTTTCATACTTTTTAGCACATAAAAATTAATATATTTAAATTTTTAGCACATAAAAATCCGCTCCTTAGTTATTAGATGCTGTATCATAATTTCTTCAGCTGATACTTACGTCATTTGTTGAATAATTTTTTTAAAATATTTCAATAGTAGCTTCCCTATATGTGTAAGAAATGAACTCGCACAAAATTTTCTCACCCCTTCAAATGCCTACCCAGAAAATTAACATACTAATTTCATGGGAAAAAAAATAAGTAAGAGAGTTGTGACGCTTCTATGACAACTTTAACTACAATACTTACCATTTTAATTTAAAGATATACACTTGAGAACGCGTGCGTAAGTACATACATATATATATATACATACATACATACATACATACATACATACATACATACACACATACATAGATACGGGCTATTCCACCTCAAATCGACCGAAATATAGAGAAAATTGATCTTGCAATTTTTAAATATAATAAAACTTTTTCTGTCCGTAGAAAACTGTGATACAATGCTTTGTGCAAAGTTTGAGGCATCAGAACTTCATAGTGTTTAAATTAAAAATATTTAAATTATCATATTTTCGTAAAATTAGCAACTTTAAACTGTTGTGGCTCCGAAACCCTTTCACCCAATGATCAAAATCATGGTTTATTTTGATGCTGAGAAGTTAAAGTTTATATTGACATGTAAAGAGTTTTTCTTACTTTTTATGGAAATAGAGAAATTTAGATTTATCTTCATTAAGACGCCTTTGCCCACGAAAAAATATTTTTAAAATATATGGTTAGATTCCGCATTGAAAGTACAAATAAACACATATTTTTACTGGTGCAACGTTGATAAGAAAGTATTGAAAATATCACATAAAGAAAATAAATAGGACCCGAGTGAGCTAACCAGCTGACTGTGAGGCGGGAGCTAGCCTAGGCAAGCAAGGCCAGGAGACAAACACGTGATGTTTCGTCTAGTAGCGCATAGCTGGGCTAGCTTTATCACAGGTTTTTCATAAACACAGGAGTAAAATGACGTCCAACGCTCGCTTATCTTCATCTCTCGGTACTGAGCCGTTCAAGTCCAGGCGTGTGAAAATAATTTATTTAATACCTCGAAACTTATTGCCGAGCCACTAAGCAAACAATGCCGAATCCCTCTTAATAATGCAAGGTTTTTTTCTCAATATTTTTTACATTTTTACAAAGGGGCAAAAAGCCTAAAAGTAAGTAAAATCAGATTATCTCTCTCTCTGTATACAATAAAAATAAGGATTTTTTTTATCATAACCTACCAAATGTCAGCTTCAAGATGAGCTCTCGTTCAGTGTTCTGCAGTAAATGGTTCCAGAGTTCTGAGCGCTGAAAGAGGCTTGTTTTTATAAAATACGCTAAATTTGTCGCTCAACAATACGAAAACTGTTTGACTTTCGATAGTATATTTTTGCAAATGCACTCTCCTCAGTACCTTGTATAAATAGGGAAAAAAATAGGGTATAAAAATGCGAGGTATTTAATGGTCGATTTCATATGGAATAGCCCATACGTAGGGGAGACTGTTGTACCTTTAGCATAGTGTACCTTTGAACATTTTTTGTTTTTTAATTTTTGCTGCTACCTAGAGGACTCAAAATGAAGTAGGTTGTAGATAAAGCCGCTAAGTAGGTCTGGTTGTAGTTTCAGTTTGATTTATTGCAAAATGCGAGTTCCGTGGACAAAATAAGTTTTTTAGTACCAAAAGTAAACATTTTGTTCATTGATGTGTGTTTTCTAACACAAAACCAGATTGCATTTGTTAATATATTTCAAGTACGGTGTGTTCCCTATCATCTGGTGAGTAATAACATATTTTAATTTCCATGATTTATTTGACTCTCTAGTTTTCGGAGCCATATTTGTTTAAACGTGCACCCTCTTGTACCTTTGAACACAAAACATCTTGTACCATGGAACATGTTCCAAATTATACGATACTATCGGTTTTTGTTTTTCTTTTATTTTAAGGTCATGTCACGAAGTAAGTCTGGAATTAAAGAGGTCCCCAATTGATCCGGATGTCTTGAAGAAAGCTGTTGAAGCAGTTATTGCTCCGCCAGGAAATAAAATCTCAATAAGAGAAGCCTGCTCTGGTTTATGATTGCAAATACATTTTAAATATAATTGTCAGTTTCTACAGCTATATTCCCACCTATATCCCATGTGTTCCAACTTACAAGAGGGTATGTTCCAAGGTACATGATCCTGTTGTACCTTTGAACACATTACATATCCCTTCATTTTATTTTTTACATCCTTAACAGAGCTGTAAAACAGGAAAATACATACAGGAAGTTGTAAAGAAATCTTCAATAATTATTTCAAGCATTTTTTCATTTAAAAAATTTCATTTCCCAAAATTAAAAAAAAAAAAATAAAATATGAAAAGTGTTTCAAGGTACAATAGTCTCCCCTACATTACATTAATATATTTTCCCGATTTTTAGCGCATAAAAAATAAATATTTTCCCGATTTTTAGCACCTAAAATTTCGAGCCTTACTGATTAGTTAATTTTTAAATCTCAACGGGATTTAAGAATAAACAATTTAATAAAACTCTCATTTTCTCCTTTTCTCCATTTGATTACTTACACTGATTGCTTTCTGAACCGTCCATATAGTAACATGACTGGTAACAATAATTTTATTATATCTCCATGGTCTACCATTACATTAAAACTTAAAACTTTACGTAAAATAGTAAATGTAAAAAAGGAAAAAAAAATTGCATTTTAAAGCTGGTAAAGAAAGACAAAGGGAAATGTTATAAAATAATAAAACTACGTCTATATTTGAGAGTTCTAAATTCCCGCATAAAAAATGTTATACAGATGGCATGTACATTTGAGATTTGTTCAGTACGACACAATGAAAACAGCCTGAAGGAACATGAAAGTCTTTTATCTTCTCTTGACGTCTCCCACAGGACACAGTGAATGCTGTTTGTGTGTGCCTGAAAGCAGTGAAGGCTTGCTGTCAACTCATTCCACATTACAGAGTACAGTGCTTCCATTAAAATGTCTTCACTTACAATAAAGAAACAAATGTTAACACGTTGAAGTTTCTAAGATACGGTTACTCCCTTCGCCTTTTCAAACTTAGAAGCTATTTTTCTTACGGGTACAGAAAAGCAGTTAAACTGTTGGGAGATAGCATTCAATTCCCAAACAGTAAATGTCCGAAACAAGCTCGGTATCATATTTTCATATCGGAACGAATAATCGGTGATCGAGTACTTGCTGAGATCGATCAGTTTAAAATCGGGCGGGGGCGAAGAATCTGAACAGCAATTCAAATTCTTGTAATGGATTTCTCCAGAAAGAAAAGAAACTGAGAAATCCATTTCGTATATTTTATTTAGGCATATTTTTAATCATTTAAAATGGAAACAGTACATTAATTACCTTTGTAATAAATTACGTAAAATAGTATATTATTTTGTTTTATTGAGGAATTACTTGTCAATAAGTTTATTACGTACAATATATTTAACTTTACTTCAATGTAATTAGGTCATGGAATTATAGGATGGGGTTATTTAAATCAAATTTTAATCCACTTTATTTATTACAGAAGAAAATAATTAAAAGTCTTCATAAACCTATTGATTTTCCATCTCAAAATTTGTTTATAGACTTTAATGTATAATAAAGACAAATTTATTATATTGTATTAATAAAATTCAAATAAATTCGAAATTTTTCATTGTATTTTCAAGTTAATTTGAAACAAATGTATATTCTTTAAGATTGTTTGAACCAAAATGCAACACTGTTACAGTATTTAATCAAAGTAGTAATTTAGGCCCAAGAATATATAACAAATTTATATTTAAATATCCTAATGTTGTCAATTCTAATAGTTCTAGTATTACATTTAAAAAGTTATGTATGGATTTCATAAAAATTGAAAAATTGTAAATTTAAATTTATATACTATAATTGCAAATTGTATTGTATAATTATTAATTTCAATTAGGAATCCGCCCCTGAGCACGAGTTCTGAAACTCTTTCAGGGCGAGCTAAAGTTTCTCTGTATATTTTATAATTTATGTTACAATTATTAGCAAAATAATAAATAAATAAATATTTTATTTTATTTTAAATCCACCACCAACAGAAGCAGGCTTCCAATTACAGGTTACTTACATAGATACATACACAAAACACATAATAAGATAAAAAAACAAAAACAAACGAAAGAAAGAAAATACATAATGGTAATTGATGCTATAATATAATATTACAGTTAATATAGTGCCAAATGTCAATATAATGATGCAAAATTATTTGAAAACTACAGTAAAAACATTATAATAAACTTCTTCATAATTTAAATATCTAAGGAAATACAATTCTTTTTAATATTGTATGAAATTTTTCAATTGTTAAACTGAAATTCAATTGAGAATCACAGTTTAAAGACAGAGAGTTGTTGTCTTACACATAACAAACAATGGAGAGTTCTTAACGAAAACAGTTCTAGGAAGAGGAATAATAAAAGGTTGCCTATGACGTAATTCTGTTCTTTTTACATTGAACTGAAGGAATTTAAGAAAAATCACAGTTATTCAATATACCGTTAACAGTCTTATAGAGTAAAATTTGGCTATTTATTAATCGTCGAGATTTTAAAGTTTTATAATTAAATTCAAAAAGTAACTGATTATATGAAATTTTCTTGTCATAAGACGACACGTGATTTTTTTTTTTAAATATAAATAACGTAAAAATCTTTTCTGTATCCTTTCTATTCGCATCTGATGGGACTGGAACTGAGGTGACCATATTACAGACGCATACTCTAGCTTACTTCTACTAGAGTTTTATATAGAGTATCAACAGTATTTATATTTTTTAATTCTTGAACTACAAAAAGAGGATAATCATAAACACTGTAAAATAGAAGGATTGTGGAGGAAGTTTTGAATTTGTCATTATCGGTGACGAAATATGATAACAATCGCTGAATCTAATTATTTTGTGGAAGAGACAAGCATTAAAATTTTCTTAGAGTCCTGTCATTCGTGACAGGATCCTTATCCGTACCACAGTACGCGACAATGAACTATACTGTTCTCCAACCAGGAGATTAACCGTGAAAAGAATGTGCTTACTATTGCGTCATCTATTGGAGCGTAGTAGATAGATGATATTACCGTTATAACGTCAGTTTAAAAAACATGCGCTCTCCTGCATATGTTATTTCCTGTGTGGAGGGATTAAAAGACCAGGAGATTAACTGTGATCTAATTTTGTAACTAGGGTAGTATAAGTATGTGTGTATCAGTGTTATCGTTTGTGCTTTGAGAGATAGCCAATGGGGATGCGTGTACCCACGTGTGTGACCTTATGACATCAACATTCATTCATAGCATCACCCCGCTGCATCTCATTCCCCTGAGACTTTCTCGTGGTTGGAGTACAGTACTAACGTTAATTTCCTTCCAACAATGTCATAGCAAATATTAACTTAGATCCTCGTATGCAATGACAAACATTTTTGACCAGGGAGAACGACGGGACAGTAACTAAGTAAAACCAATTATTGATTATGGCTACGCACCATGCCATAGGACAGTGGCCGGCAGATGCTGCCGTAAGAGAGAACAAGAGCTTGGGAGAGCGAGCAGTTGATTTATTGCAGTGGCTGCAGCAGTAGAACATTCTATCTACATTTTATAGAAGATTTCCCCAGGCAAGACAAAAGATGTCGATGTTCATATTGTTCTCAAAGTGTAGAACTTTTCTTGTGAAACTAATCAATAGCGAATGAAACATATTCTTCGCTTGTGTGACCTTGACTTTGCAAAATTTCTGGAACTGGTGACAAGTGAGTTTCAAAAGTTGAAATATACTTTGCATACTACTCACCAAGATAGGGCCTAAAGTTTAATCTAGAAAAATTACCTGACTGTTTTCAAGTTTCCAAGATAACTGCTTAAAATTTAGTAATATGTTTTAGTGTATAGAAATGCTCTGTATTATGAGTTTCATATTATTTTCATTAAATTTGATTACAAACCAAAATATTTTGTTACATTGATTTATGAAGGTTGTAGAGTTTTGTTTTCGTACAAATGTATTGTAATTGTGCTGTTCCCATACTATCTCAGAAGAATGGATCGCGCTCTGTCAGTGCATAGACGCCGCACCACCACTGTTCAGTTAAATCTTTTCCACGCTGTGCTCAGTCGTGCCGAGCAAAGAGGGTATATTATGACGTCACAGAATTTTGAAAAATGTGATTACGATAACGTGTGATTTATTGACTAACATTCCAACACTGACAAAAGATGTCGAGTTCTGTTCTCAAAGTGTAGAACTTTTCGTAACTAATCAATAGCGAATAAGTGACCTTCATTTGCTTTCTGGAACTGGTGACAAGGAGAAATGTCTTCCCTTAAATTACTATTACCTGACGTTCACATTAAAGTAACATGGAGATTCAAGAGGATTCAGATTAATACCAAAGTCGCCTTTACTCGTAGCTTCTTGTGGCTTTCGTAGTGCTCTGAGAGGCATATTTCTGAGCTTCTTTGTGAATTTCGGAAAATGTGATTACGATAAAAGTAATGACTTAACATGACTTGACAAAGACACACTCACACACATACCCACATTATACAAGGGCGATTCAGGAGGATTTACCGTCCTTTACGGAGCTTATTTCTGAAGACATTTTGACCAAAAATGTCATATAAACATAGTTCCTATTCTCAATATTTTCAGAGTTACACTAATTGAAAGTTCTTTGTAAAATACGTTTTTTCTTTAGTTTGAAGGTAAAGGAATAATACAAATCGGGAATAAACCATTCAGAAGTATCATTTCTCTAATTGGCAATTATTATGCATTTGTCCAGTTGTACCCAATATGGAAATATTATATTATATCTAGATCTACAAAAATTAAAATATTTAACAGTAATGTGAAATCAATGGGCAGGGCATGTAGCACGTATGGGCGAATCCAGAAATGCATATAGTGTTAGTTGGGAAGCCGGAGGGAAAAAGACCTTTAGGGAGACCGAGACGTAGATGGGAGGATAATATTAAAATGGATTTGAGGGAGGTGGGATATGATGATAGAGAATGGATTAATCTTGCTCAGGATAGGGACCAATGGCGAGCTTATGTGAGGGCGGCAATGAGCCTCCGGGTTCCTTAAAAGCCAGTAAGTAAGTAAGTAATGTGAAATCAGTCTTATTATATGGCTGTGAAACATGGAAAACAAGTAAAATTATACAAAATAAACTGCAAACATTTGTTAATAGATGGTTACAAAGAATCTTAAAAATTAGATGGCCAGATATAATCACAAACTCAGAACTATGGAAGATAACAAATCAGAAAGAAATCACAATAGAAATCAAAAGACGAAAGTGGAATTGGATAGGGCACACAATCAGGAAAGAAGATGGAACAGTAGAAAGAATGGCTTTGGATTGGAACCCCCAGGGTAGTAGAACAAGAGGAAGGCCAAAAAATTCATGGAAGAGCAGTTTTGGACGAAATTTCTAGGGAGGGGAAAACATGGAGCGAAGTGAAGAAGTTGGCTATAAATAGGGTCCGATTGAGGCACTTTGTGAATGCCCTATGCTCCTCACGAGGAGATAAAGGAGTTTGACTGATTGACTGATGAAGCTAAACATGTGCTGTGAACTCCTTAGTTGCTCCGTACAGACACCTTTTTCTATTTTTAACTAAAAAATTGCATTATTCTTACGCACTTAACACAACAATTATTACAAATCACACCATTTCACCGGCTTAATTATTTGCAGTTCAATTTTGCATCCTAATTTACAGTTCTGGAGAGTTTACAACACATTTAAAAAAAATGTCGCCGTCCGCTTGAGTACACTTGGCCGCACGCTTGTGAACGGCACTCGTCGCGCTACGTAACTGCATACGGCTATCTTTGATTTACGCTGGCTGCTGACTGCACGCTGATCAAGATCACGCGTTCACAGCAATGCGTTCCAATAACGAAACGTAACTCTGTATACATTGAGAATAGGATCCATGTTTATATGACATTTTTTGCTCAGAATGTCTTCGGAAGTAAGTTCCGTAAAGGATGGTAAATCCTCGTGGATCACCCTGTAGAGTTTATATGTGTTCCACCAAACAGAAAATTTATTAGGTAGACCTAGACCAACAAAATCCCCTGGAAATTATGTGTTTGTTTCAAAGCAAGAAAAGGTACATCACATCAGGAATTCTATCCAAGAGAGAAGTTCGGATGTTTAGACTGGTACAGAATGGGTATCCCGTTTAAAAGTGGTTTCAAGACATCAGATGTGAACCATTAGCGATGTTGGCAAAGCGCGCTGTTTGATTCCAGTAACAAACTGAATCAACAAACGCCATAGATTGCTGTCGCACAAGGCAATTTACACTTAGGGGAGTGATGGGTAGTATTGGACATCGGGTAATATCGGACAGTCAGTTTCTTTCATCTACAACCAGATGATAGTACCTGAATGACATGGTTACGTTTCTGTGATGTCGCATACAGAAACGTAACCATGTCATTCAGGTACTACCATCTGGTGGTAGATGAAAGAAACGCACTGTCCGATATTACCAGATGTCGGATACTACCCAACTCTCCCCTGCGTCTATAAGGAGGGACTATTTGCTACCTTGTCGGCAGCAACTGTCACTTCATTTTAATCAATTCTAAAAAGCACGCCACATCTTATCACATTAGTAGGATTGTTTCTATTGTTGCTTTCTATATCTCACAGCAAGCGGAGTACTTGTTCAATTGCATTTGCGTGCGACGTATCTCCACCAGTAAAAATCACACGCTAAAAAGCAGAGGATTTCTGCACGTTTAGACAAAACTAAAATTATTTCAATAATCTATTATCAAAATACATTGCTCCCTTAAATTTACTGAGCATATCGGGAATTAAATCAATGACTTTACCAAAATACGCTATGAAATCTTATAAAACAATTTTTCTTTCGAAAACGAAGTAAGAAGAGCAAAATTGTATTAAACTGTTTTGTTTGAAATATCTCAAAGAATAAACCCCTGAAATTAGTGACATTACTTACGGTTCATCCTATATATGCTACTGAAATTAGTGTTACATAGAATCTCAGATTTAATTTCCTCTGGATGAAATATTACATCGGATTTTGTTCTTTGTGGTAAAATTCATCACTCTAGTTCAGGTTTCAACTCGCGATATTTGGGGTTAGAGGCAAGTAGAGTAAGCATTAACCCTTAAATTCGCAAAGTATCCTATAGGATACAACAGGTTAATAGGCTATATGTCATAATTTTAATAGTACAATAGGAAAAAAATTGGTAGGAAAATTAAAATTTCACAGTACTATAATATTGTACGACATAATATAAAATATGGACATTGCGATAGTTGTTTTCTTTACAGTCCGACATGGTTTAATAAACTAGTGTGAGAATTGATCTTGCTCAGGATAGGGACCGATGGCGGGCTTATGTGAGGGCGGCAATGAACCTCAAGGTTCCTTAAAAGCCAATAAGTAAGTAAGTAAGTAAGTGTGAGAAATGAAGTTCTGCCAATTTAAGGGTTGAATAACAAAGATTTTACTTGTAGTTTATATTCTAATGATGAACCTCGTTAGTCGAAGAGAATGCTACAATAAATAGCATCTATAAAAACCAGCGGACTTACTTCGATTTTTCAATAGGTATAGAGAGTGGAGAGATTTAAAATAAAAAGAGACAAGTGAGACTTAAGATCAAGAGGTCATGGCAGAGGCGCAAGAATGTTAACCCAGTTACGTACAGCAAAATCGTCGCCCAAAGAGAATAATTGCGATCGCTGAATCTCTGCCATTTAAAACCAATTGACAAATCGACCACATGCAGGCAAGGCCCCTTGGAAATGTTCAATGTGTGAACAGGTGGACTTAAAGAAGCTTGTAAGTTGGTGTTGGCTAGACACCTTATGCACATTTTGTAAGGTACGTCTACAGAATTTTAAGATCTTCCGACGCTTGCGCTCATAAAATTAAATTACATTGTTATGCTAAACGCGTGCCTTTGAGCCGATCTGGCACAGAAAGGAGGACTCACGCGGTGTTTATGAAATGAAGATCAAACATACACGGTCAATAATGACAAGGGCGTTTTGTTTATTTACAGTATTGTGTGCGCAAACGTTTTCAAGCAAACATGACAATTTCTAAAACGATGGCTCCGAAAGGATTCGACGTGGACATGTTGTATCTGTATTAGAAGGGTTCTGTGTATGTTAATTAAATTACATATTATGTTTTACTGCATTATATACTATATATAGGCCTACTACAGGCATGTCAATTGATACCCATAGGAGCAAGCGCGCGCTTTAGAGCCCAGGAGAGCCTGAGCGCTTTACAGCGGAATGAAAAGAGACAGACGAAAGAGGTGGTATATGCCGCTTGGTCGAGCTATATTCAGGGATGGCCAGCACTAATTCAATATATAAAGGGAAGAGAACTTATTAAAACTGTACCCATGTTAATTTTTAGATTTTCCTGAGAAGTATAAGTGCATTATAAGAATGTAAGTTTTAATTTTAATGCTCATTTTTCACAAGTTTGATTTTTTTTTATTCAAAAGAAATATTTTCTCAACTTTTCGTATAGAAAAGTGAAATTTTCAGGTATAGCCCTATTTATTTAGTAGCCTTACAGAATGTTTTCCTACGTCTAATATACCGTAAATACGTATTACTGAAGATAGTGTATTGAAAATTTTGAAAATATTCTCATGGAAATTGTTTGTAAGGAAATGAACTAACAACGCAATTACTGTTACATCATAAGCAAAAGATACGTGCCCATGTGTTGTAAAAATGTCAGCTCTATAGCTTCAGCACATTTCGAGAAAATAATTTAATATTCTGATGATAGCAAGTTTCTCACAAATATCGCCTTAAAAGCATAATGCGATAAGAGTTTTGTTATGTAATATTAGTTGTAAACACTTAAAACAGATAGAGTACCTAGGTAACTTTGCTTTGCACTGTAATATTGTTTTGATTAGTTTATTGATTACTTTTGAAAGGCTATAGATGCCATCAATATAAATTCCAACTTATCATGTCATACTCAATCTCTGTCTTTGGAATATCACTTTCTTTATGAATGATGTGTTTCATCCACTTAATACAGTATAATATTATACTACTATGGAATTTAAGTGAATATTCCTTCTTAACTCTC
Organism: Periplaneta americana; assembly: GCA_025594305.2. NCBI lineage: Eukaryota > Metazoa > Arthropoda > Insecta > Blattodea > Blattidae > Periplaneta > Periplaneta americana. Next base: position 134,617,879 of record JAJSOF020000015.1, on the reverse strand, counting down.
TATTATGTTATTAAGATTTAAAACACAAGTGCAATATTAAGAGATCAGTGTTAGTACTTTTGTTTTACAGACAATATAGATAATTTTAAACAGAAAGAAGCCATATAAAAATAACGACATAAAATTTCACGTTCCGTTTGAAGTTTATGCACCACTGTTTTCTTAATCCAACAGGCTGCTTATTCATATACACAACCCTTCCTCTTTCCATACTTAGCGCTTGCTGCCTGCGCACGACGTCAAGGTCAGAAAAATGCGCTTGCTTTGACATCACTGCCCTACTATAATGTCACTGTGAACATTGAAAGAACATTTAAAATTATTTAGTCCTATTACAAAGGAAAAAAAATTCCTGTTTCCTCCAGCTTCTTTTGGCCTTTTCACTCTCTTGTTCTCCATAAAGTTTAAATTTCTACAAAGCAGAGCAATCATCATTCACCTGTCTGTGTGTACATTTTTCACTCCGTGTTCTACTATCAATTTTGCTTGTACAGTACGTCAGTGTGTATTTATAATGTAATTGTGGAAATCCTTAAAACCGTCTTAAGAGATTTGAACTGTCCCGTTGATATTTATTCTCCAAGATCCATGTTTCTTTTTCATATTTTAAATACAGGGCGTGTCAAAAATAGAGGGCATAATTTCAGGTATGTATTTCCCATATGTAAACAACAGAAAAATGTTCATTACGATATGGTTTCCTAGTTATGACCTTCAAAATAGTGATATTCACCGGAACGTTTTCCTTCCCGCAGGTAGGTGTCGTGACAGAAGATATTAACAGAAGACACTCTGACAGTTCCGAGGCGAAAAGTACAATGAGTGCCGTGTTTGGCGTTGTACTGTGCGACACATAGGCCTACTAAAATCAGGAGCAGGCAGAAGTGCACTTCATGTACGGTAAGGCGGACGGCTGCGCTGGATCGTCGTTTGTACCAGAGAGGTATCCTGATCGATGGATAGGTAGAGGTGGCCCAATTATTTGGCCTCCACGCTCACCTGACTTGAACCCTATTGATGTCTACTTGTGGGGCCATTTAAAATCATTGGTGTATTCGTCTTCGGTGTCTGACATGGAATCCCTACGGAATCAAACTGTGGCAGGTTGTGAGGAAATACGAACTCTCCTGGAATTTGGGATTGTATTCTCTGGGCCATGAGACATCCATGTGAGGCCTGTATTCAAGCATGAGGTGGACATTTTGAACATCTGCTGTGGGAAGAAAAATGTTCCGGTGAATATCACTGTTTTGAAGGCCATAACCCTGAAACCAAGCATTTCTGGACACATGTTGTAATGAACTTATTGTATTGTCTACATATGAGGAATACCTACATACCTGAAATTATGGCCTCTATTTTTTAAACATCCTATATATGTTTTCACTGAAATTATGAAGTCTGCATCTTTGCAGTTACACATCGACTTTTTAAATTGAAATATTATAACAATAGGACCATTATTAATCCCATAACTACTTCTAGCGCATTACCATTACGCTCATGCACATATTTACTGGCTTTTAAGGAACCCGGAGGTTCATTGCCGCCCTCACATAAGCCGCCATTGGTCCCTATCCTGAGCAAGATTAAACCAGTCTCTATCATCATATCCTACCTCCTTCAAATCCATTTTAATATTATCTTCCCATCTACGTCTCGGGCTCCCTAAAGGTCTTTTCCCTCCGGCCTCCCTACTAACACTCTATATGCATTTCTGGATTCGCCCATACGTGCTACATGCCCTGCCCATACCAAACTCTGGATTTAATGTTCCTAATTATGTCAGGTGAAGAATACAATGCGTGCAGCTCTATGTTGTGTAACTTTCTCCATTCTCCTGTAACTTCATCCCTCTTAGCCCCAAATATTTTCCTAAGCAATTTATTCTCAAACACCCTTAATCTCTGTTCCTCTCTCAAAGTGAGAGTCCAAGTTTCACAACAACCGGCAATATAACTGTTTTATAAATTCAAACTTTCAGATTTTTTGACAACAGACTAGATGATAAAAGCTTCTCAACTGAATAATAACAGGCATTTCCCATATTTATTCTGCGTTTAATTTCCTCCCGAGTGTCATTTATATTTGTTACTGTTGCTCCAAGATATTTGAATTTTTCCACCTCTTCGAAGGATAAATCCCCAAATGTTATAGTTCTATTTCGTACAATATTCTGATCACGAGACATAATCATATACTTAATCTTTTCGGGATTTACTTCCAGACCTATCTCTTTACTTGCTTCAAGTAGAATTTCCGTGTTTTCCCTAATCGTTTGTGGATTTTCTCCTAACATATTCACGTCATCCTCATAGACAAGAACCTGATGTAACCCGTTCAATTCAAAACCCTCTATGTTATCCTGAACTTCCCTAATGGTATATTCTAGAACAAAGTTAAAAAGTAAAGGTGATAGTGCATCTCCCTGCTTTAGCTCGCAGTCAATTGGAAAAGCATCAGATAGAAACTGACTTATACGGACTCTGCTGTAAGTTCCATTAAGACACATTTTAATTACTCGCACTAGTTTCTTGGGAATACCAAATTCAATAAGAATATTATATAAAACTTCTCTCTTAACCGAATCATACGCCTTTTTTAAATCTATGAATAACTGATGTACTGTACCCTTAAACTCCCATTTTTTCTCCAATATCTGTCGAATACAAAAAATCTGATCAATAGTCGATCTATTACGCCTAAAACCACACTGATGATCCCTAATAATTTCATCTACATATGGAGTTAATCTTCTCAAAAGAATATTCGACAAAATTTTGTACGACGTCAACAAAAGTGATATTCCTCGAAAATTACTAGAGTTAGTCTTGCCCCCCTTCTTAAAAATATGAAGGATTATGGACTCATTCCATTGTTCTGGTACAATTTCTTTTTGCCAAATTGCAAGTACAAGTTCATAAATTTCGCTAGATAATGCGTTTCCACACTCTTGTATTAATTCTGCTGGAATGCCCATAAAATCAATAATTTTCTGTTGTCGTAATGAAGTGAACCTGTTGGTTGTGGTTATAAAAATAGCCCACCCCACCCCACCACCGTCTCTCAGGGCTTGTGAATAGTATGCATTGCATTGGAGGAAATATTTCGGTTAATCCGAAAATCTTGTAATCCGAATATGTCTTGGTCCCATTAGTTCGGATTAATGACACTCTACTGTACCTCAAAGAGGAAAATAACCTTTCACCCCTTTGATTTTTGTTCAGCTGAAGATGAAGACAAAATCAAGTTTCAAAATAGTGTAATGATGATCATTAATAATAAAAAATTCCAAGCTGAACTTTCCAAATAATCCATTTTTTTCTCTAACTTCACTTACAATAAATCAGTAAAAAGGAATGGCAAGTTATAAATTAATTACAATGACTATTACACTTTTACTACGTCACACTACTTTCGACCAATAAAACGGTACGAAAAGATGTCTTTGAACCAATCATGGCTGCTTATCGCACAATTTTATCGCGTCCCTAGCATTTGTTTAATTTTATCGCGTCACTAGCATTTGTTTATTTTTATCACTACCCTAGCATTTGTTTCTTTGACTGCCAATATTTCAAACTGCACTGGTCTGGACGTCAAAAAAAAAAAAAAAAAAAACAGAAAATTACATACCATTCCTGTTGATGCACAGCACTTTCAAATATGACTCGCATCGGCATTCAAGAACAAGAATTAATAAAGATCACTGGTCATATATAAAGAGCACCATTCGGAAATCCTGACTAAGTTGAGTGATACACTATGTACATCAACGAGTTCACTTCTTTTACCCACACGTCCAATATAACATCAACTGAACCACCAACCACTAAAACATTCAAATTTGAAAATTGTACTTTCAATAATTGTTTCCTTTAAAATTATTCATCTTTATTTTTTTATTTCATCATCGTTAATTAAAACGTTTCTTGTTTATTTCATCATCCCTAATTAAAACTTTTCTAACACTTGTTTATATTATTTAGGTTAGGTTTGTTATAGCTTCTGCTATATGATATTATGGATAGTCACGTATCAGAGATTGTTTAATACTAAGATTTATTGAAAATCATCTGCCAAGTGACGTTGATTACTGGGATCCGGATGGTTGAAGTGAAATGCAAATGTTTTAATAAAAATGAAACTGAATCAACAAAGTTGACTAGTAACAGTCCACAGAGTTCAATGATTCCATAGTTGGCACAACTGATACCGGTAACAGGAAAACATAATCATAAAATACTAGTGCCATCTAGGGTAGTGTTGAGATGGTACAATAATACATTTGAAGCATAGACAAATAAATAGAGATTAGAAGACAGTTGTATTTTCGTTAGCCAATTAATATTTTATTGTATTGGGGTACTTTGTTACTTCTAATCTTTATATACTTTCTTCTAATCGTGTAATAGTCAATTAAATCCCACTCGAGTTTTGATTTTCACAAGCTAGGCGATGTCTAAGAAGGTCTCGGAGCGCCGCACCGCTGCTATTTTGAACAGTGAAGTTGGTCAGACCGACGGGAAGTCGTTTGAAGAGCCTGGCTCGTACTTGGTACTTCAAAAGCAATTTATTCTGTGGAAGAACTTGAAATTAGGAACTGAATTCTCACGCCCCAAACCCAATGCGGTTTTCCTTGACAGTTTCCGGAACGAATTCCGAGAAACCTTGCAGCGTCCGCTCATCAGGGGGAAGCCAAATGTCCAGAGACGTCGGCTCGAAGCAAGCAAATCTATTACCTCCCTCGCGCCTATGGAACTCTGCAGACTAATTGCAGTATTCTCCCCCTGCTGAAATACAGATTTTACTGCAAATTTTCATTATGTGAAATATTATCTACTGCAAATTTTAGTTTACTGTAAACAAATTTCTTGTAAGACATTTTTAATGTCATCTTAAATGTTACTCTTTAACCTTCTTTGTCTTTGGCAACCTTACCAAGTTGAGGAAGACTAAATATTATATATTACATGTTTTATGTTACAGAGTTCCCAGGTACACTTTCTCCGGGATATTTAAAAAAAAACTAGGTAAGCAAGCGTGGAAGAAAACCCAAATGTGACCGTAGATTTTTTATTTATTTACTTACTTATTTATTTGCTTATTAGTTACTGATTTATTTACTTATTTATTTACTTATTTATTTTACTTATTTACTTATTTATTTATTTACTTCCTTATTTATTTACTTACTCATTTACTTACCTATTTACTTATTTATTTATTTGTTTATTTATTTACTTACTTACTTATGTAATTATTAGTTACTTATTTATGAGTTACTTATTTATTACTTATTTATTTATTTATTTATTTAATCTGGTAGAAATAAGGCCACCAGGCCTTCTCGTCCCCTCTAACAAGGGTTTACTACTAATTATAGTTCCAACGCTGTTATTTCCGGCTTGACTCCGCCTCTTTGCTTACGTCTTACAAAGTAAAGGCTCTATAAAGTCTAGGTAGGTAGTATCGATCGCCATTTCTGTTCTTACGTTGCCGAGCTACCATACGAGGAATCTATTTGCCACACCGTTAAACATTATCATGTCGTAGCTCCTATGATAATAAATCAAACGCACTGTAATTCAGCAACTAATTGAGCGGCAAATAACGTTTTCGTGTGCTTTCTGCGAACGCCAACGAAACAGCTAAAATGGCGGGCGATTATATTAAGTATTTATCGAGCCTTAAGAAATGAATCAGCGAATCACAAGAAGCACACGTTTAAATGTAGCCGACTTGCAACGCGATTGGTGCCGGAAATTAGAGCGACGTGACTATAGTTGGGAACACTATAGGAAGAAGAACGTTATGAAGAGAGAAAAGTAAACTGGATTACGTACAATGATTGGAGCAAACTACTGCTGCTGCTGCTGCTGCTGCTACTACTGCTACTGCTACTGCTACTGCTACTGCTACCACTACCGCTACCACTACCGCTACCACTACCACTACTATTATTATTATTGTTATTTATATGGCTGTGAAACTTGGACTCTTACTTTGAGAGAGGAACATAGGTTAAGGGTGTTTCAGAATAAGGTGCTTAGGAAAATATTTGGGACTAAGAGGGATGAAGTTACAGGAGAATGGAGAAAGTTACACAGCAGAGAAATGCACGCATTGTACTCTTCACCTGACATAATTAGGGACATTAAATACAGACGTACGAGATGGGCAGGGCATGTAGCACGTATGGGCGAATGCAGAAAACCATATAGAGTGTTAGTTGGGAGGCCGGAGGGAAAAAGACCTTTAGGGAGGCCGAGACATAGATGGGAAGATAATATTAAAATGGATTTGAGGGAGGTGGGATATGATAGAGAATGGATTAATCTTGCTCAGGATGGGGACCAATGGCGGGCTTATGTGAGGGCGGCAATGAACCTCCGAGTTCCTTAAAAGCCAGTAAGTAAGTAAGTAATAAGTAAGGCAGAGTTAAGGCCATAGGTCCACTCTTACACTCTACAAGGTCACAAAGTACACGAGCAGTGAAATTTATTTAACAAAAAGTGAAATAACAAAATACTAACATATTATAGAAAATAATAACATAACAAGAGTTGACACTGTACAAAATGAAAATAATACCATAGGCTAATAGAAAAAATTAAGTGATATAAGTACATCCATTTTGGAGTAATTATTTTTTTCCTACAAAAATTTAACTTTTCATAACAGAAAAATTGTCGTGTAATCCACAGTTTGAAGGATAGAGAGATTGGGTTTGCAGTAAAAAAAAAAATCATTTTCCACACGCATTTAGCCTCTATATAAAAATCAGGGGGTTTCACATAAGTACAAGAACTGGAGTGAAACATATATTTTGAATGGGTGTACTTGAACTTTTGGTAGAAACTGTATGTTGTTTGCCACATCATCTTTTAATTTTGACGCCTAAAATACTCTTAGGAACCCTTCCTCTCCGTCTCTTACACGTCTCATTGTTGTGAACACGGATACTTTTTACCTAATTAGCAACGAAATAAAAGAGGGAAAACTGCTTCAATGTGTATATGGAACAGCAGTGGTTTTTAATGAGCAAGACATCATCACTTAAGGGTATATGTACGTGAACGACCACAAATATTATCAGGAATTGCAAGCTCTAAATTTCTAAAATTTTATAATAAAATGAACTCACAATTACACAAAAATTACAAGGTACCACAACAAGACTTAATAGAACTTAAATATCTGATAAAAGTATAAAAAAAGGTTACTAATAATACTTTTCAAACCAGTTATATCAAAGTATGGAAAAAAAAAAAAAAACAAAGCAAAACATTCTGTAGTTACATCATTTGGTAACGATAACATTATTATGGTCTCTCTGACAACTTTAATATTTTTCCTGCATGTAATAAACACTCATTTCTGAAAAGTAGACTACTCTCAGACATGTAGAGTTGTTTATTTTAATACAATTAATTTTTTATTTCTCCTATATAAAATATATTAAAATTTACATAATGTTTTGTAGCCTAATTTTTCTGTTTTCAAAGAAATGGGCATTATTGTAGTCTATCTTTTGCATAAATGCATGATAAATTAGTGTAAAAAATGTCAGAATTCTATCTCTAATGGTTGTGGAGTTATGAAATAATAAAATTTCATATAAAATAAATATTTACAAGATTAGATTACAAGATTTTTATTGCAAGCAAAAATTACATACGTTAACAAAGAATTTACAATACTATTGTAATACTCGTATATGAATATTCTTCAAAATTCGAAATTGATTACAAATCTCAAAGTCAAATAGTCTACATATTACAAATTATTGTATAAATACAAGGTAACTGGGTCACACCCGAAAAAGCAAGATGCTTGAGGTCGGGTGTGACCAATAATGAAAACTGGATAGAAGATAATAATAATAAAATAATAATAAATAAAATAATAAATAAAATAATAATAATAATAATAATAATAATAATAATAATAATAATAATAATAATAATCTGATTTAAACTGTTAAATTTAATTACACAAAGTTTAAAAAGAATAAGAAAAAAATAAACAAAACGGTACTATAGCCTCTACATCAACATAATAAGTGAATTCTAAAAAATATTATTAGTAACTTTTTTCAAACTTTTATCAAATATATGTTCTAATAAGTCTTGGTATGGTACCTTGTAATTTTTTTTCCAATTGTGAGTTCATTTCCTTATAAAAATTTAGAAATTTAGAGCCTGCATTTTCTGGTAATATTTGTGGTTGTTTACGTACATATACCCTTAAGGCTGGTTCACAATAAACCGGGAACGGAAACGGCAACGAGAACGAGAACTGAAATATTGTTAAAATATATGTATTTAAATAAGAACATTCACAATTAACTGTTGTGAATGCTCACATTTAAATACATTTATTTTAAAATTATTTCCGTTCTCGTTCTAGTTTTCGTTTCCGTTCCCGCTTTATTGTGAACCAGCCTTTAAGCGTAAACCATAACAGAAATGGAAACATTCCTTGAGCTTTGTCAGATCCCAACTAATAAAGACAAATTCTGATCCCAATACCTTTGACGTTAGTCACTACTTCGCAATGCGCGTTACAGTGGTAAGAAAGACGCAAGGGAAGGCACCACAATTACTAAGCATCTCCTTTTAAGGCCCGTTCCGTCCTCCCTCTGATTATACATCAACGCATTTGCAGCATTGCTCTTTATCTTGTCATAAGGAATTTAGAAAGAGGAAGGAATACTTAAGTGCTCCCACTGTTTGGCTGAGGGATAGCGCCTTTCACTGTAACTCATTACATATTTTGTCTATGGTATTCAAAAGTCAACAACATTAGAGAGACCAAACGAACGGAAAATCTTGTAAACAACGGGATTCTCTGGCCATGTGATTAACAGCATTGAATTCAGAGAAATTATTATAAACAGTAATCTCACTAGAGATTTTGATTTATCTAGAGAAAATCAAAATTCGAGTGGGATTTAATTGACTATTGCACTATTAGAAGAAAGTATATAAAGATTAGAAGTAACGAAGTACTCCAATACAATAAAATATTAATTGACTTACGAAAATGAAACTGTCTTCAAATGTATTATTGTACCATCTCTAAATTACAAATATTACGCGAGATGGCAGTAGTGTGTTATGTTTAGCTGTTTTCTTGTTATTCAGTTGTGCCAACTATGGAATCTTCATTGAACTCTGTGGACGGTTACTACTCAAGAAGGCTTTGTTGATTCAGTTTCATTTTTATTAAAAAGTTGCATTCCACTTCAATTATCCGGATCCCAGTAATCAACGTCACTTGACAGATGATTTTCAATAAATCTTAGTATTAATCTCTGATATGTGACTATTCATAATATCATATAGCAGAAGCTATAACATAACCTAAATAATATAAACAAGTGTTAGAAAAGTTTTAATTAGGGATAATGAAATAAACAAGAAACGTTCTCATTAACGATTTTGAAATAAAAGATAAACATTAATAATTTTAAAAGGAACAATTATTGAAAGTACAATTTTCAAATTTGAATGTTTTAGTGGTTGGTGGTTCAGTTGATGTTATATTAGACGTGTGCGTAAAAGAAGTGAAACTCGTTGATGCACATGGTGCTCTTCATTTATTTGTAATAGGGTTTCAGGGAAGATGCATAGCTATGACCAGTGATCTTTATTAATTCTTGTTCTTGAATGCCAATGCGAGTCATATTTGAAAGTGCTGTGCATCGAATGGTTTGTAATTTTGTGTTTTTTTTTTTTTTTTTTTTTACGTCCAGACCAATGCAGTTTGAAATTTGGCAAACAAAGAAACAAATTTTTAAAAATAAACAAATTAGGGACGCGATAAAATTGTGCGATAAGCAGCCATGATTGGTTGAAAGACCACCGTTTTATGCAGTTTGAAATGTTGGTAAATAAATAAATAAAAAAAAGCAAAACAAATGCTAACAGATGGGCAACAAATTCTTGTAATGCCAAAAATAAAGTGCTGTGCATCGAAAATGCTCCAGACCAATGCAGTTTGAAACAAACAAAGAAACAAATAAAATAAAAATAAACAAATGCTAGGGACGCGATAAAATTGTGCGATAAGCAGCCATGATTGGTTGAAAGACGTCCTTTCGTACCGTTTTATTGGTCAAAAGTAGTATGACGTAGTAGAAGTGTAATAGTCAAAATAAATAAATAAATAAATAATAAAATATAGCAACAACCGCGGAATCACGTCCAAGCAATAACAGATGGCAGCAACAAAAAATTAATAACTAATAATATAAAATTATACGAGGGAAAAAGAGTTGGAAGAGTAGGAAAAAATATTTAGTCACTGACGTAGCTCAGTCAGCTTGAGGCGCTTGCCTGCCGATCCGGAGTTGCACTCGGGCGTGGGTTCGATTCCCACTTGGGCTGATTACCTGGTTAGGTTTTTTCCGAGGTTTTCCCCAACCGTAAGGCGAATGTTAGGTTATCTATAGCGAATCCTCGGCCTCATCTCACCAAATACCATCTCGCTATTACCAATCCCATCGACGCTAAATAACGTAGTTGATACAGCATCGTTAAATAACCAATTTAAAAAAATTTGAACAATTTCAAGCCTAGAAACTTCATGAGAGAGTAGTATTCCTGAACGATGGTTAGCTTGGACGCCACGAATGTCAAGATAATGGACTTCTGTCAATGCCTATATCGGGCTTAACGTCACAAAAGATATTAATCAAAAAATATTTTCTGAAAGTAAAATCGTGCTTTAATGTTTGTAATACTGTATTAGGATAGTACCGAAAACATTATACCAATAATTACATCTTTTTATACACAGTAGTACGAATTACAGACCGAATTGATATGCAAAATGTTTGGTGTATGTAACAATCTGGAGCATTGTTGTTTAAGTAACTGTCCGGAGACAGGTCTGAACCTCACAATGATAGCAATAAGGCATCACATATGAGGCAACTAGGCCAGCAGATAATGGGGTAGGGTGGCCAGTTACTTTCCCCTTTCACTGCATACATCGCCGACTAGCTACATATTACACTAGTTAGACTTCAGATGCATAATTATAACTGTTCTTCCTCTGACACATATCGTCAAGTGTGAACGTAACTTACTACTTGATAATACATGTACTGTACATATCAGTTAGAACCTCAATCAGAGCATAATCTGGAGCTTAAGTTAAGACAATTTTCATTAACAATTACCCTTTGAACGAGACTATAAATTTGTTTATGCTCGACCATGCCGAAATGTAGTAATTATACACCTGGTAGCAGCCCTTTAATGGACCTCATTAAAGTACACCTATTCATTAAAGTTCAGGTATTCCACCAATCAGAAAACACCATTGTGGCAAGATGAAAGCGCAAGTATTGATTATTCTCGGATATGCAAGCGAAAGGCAACGAGCGAAACGTCACGAAGGATGGAAATCCAATACTGTCGCTGAAGGTTATGTTCTGTTACTATAATAATAAATTAGCGTTAATTGTAAATAATATTCAAATAAATTCAATTTGTCATCTCGTTTTTCAATGTCTATATCAATTTCAAGGTTATATCAAGATTAATTAGTAATGAAGACGCGAGTATGTTTATGAAACTCGCTTGCGCTCGTTTCATAATTTTCATACGAGCGTCTAAATTACCATTATAGGCTCGTTGCATAATGTACTAATATATTTGTGTGTGTATGTACATGGGTCCGAATATTTTTGAAGAAACAAGGACTGTGAAATAGGCGTTGTATTAATAGCATATCTTCTAATATAAGATACGAAAAAAGGCTCTGATATTTTGAGAGGAGGCAGTATTCATAAAAATAAGAAAAGAAGTGTAGTAAATATGGGTCCTAAAATTCATGTCTTTGAAGAATCAAGGACTGTGAATTTGGTATATCTTCTAATGTCAGCTCTTTACTCGTTTCTTATTGTTATGCCATAAAGAAAAGAGTAAACAGGCAGATGTGATATACCTACCCGAAAAGAAACTAACAAAGAGCTAACATAAAAACTACGTTACTCATACAAAGTCAATTTCACAGTCCTTGTTTCTTCAAATATAATAATTTTAAGACCCATACTTACCAGACATTTTTTTCTCGTTTTCGGGGTACTATCTCCTCTCAAAATATTAGCCCTTTTTCTTAACATTCTGTGTATATACACACATTTGTTTGTCATTTGAAAATTCGCACGTAATAAGAAATCGGTGTTTAGTTTTAACAGTAATGTGAAGAAGAGTGGTAAAAACCATTTTAATATTTGATGACTGTGCAAATTTCAGGATTCTTGTCTTTTTTGTTTTGTACGACATGATGGGTATTAGTAAGGTGGGTGCTCCTGTTATGGCCATGTTCCTGATATGGCCACCCCCTCTATTGTGAGTTAGTTAACCAAAAAATCCGCTAAATTGCAGCAGCATCCAGTGAAAGGGCATCCTGATATGTCACTTGATCGTTTTCCATCCAGTCAGGTTGAGCAATATGGCCTGTTTTGCGGTTTTCATGTGACCTCTTCATATTTTTCTCTGCTAAGTCTTCTTTGTTTTATGCATGTTTTTCAAAGACTTGTTTCATAAAAACCATCGTACTCCATTCAGCTTTTATTGTTCTGTTGATTGGTGTTGTAGTTGATGGCGTATCTTTTACGAGTTGTTCATAATCAAACGACTTTCGTGAAAGCTTACCTGCTCCTGATATGGTCATATCAAATGCACCATGGCCATTTCAAGTTCATTTCACTTTTATTTTTTTCACCTGACAAATTTACACGCCTTATAGCTGGGATTACGCAAAAATTTTGTATTTGAAGAAAAACAACTTAATTTTTTATGGAAAAACCTGTTTTGACTACACTTTTGAATTATAAAAAAAGATTATTGTCATTTTTATTCATTTTACACCAAAATTATTTAATTTTAACACAACTGCGCTGTCAAACTGAAAACAATCACGATTTGTAGAACTTGGAACAAGGGTGGCCATATCATGTGCACATGTTCCTGATATGGCCACTAGGTAGACTTTTGAAATTTGGGACTTTTTTGACAATTAAAGTTATTTTTATGGGGATAGGAAATTGTTTTAAGAAAGTCCATTAGACTGTGAACGAGTAAGAAAAAAGTGGTTAACATTTTTTTTCAAAATGGCGGCTAGAAAAATTCTCAAACCTTAGCATGGCCATATCAGGGACACCTAACTTACCTAATATCATGTGGTATAGAAACAACATTTTTCATTTTAGGATATCCCTCACCGATATACGATAAAATTTCACTGAAGAAAATTTCAGAATGATTTACATTACCTGCTAAAAGAACACTAAATGCAAACTAATTGGTGTCATATCTGTCACATTTAAATTACATTAATTATATTTTAATTGGTGTTTTAGTACCCTTCTCTTAAGATTTGCACCTATATTTCAATATTTTCTTTTGCAACATGTTCGGCTTGTACCTAATTTTATTGTAATATAATCTGTAAGTCTTTTATGGAGATTAAGAAACATTACGAACAATCTTCATTGTGTTTTGAAATTCCAATGTTCGGAATAAAATACTGACTGGTCCACTATAGTACTTACTTACTTACTTACAAATGGCTTTTAAGGAACCCGAAGGTTCATTGCCGCCCTCACATAAGCCCGCCAGCGGTCCCTATCCTGTGCAAGATTAATCCAGTTTCTATCATCATAACCTCCCTCAAATCCATTTTAATATTATCCTCCCATCTACGTCTCGGCCTTCCTAAAGGTCTTTTTCCCTCCAGTCTCCCAACTAACACTCTATATGCATTTCTGGATTCGCCCATACGTGCTACATGCCCTGCCCATCTCAAACGTCTGGATTTAATGTTCCTAATTATGTCAGGTGAAGAATACAATGCGTGCAGTTCTGTGTTGTGTAACTTTCTCCATTCTCCTGTAACTTCATCCCACTTAGCACCAAATATTTTCCTAAGCACCTTATTCTCAAACAAACTGTTCCTCTCTCAGAGTGAGAGTCCAAGTTTCACAACCTACAGAAGAACAATATAACTGTTTTATAAACTCTAACTTCAGATTTTTGGACAGCAGACTGGATGATAAGAGCTTCTCAATCGAATAATAACACGCACATATTTATTCTGTTTAATTTCCTCCGAGTGTCATTTATATTTGTTACTGTTGCTCCAAGATATTTGAATTTTTCCACCTATTCTTCGAAGGATAAATCTCCAATTTTTATATTTCCATTTCGTACAATATTCTGGTCACGAGACATAATCAAACTTTGTCATTTTTTTTTCGGCATTTACTTCCAAACCGATCGCTCTACTTGCTTCAAGTAAAATTTCCGTGTTTTCCTAATCGTTTGCGTATTTACTAACATATTCACGTCATCCGCATCAGACAAGAAGTGATAAGTTCAAACAAACCCTGCCTTTATCCTGAACTTTTAATGGCATATTCTAGAGCGAAGTTAAAAAGTAAAGGTGATAGTGCATCTCCCTGCTTTAGCCCGCAGTGAATTGGAAAAGCATCAGATAGAAACTGACCTATACGGACTCTGCTGTATGATCCATTGAGACACATTTTAATTAATCGAACTAGTTTCTTGGGAATACCAAATTCAATAAGAATATCATATAATACTTCCTCTTAACCGAGTCATATGCCTTTTTGAAATCTATGAATAACTGATGTACTGTACCCTTATACTCCCATTTTTTCTCCATTATCTGTCGAATACAAAAATCTGATCAATAGTCGATCTAGTACGCCGAAAACCGCACTGATGATCCCCAATAATTTCATCTACGTCGGAGTTAATCTTCTGAAAAGAATATTGACAAAATTTTGTACGACGTCAACAAAAGTGATATTTTTACAGTTGGTTTTGTCCCCCTTTTGAAAAATTACAATTATGGACTCCTTCCATTGTTCTGGTAAATTTCCTTTTCCCAAATAGCAAGTACAAGTTTATAAATTTGAATAATTTTCTTGTATTTTCAGCAACATTGATACCTGGAGACTTGTACTTTTTCAGATTTTTATCGCAATTTGACTTAATGAAGGCGTGGGTTGTAAATCTCAAAGTTTGTATTTCAATTTCAGATCATTTCTATTTGGCCTATGTACATTTAGTAGTTGCGCAAAAATTTTCCATCTGTTTAGGATTGATGGAGAGTCTGCAAGCAAGTCACCATTCTCATCCTTGATCACGTTTACCCTTGGCTGATATCCGTTCTTAAATTCCTTTATACCCTTATATAAATCTCGAATGTTTTTACTATAGTGTACTCAGTAATTAAAATATATTCATCATGCCAGCTATATAAGGTGGGCTTCAACAACCAACAAATTTGCATTCATTACAAATTATAAAATGTATCATCGCCATCGCATAAGCGAGTACCGAATCAGAACAATTCAGTCCATGCCTTCATAAACCAGTTTAATATAATCTCACCTGTCGTCTATCCATAATTAGAGAACCCAAGTGTAACCGAATAGTTCCCTCTCCCTCTCCCCCTCTCTCTTTCTCTCTCTCACTATGTTGCTGCTGAAAAGAATTTCTTTGTACGATTAGGGATAACACAAGCTCTCTGGTTACGGAGTTGCAGAATGATGTCGGCCAAATTTGCAACTGGTTTCCAATCCATACTGTTTATGGTATTACGGATTTGGAAGACTGAAAATATGTGCCTGCGATCTATATATAGAGACTAGTTCTGCTACTACTTGCTTTGCTACCCACAGAGCTTCTTTTTAACATATGTATAAATCAACGAAGAACGAGCGTTGATGTTAACAAAATTATTTGCCGTACAGACAATCTGTGATACACGACAATGATCGCGACCTGTTTCCAATGTTAGATGATAGGGAACACACTGTACTTGATTTGATAGCAACAAATGCAATTTGGTTTTGTGTTAGAAAACATACAGGGTGATTCACGAGGATTTACAGTCATTTACAGAGCTTATTTCCGAAGACATTCTGAGCAAAAAAAGTCATATAAACAAGTGTCATAATCTCAATATTTTCAGAGCTACATTAATTTGAAGATGTTTGTAAAATACATTTATTTTTTAGTTTTAAGAGTAATAGTAATATACGTTACAAGAGCGGTATGTTGACGTTTTCATGGTCGAGGAAAAGATTGAAAAAACAAAACGTAGTTGAGCTTTTTTAATTTCCGAGAACATGAAAACAAACATACCGCTCGTGTATCGTACATTATTTTGTGCGAAGATCGTTTATTACATACCTGAAAGACGAATTTCTAATTAGTTGCAATGAAATCTCCATGTTGGTTTCTGTTTAATGACGCCAACTTCGGAACACCAAAATATCTTTCTTCGACATTGTTGCTATAAAATGTTTTCTGTGTTTACTATACTCCAGCAGGCCGTGATATACGTCTGTCTTTTTTTTCCCCCCAGTCTATAAATGCGAACTTCAAACAAACGGTAAGGTTATGTAATGATTTATTTTTCATTTTAATATTTAACACTATCATTTATATAACATATTGCAGTAATAACATCGGCATCTGGAATCTTGTTGATTTTTTCCACGGCTTCCTTAATGTTACTTGTATCAGGAATGCAATAAGTTTCGTGGAGTAGTAGACTTTACTTAATTTTTGCAAATATTTAAAAACAATAATTAACATTGCAATTTAGGTGAAATTGAAATGGTAAGTTTCCAATTTATAATTATTACTATGTTAAACGTCTCTAAAAATAATATGTTAAAAGCATAAAGCAGTAAAATGAATGTCGCGCTTAAGCGGTAAGAAGAGACAAATTTTAAGTGTGTTACGTTGGGAATACTGAATGTGGTATTTCACACTTACCGCGTATTGGTTCTGTGCGGAAAACAAGCAAATACGCACGATCTAGCACAAAAGAATATTACAGATAAAAGAATGAACTTTTCAGGAACATCATTTCTTTAATTAGCTAGTATTCTGAAGCTAAAATTGTGTTGTGAATTCCATAGTTGCTTCGTACATTTTTTTTTTTCGATTTTTAACTACAAAATTACAATTCCTTACGCATTGAACACAACAATTGTAACAAATCACGCCGTTCTTGTAATTCTTCGAGACTGTACATTAGGCTGCATAATTAAACTGTAAAGAATCAAGTTCCTAAAGTCGTAGGATTTGTAATAATTTTTGTACTAAGTGTTTAAGAATGATGTAATTTTTAGTCAAAAACTGAAATTAAAAATCTGTACAAAGCAATTAACAACACATTTGTAGCTTAAAAACACTAGCAAATTAAAGAAATGATACTTCTGAATAGTTCATTCTCTATTTGTAATATTTTTACCCTTAAAACTAAAGGAAAAAAGGTATTTTACTAACAAATTCAAATTAGTGTAACTCTGAAAATATTGAGATTAGGACACATGTTTATATGACTTTTTTCCTCAGAATGTCTTCGGAAATAAGCTCCATAAGTGACGGTAAATCCTGTATATCAATGAACGAAATATTTACTTTTGGTACTAAAAAAATGGTTTGTGCACAGAACTCACACTTTGCAATAAATCAAACCGAAACTACGACCAGAGCTACTTAGCGGCTTTCTATATAATCTAATTCAGTTTGAATCCTCTAGGAAGAAGCAAAACTTAAAAAAAAAAAATGTTCAAAAGTACGCTATGTTAAAGGTTCAAGAGTCTTCCCTACAGGAATAATTACTGCAGTGTAGAATCAGTTCGAGTATAACAGTACGATTACGAACTCTAAGATACTGTCGTCTGCTTAAGCGTAGGCCTACTCTTGATACAAACACTAACAAAGGTATGTTGTACTACTCAGTGAGAAACGACAGCATTCTGTTTCCTCATTTGTTTGTTGCCAAAGAGCTCAGAGCGGAAGATATGCTGCTCTTATAGTGCTGGTAAAAATTTTATTAATTCCTCAGAATATATTAATTTTTAGGACCCATGTTTATAGGACTTTTATTTCTTGTTCTGATGGATACTATCTCCTCTCTCAATATTGAATCTTTTTTCAGAACAGCCTGTATATGCGGATTCCCCTTGCGTATAAAATAACTCGCTCACATTGTTGTTTATGCGAAGACGTAAGAAATTCCATAGAAACTGAAGTCGAATGAAGTTCTGTTCCACAAAATGCTTGAATTTTTTTTATTAATTTAGGTCTAGCATAGGCAATAAGGTCGGAATTCATAGTCGTCACTTATAAAATGAGTGAACCCTTAGGTAATAAGGGATTGCTTATAATAACTGAACCCTTAAGTAAATACCGAATTCATAAACAACACTTATTCTCACGTAACGAGTGCTCACTTACAGCTGCCGGACATGACGTCATAATAAAAGCTGGCTCTCATTGGACTAATCAAAGGCTGTTCTACATGTAGAGTTGCTATAACAACGAGTTATCAATATTATTGTACTAAGTAACAATAAACTTAGCTGAAAATAAGCAGGTTATGCTGAAAGGAAAGAATTTTTGTGCGAGATCGTGCGTATTTGCTTGTTTTCCGCACAGAACCAATACGCGGTAAGTGTGAAATACCACATTCAGTATTCCCAACGTAACACACATAACAATTTCCCTCTTCTTACCGCTTAAGCGCGACATTCATTTTACTGCTTTAGGCTTTAAACACATTATTTTTAGAGACGTTTAACATAGTAATAATTGTACATTGGAAACTTACCACTGCAATTTCACCTAAATTGCAATGTTAATTATTGTTTTTAAATATTTGCAAAAATTAAGTAAAGTCTACTACTCCACGAAACTTTTTGCATTCCTGATACAAGTAACATTAAGGAAGCCGTGAAAAAATCAACAAGATTCCAGATGCCGATGTTATTACTGCAATATGTTATATAAATAATATTGTTAAAATATTAAACTGAAAAATAAATCATTACATAACCTTACCGTTTGTTTTAAGTTCGCATTTATAGACTGGGGGGGGGGAAAAGACAGACGTATATCACGGCCTGCTGGAGCATAGTAAACACAGAAAAAGTTTATAGCAACAATGTTGAAGAAAGATATTTTGGTTTTCCGAAGTTGCCGTCATTAAACTGAAACCAACATGGAGATTTCATTGCAACTAATTAGAAATTCGTCTTTCAGGTATGTAATAAACGATCTTCGCACAAAATAACGTACGATACACGAGCGGTATGTTTGTTTTCATGTTCTCGGAAATTAAAAAAGCTCAACTACGTTTCGCTTTTTCAATCTTTTCCTCGACCATGAAAACGTCAACATACCGCTCTTGTAACGTATATTACTATTCCGAAGAGGAACGACTTCTACTTCGAGAGCTTGTTTTAAGGCATAAGACATCGTAGAAAACAGTCAATCTTATTATGTCTCTTTATGAAGGAAGAAAGCTGCTTGGGGAACTACCGTCAGAATTCAATTCCAACCCCGAAAATATTTCAAGGAATGTCCAGCAGTTGAAGAAACTATGGGAAAATATAAAATTTCTTACGAAGGCAGAATTCGCGGCAGAAAAGAGAAGCTTACTGAAAACTAGTGGTCGTCCAGCATCTGACACCAATATTGAAGACGACCCTGAACTCGATTCCTGTGGCATTGGTATTGAAATGTACACATACATATGTGCCATCATTAAAACTGATAACTCCTGGGAAACTAGCTTTCTTAAAAAAAAAAAAAAAGTCCACTTTTAATGCATTGAATGCCTCTACAGATGTTGAAAATTTTATGAACCTTTTAATATGACGCGATACTCCTTCGGAGACTTTTGAAATTATTCTGCACACTATAGGCTGACTTACGTGGTACATATCTGCACACCAATTGTAAAATAATGTATTTGGTGTTAATAAAGTATAATTCTGTTGTGAGAAATAGACCTAGTGTAATTACGATCTACTTGAAATGCTGATGCTACATAAAATTTAGTGCTATCAACATTTTCAACAGCGATGGGAGTGGTAACCCTCTTTTGTTTGCAACATACAGTATTTGTCTATTAAAGGCAGTAAAATATCAATAACTGTCTTGCGAAAACGATATTGTTTCTTAAATTCCAGTCCACTATACACACAGCCCGTTCCTGGAATTCCTTGTCACAGGAAATCAGGAACAGTCGGAGTCTAAAATCTTTTAAGTACACTCTACTTAGAAATGTCTTCAATGAACAGAACTAGACTCTTGCGGAAGTTTCTAAATAGTCTTAAATGACCAAGTTATTTTTTTCTCCTCCCTCTTCTTTTTTTTTTCTCTTTTCTTTTTTTTTATTATCTTCATATATTACTTAATCATTTGTGTTTGTATGCCATTTAGTAGGGCTTTGCTAATCAACATTTTATGTCTTGTCACCCATATGTATTCTCCAATTAGTATATTAACTGAATAATATATCTCAAGTAAATTAATTGTCCAATTTGTCTCGGACATTTTAGGTCTTATAAATTGTGTGTGTATGTATTCCCCTTATGTTATGTAACTGATTTTGATTATGTGTAATTTTCTACTTTATTTCATATATTATGTAACTGATCTTGACTATTTGTAATTTTATATTATGTAACTGATCTTGTCTACTGTAATTTCCTACTATATTTTATGTAATTTCTAAAGTATTTTCTTTTGTGTTGTTTTGTAATCAAATTTTGTATCTCATGTATATTATTGAAACCTGGTTGAGTGGAAGAGAAGGCCTCATGGCCTTTACTACTACTACTTCTTACTACTTACTACTTACTACTACTACCACCACCACCACCACCACCACCACCACCACCACCACCGCCACCACCACCACCACCGCCACCACTACCACCACCGCCACCACTACTACCACCTACCACCACCACCACCACCACCACCACCACCACCACCACCACCACCACCACCACCACCACCACCACCACCACCCACTACCACCGCCACCACTACTACCACCACCACCACCACCACCACCACCACCGCCACCACTACTACCACCGCCACCACTACTACCACCGCCACCACTACTACCACCGCCACCACTACTACCACCGCCACCACCACCACCACC
Organism: Periplaneta americana; assembly: GCA_025594305.2. Lineage (NCBI taxonomy): Eukaryota > Metazoa > Arthropoda > Insecta > Blattodea > Blattidae > Periplaneta > Periplaneta americana. The sequence continues at coordinate 134,596,846 of JAJSOF020000015.1, read as the reverse complement.
ACCACCACCACCACCACCACCGCCACCACTACTACCACCGCCACCACTACTACCACCGCCACCACCACCACCACCAACACCACTACTACCACCGCCACCACTACTACCACCGCCACCACCACCACCACCACCACCACCACTACTACCACCGCCACCACTACTACCACCGCCACCACCACCACCACCACCACCACCACCACCACCACCACCACCACCACTACTACCACCGCCACCACTACTACCACCGCCACCACTACTACCACCGCCACCACCACCACCACCACCACCACCACCACCACCACCACCACCACCACCACCACTACTACTACCACCGCCACCACTACTACCACCGCCACCACTACTACCACCGCCACCACTACTACCACCGCCACCACCACCACCACCACCACCACCACCACCACCACTACCACTACTATACATTTCCAAAGGATCCATTTTGAAAATGAGTGGTCACTTAAGGGTACAGAAGAGCTCACTTAAGTAATCAATCATTATGTGAATAAGGGACAACTATGAATTAGAAATGAGTATAAGTAATCACTTAAAGGTTCACTCATTTATAAGTTACGACTATGAATTCCATCCTATATGTCTCAATGCTATTGCAAGAATTAAGGAATGCACTACTCACATAATGTGCAGGAGAAATAAAGCCGTTCCACAATAAACTGCAAGGCACTAAATGCGAAGGGCAGTAAACGTGTGGGTATTGAGCGCTATTATGTTTCATAGTTGTAAATTTTTAATTAAAATTGTGGCGTCACACGTTCCAGATAAGTACGAGGCGGGACTGAGCCATCTTCCAGTGCTTCTAGGCTGCAGCAACGCAGATTTAAATGCTGGTAGAGGTAGCGAGAGAGTGAATGAATGCAATCAGCGGGTCTCCTCAACTGGATGAATTATTCGATGTATAAATAATTTAATGAGCCAACTCTTCAGCTTAATGAACTGACCTCCAACCAACCCGCTGGGACTTTTTCATTTAATTACGCAATAGTTTCGATTCCACACTCTCTCCTGCGGTTTCTTCGCCGACTATGTTAATTTGTGTACCAGTTGGTATTCCCCTCGGTGAAAGATAAATTAGTCGTGATAGTGTACGAATCGTCCAAGACGCACTTGTAACGCTATTAAAGTCGTCCTGAGTTATCTACTGGTTACCACGATTGTCAATTATTTTGGCGTTATCGAATTTAAGTCCGATCCTAAGGACGACTAATTTTTAAAGGGCGCACATAATTTACTTCTTTGGAAGGACAAAATTCCGAAAATTCAGTGCCACTGATGCCCAGTTTCTGGTACACCTCAGTTAACAGTCAGTTACTTACCACCTCAGTTAACAGTCAGTTACTTAACTGCACTTATAACTTTCATGAGTTTCCGAAAAGTTAAATGTAGATTTATCAGATCTTGTCACTAAGAGTTGAGGTAACTTCAAGTTCAGTATCTATTGTTGTCCATAGATGTCTGCATTAGTATTTAGTTAGTGATCTTTTTAGCTGTTTATAGTTATTTTTATTTGCAGAAGTTTTCAGTAGTAATATGGCAATGAGCTCTGTACTAGTAGGAGCAGGCTTTTTAATTAAAGAACCGTGTGATAAATGATAATGTACATGTACACTTCCATCTCAATCGTAATATGATTAAAAAAGCAATAATTGTTGGTATTTGGCGTGATCATCGAGGTAAATAACACTAATGGAGAGAGGGCTAGATGTAATTTCTGCTATATTATTATTAAAACTGCAACCGCAGTCAGCTATGGTGGTTATGGCAGCCATATTGGTAATGTAAAAATATGTTACATTCGTCCATATGAATGCTTTCATGCGTTCAAATGGACTTTTCGAAGACCGAAATACCATTGGCATTGATAGAGCTCCCAAGAATAAAATATTCCTTGACTGACGACATAGGATCTGAAGTTTATGACGAAAACTAAGCTTAAGATATTCGAAATTGTCTTTACAAACACATATTATTATCCTAATATGTCATAGAAAGTAGAACATTTACCGTAAGTTACGTAAATAAAACGCCAAATATTTTAAACTATACCTATAATACAGTAAATTAATTAATTCCGGTTTATATTATTATTTAATGTCAGTTATTATAGCTTACGAAACAGTAATGCAGTAGCGCCGCATGTCGGAATTTGTTCGAATCAGTACTAACAGCCAGGTAACTACAGGCCGAGGCACAGTTACCAGTTAAAGCACAGATAACTGTAAAGATTACGATAACTGTTGTTTCGGAAACTCGTTTCAAACATATCAGCGCGTTAAATCGTAGATAACTCTGTACGTACAGGTAACTGTCTTTCCAGAAACCGGGCATGAGTGTTGCCAGATGTAGGGTATCTATGGTAGGGATTGTGGGATTTCTTTTGTAAAATTGGCCAAATTGGAGGAATTTTCTTAACCTTCTGTTACCGAACGAGGTGGCCCATGCGATCCGCATGGAACTCGCATTCGGGAAGTCCGTGGTTCGATTCCCGGACCGACCGACCTGACTGGTTTTTCCGTGGTTTTCCACAGTTACTTAGGAAAATGCTTATAAAATAGAATGGGGTGACGTTTTGGGAGTAGTACGGGTTCCCGATTGTGATATAGGAAGAGCTTGGGACTCCGGGCCCCTAGGGCTTATCAGGCTACGGATCTGGTTCTGTCAGGGGTTGACACAAGTTGGTCCATCTGTCCCGCTAATCAGGAAGGCTCCTGGGGCTTATCAGGCTACTTGTCCGCGGAATTGACCTGACTATCAGGGGCTGATTCAGGATGGCCCACCTATCAGTGTCGGATTCAAGAATGATAGCCAATGATTCTGTCGGTCTTGGGCAATGATCGCATATACAGGGTGTTTAAAAATACGGGGCATAATTTCAGGTATGTATTTCCCACATGTAGACAATCAAAATAGTTCATTACAACATGTGTCCGGAAATGCTTTATTTCCGAGTTATGGCCTTCACAACATTGAAATTCACCGGAACGTTTTTCTTTCCGTAGGTCAATGCTAAATCTAACCATATATTTTAAAAATATTTTTTCGTGGTCAAAGGCGTCTTAATGAAAAAAAAATCTAAATTTCTCCATTTCCATAAAAAGTAAGAAAAACTGTTTACATGTCAATATAAACTTTAACTGCTCAGCATCAAAATAAACCATGATTTTGATCATTGGGTGAAAGGGTTTCGGAGCCACAACAGTTTAAAGTTGCTAATTTTATGAAAATACGATAAATTTAAATATTATGAATTTAAACACTAATAAGTTCTGATGCCTCAAACTTTTCACAAAGCATTATATCACAGTTATCTACGGACAGAAAAAGTTTCATTGTATTTAAAAATTGCAAGGTCAATTTTCTCTATATTTCGATCGATTTGAGCTGGAATAGCCCATATATATATATTTATACTCGACCATGCCGAAATGTAGTAATTATACACCTGGTAGCAGACCTTTAATGCATGTCATTAAAGTACACCTACTCATTAAAGGTCAGGTCTTTCAGCCAATGACGACTCAGGTTACAACTGTTCAGCCAATGACAGGTCAGCTTTCTACCGTTATAAAACCGCAAGTATCGATTATTCTCGGATATGCAATCGAAAGAGAATTTGCGAAAAGTCACGGAGGCTGTAACTCCAATACTGTCGCAGAAGGTTATGCTCTGTCACTATAATAATTAGCGTTAGTTGTAAATAATATTCAAATAAATTCAATTTGTCATCTCGTTTTTCAATGTCTAATTTAATGTCAATGTTATCTCTGTAGGTTCTTATGGCCTAGCAAGGTCAATGTGGACATCTGTTCCTCGGAAAAAATCAATACTTTCGCGTCTGCGTACATTTTACAACATACGGGACATTGCTCAAAAATTAATAATATCAAGTTAGAAATATGGTCGAGCATAAAAAGTCGTATGAAACTCGCCTATAATTGTAATTAAGAAGCTCGTATGAAAATTATGAAACTCGCTTGCGCTCGTTTAATAAATATCCATACTCATTTCTTAATTACCTTCATTATAGGCTCGTTGCATAATGTACTATTATAACTGATATTTTTTAGGGAAAATGTTACATGCTTCCTAACAAACTATGTAATGGTGGATTGGTCTATTCCATTTCGTAGGAAGATAGTTTACTTCAAAATCAACAGAAGGCTGAATTTTTTTAATATTTCGCATTGAGGAGGGTTAGACCAATGTTGCGCTGACCCCCTCAACTGAAGAGAACATTTTCAAAGCACGGAAAAGTCAAGAGAGCTAGAATTGCAATGAACTATAGATCAAAGGATGAGGAAGACTAAGCAAATCCAATAACAGGTGGCGAGGGCAATTTATTCTGTGAAGTCGGAACAAGAATAACGCCCCAACCATGTGGGTGATGATAATGATGATCGTGCAATCCTGTGTATATAGACCCTTTTAGGCTATGTTTAATGTACAGTAAAGATTACATAATATAGTAATTACTTTAGAAATCTTCTCACTATTCGTAAGTCACCGGCGTGGCTCAGTCGGTTAAGGCGCTTGCCTGCCGGTCTGAAGTTGCGTTCGGGCGCGGGTTCGATCCCCGCTTGGGCTGATTACCTGGTTGGGTTTTTTCCGAGGTTTTCCCCCAACCGTAATGTGAATGCAAGGTAATCTATGGCGAATCCTCGGCCTCATCTCGCCAAATATCATCTCGCTATCACCAATCTCATCGACGCTAAATAACCTGGTAGTTGATACAGCGTCGTTAAATAACCAACTAAAATAAATTCTCACTATTCGTGAGCTGCCACAAGGGACAAAGAGTACTTAACCATATAAATGTTTACAAGTTCAGTGAACCATTAATTTTGTTTTGACAATGAAACTCCTACAAGTACATAGCTGCAAATACATTTTGTGATTTCTGGAAATATACCTAGTTTTAGAGAGGCAAGTGTTACAAAAAAGTAAAGAATACTAATGAACTTGGTTTCATTTCGAATATAGGAGAGCAATAAAATTGATCCTTTCAATGCAGCTAAGGTTACATTCGGAATAATAGATGTAGGTATTCCAAGCCTCTTAAACACATCTTTCATGAAGAGAGTAGCGGTACCTCTTGCTCCAACCAGAAGTCCGATTACTTCAAGCTCTTCTAGCTGGTACTTTTGGAGGTAATATGGTAATACAGTAGCAGGAGAACCGGACTCAAATTCCGATAGATCCACCCTGAATTTATAACTTGCGTTGGACAAGTCCGTGGTCCTTGTAACATTGCAGTTTTCTTGGGATACTCTAATTCACCTGTCACCACCTGACAATTCTTCAGCACCATAATAATTTATTAAGAGTCTAAGGTAGACCAACCACCTACATATTTTTATATTTGCTATGTCTTCTTATACTGGTTGAATGGAAGAGAAGCCCTTACGGCTTTATAAATCTGTTAAACAAATAAATAATAAAATTTAATATAGTACACTCTGAATAATATCTGATGAACTAAGTTGCTGAGGTTTTCGGCACTAGTGAAATCTATGAGTCACGCTCTTAGAGTCGGGGCGAATAACGGAAAAGTTAAGGATCCTAACATTATACAGGCACATCATTTTATTTTTACTTCAATTTTTATTGTACCTGAGTTTTTGAATGTACTTCACTCCCACCCCTTCTACTAAGGAAGTTCCAACTCCACACAGAACCAAGACCGCAGATAGTAAGCAGTACTGAGTTACTGGGTATAGTACGTTCCAGAAATATGTTCGCGTTTTCCAGTGACGAAAGAGCTTTCAATATTGAATCATATTTTCGCACAGGTACTGTCTGTTTGCCTACGTCGCATCCCGATTTCCCCCACCTGCTTCTGCTCGCCCCTCTGTAGAAGCTGGGCTATCTTAGCTCTTTTCTGAAAACATTAATTTCTCTTAGGAATTGGATGTTTACGTAATATTATACAGCTGTTTAATTTAACTTAAATAAAAGGGCCTCGTTAAGTAATTAACTGTCACGTGATTTCCTCCCTTTCTACAATCCTGCGGCATAACCACTTGGACGGACAGTAGATAGGATGTCTGAGTAATTTTATATTTTCGGGACGGGCAGAAGTGAAGATTGAATTCACAGTACGTAGAGTAGGTACAGAATTATTTCAACATGAGTTACTAGTACGAAGGACGAAACTGGCAATTGGAATTAGATGCAATAGTCTATAGTGTGATAATATGCACAAAAGAACTGAAGCCTGTATCGAAATGAACGGCCACCATTTTCAAAATTGTGTTTAAATATTCATATTATGATTATTTTTCAATTTAACTTCTTTCTCTATATTGTAAGCTAATGTGCTGTAGACAGTATACACTGCATAATGAATACGTTCGCATGGATAACTCACTTCGTGAGTAAAAACACTTATTCTTAATACAGTACTGTACTTTGATTAAAGAAAAACCTAATGAAAATTATCAAACTCAAAATCGCGATATTTCCTAGTTTACGTAAATGGATGAACTACTTTTCTTCCATCCTATACCTAGTAGAGTGATTTGTGTTTTACGCCAGTATCATCGAACTCCAGTCTTGGAGGGGGGAGCAAGCGGTGTTTCCGGTTCTCTAAAGGTATAGACAGGTTAATATTAAAAATGTTAGTAAAAATAAAATGATGTCCCTGTACAAAAAATATTAAACATCGCACGTGGAGTTGAAGTGTTCCATTTTCTTTGGGAAAAATTCAGTAGATTTTACAGTCATAGACTGTACAGTAGATTACTTCCATTCGGAATCTAGACAATACAAATTAAGAAGAAAACGTTGAAACACTTTTTGAGTAACCTAATGTGACACAATCAAGAAAACTTGTTTGGAAAAACTGAAGCAATTGCACGCAGTCCTCGACCACGCGGAAACAAAATAAAAAGTTGCTGTATTATTGGAACTATATTCTGCCGCAGTCAACGGTATATAAGAAACGCATTTGACGATACACTGAAATGTTGGGCAATATTTAATTATACCACTATTGGATTTTGGCGATATAACGTTCAATTTCATTTTTAGCTACAGAGCTGTCATACCGCTTCATTCAAATTCTCAAGAATTTGCATTTTATTGAATATAATTGACGTGCCAGATAGCTCAGAGTAAATAAAATTTGCAAGTTACACATTTCGTCCGAAGGATAGGACGTCATATCGTGCTCGATTCAATGCAACACCCCAATAAATGACAAGCTGCTGGAAATGATATCCAGATCAGATCAAGAGCGTCCTCGCTTGTCTAATATCGTAACAAATGTAATTTAATTACAGGAAATTTAAATGCAAATATTAATTTAAAAAAATCTTCTTTTATGCGCTAAGTCGAAGAAAGCTAATAACGAAGCTATTACAGAACTATTCTTCCAGCTACTTACTTTCGGAAATTTTTGCGCGAAAGCGTTGTTCATTCATTTATTATCTATATTCTATACTAATAATAAATCTGTAACCGACATTTTTGTGGTAATTTTAGCTTTTGCAAAAATAATTGGTTTTAACATGTATAATTATTCATCCTGAGATCGATAATCGCTTTTTTTTTAATTTTTGTTTGTATGTCTGTCTGTCTGGATGTTTGTTACCTTTTCACACGATAATGGCTGAACAGATTTCGATGAAAATTGAAATAAAAATGAAGTTTGTTGTAACTTAGATTTTAGGCTATGTGGCATTCAAAATACTTTATTTAAAAAGGCCTGAATTAAATCGAATTATCTCGCTTATTATTGCTTTTTGTGAAAATGTTACATGACAAAAGTTTCTTTAAAAATGATTTCCGATAAGCTTTACTGTATGCAAAATTTTGGTAGGATTGATATTTAAGGATATACAAGACTTTTAAAATAACAATACAATACATTTTCACCGCCACTTCAGATTATAGCGTTGTTGTTTCTGCAGTAACTCCTATGTGCAAAATATAGAATTTTTGAGTAGGAAGAAAAAACACATTTATTCATTCCATGGCAATGGTACATAGGAGATCGTGAATTCTTACATTTTCCAAAGAAAGAAATATAATTGCAATCACTATATATGCTGTATCACTATTTAAGTTATTTAAAGGGTTCAGAACCATAGTGGAGCCAAGCGCTATTTACTGAAGACGTAAAAAACAAGGTTAAAATTAAGTTCTTACCATAATTCAATGGAAATATATAGCAAGTAATACAAAGTATACACATTAAAACTAAATGATATGTCAATCTTCATTAAACTATGGTTGCATGTAATAACAATTAAGAAACATGTTAAAGGAATTGTCATTGCACCAAATGAGTGGTCTCTGGATCAAAATGATCGCATTTTAATTTTTTTAAATACAATTTAAATTAAGGAACATATTAAACGATTTATCCTTCTACCAAACACGAATGTTCCCTGGATCAAACGTCCTATTTTAATTATGTAATTACTTTATATTTATTTCTAACGGGTGCAGCGGAGCGAACGGGTACGGCTAGTCTAGAATAAATCGCCTATTACATAAAAATTAATTTTAGGTTACTAAAAAGATAACTTGTAACTAAAGCCGATTCACTCTATTTTTAACTCTGATGTCAACAAACGCATATGTAAAGATGTGTTTAGATAGCTTGGCCGGTCATAATATTCTGCACAGTAAACTAGGCAAGTCCATTTGTTTCTGATGCGGAAAAAAGGGATGTATGGCTTAGTCGCTGTGCAGTTCCTGTGGAGTTCACTTCTTTTCCTGTGCAAGTGCCTTGTATACTATCTAAAAAGCATCAGTACCGTATTGACTGTAATTTTATTCTTTATATTGTAGTTATAATCCCCTGGTAGAGGGGCAGAGAAAGCCTGACGGCCTTACCTCTACCACGTTAAATAAAGTACTAAATACTAATAGAACTAATAAAGACATTGTAGTTTAATTTGTTGTGAGTGGAAGAATGAAAAGAGAAGACTGCATTGTGTTGAGTACGAGTGTTTATTTACAGACCGGGGACAAGAGGCGCTTCGCCGTTTTCACCGAGGCGCCAGAGGTTCGATACCCGACAAATACTGTGAAATTTGTAGTAGACAAAGCAACTCTGTAGCAAGTTATCTACTAATTCTTCGTTTCTCCATCATTCACTCGTATATCACAGTGCCTAAGGATGTGAAACGCATGATTATTATTCCGCACGGTTTATTCGCATTGATCCATACAATGGACTTCATACCTGGTCGGCTTAAGTGCCCAAAAAGGATTATTATTATTATTATTATTATTATTATTATTATTATTATTATTACTACTACTACTACTATCTTCGGTACATATGTATATCCAAATTAGCGTCATGCATTACAGGCGCTATGTTCGGTTCAAATTTGTCGAATATGGCGAAGTTCCATATTCACTTATTTTCGCTCTGCAGAAGGAGTCCTGTCGTGTTTGGTTCATCTTGTTATAAATATATTCGCTTTCGTTCACTCATATTTTAATCATTTATTTATTCATTTATTTATTTATTCATTTATTTATTTATTCATTTACTTATTTATTCATTTTTATTTATTCATTCATTTATTTATTCACTTATTTACCTATTTGCTTATTTATTTATTTACTTATCTATCTATCTATCTATCTATCTATCTATCTATCTATCTATCTATCTATCTATCTATCTATCTATCTATCTATCTATCTATCTATCTATCTATCTATCTATCTATCTATCTATCTATCTATCTATCTATCTATCTATCTATCTATCTATCTATCTATCTATCTATCTATCTATCTATCTATCTATCTATCTATCTATCTATCTATCTATCTATCTATCTATCTATCTATCTATCTATCTATCTATCTATCTATCTATCTATCTATCTATCTATCTATCTATCTATCTATCTATCTATCTATCTATCTATCTATCTATCTATCTATCTATCTATCTATCTATCTATCTATCTATCTATCTATCTATCTATCTATCTATCTATCTATCTATCTATCTATCTATCTATCTATCTATCTATCTATCTATCTATCTATCTATCTATCTATCTATCTATCTATCTATCTATCTATCTATCTATCTATCTATCTATCTATCTATCTATCTATCTATCTATCTATCTATCTATCTATCTATCTATCTATCTATCTATCTATCTATCTATCTATCTATCTATCTATCTATCTATCTATCTATCTATCTATCTATCTATCTATCTATCTATCTATCTATCTATCTATCTATCTATCTATCTATCTATCTATCTATCTATCTATCTATCTATCTATCTATCTATCTATCTATCTATCTATCTATCTATCTATCTATCTATCTATCTATCTATCTATCTATCTATCTATCTATCTATCTATCTATCTATCTATCTATCTATCTATCTATCTATCTATCTATCTATCTATCTATCTATCTATCTATCTATCTATCTATCTATCTATCTATCTATCTATCTATCTATCTATCTATCTATCTATCTATCTATCTATCTATCTATCTATCTATCTATCTATCTATCTATCTATCTATCTATCTATCTATCTATCTATCTATCTATCTATCTATCTATCTATCTATCTATCTATCTATCTATCTATCTATCTATCTATCTATCTATCTATCTATCTATCTATCTATCTATCTATCTATCTATCTATCTATCTATCTATCTATCTATCTATCTATCTATCTATCTATCTATCTATCTATCTATCTATCTATCTATCTATCTATCTATCTATCTATCTATCTATCTATCTATCTATCTATCTATCTATCTATCTATCTATCTATCTATCTATCTATCTATCTATCTATCTATCTATCTATCTATCTATCTATCTATCTATCTATCTATCTATCTATCTATCTATCTATCTATCTATCTATCTATCTATCTATCTATCTATCTATCTATCTATCTATCTATCTATCTATCTATCTATCTATCTATCTATCTATCTATCTATCTATCTATCTATCTATCTATCTATCTATCTATCTATCTATCTATCTATCTATCTATCTATCTATCTATCTATCTATCTATCTATCTATCTATCTATCTATCTATCTATCTATCTATCTATCTATCTATCTATCTATCTATCTATCTATCTATCTATCTATCTATCTATCTATCTATCTATCTATCTATCTATCTATCTATCTATCTATCTATCTATCTATCTATCTATCTATCTATCTATCTATCTATCTATCTATCTATCTATCTATCTATCTATCTATCTATCTATCTATCTATCTATCTATCTATCTATCTATCTATCTATCTATCTATCTATCTATCTATCTATCTATCTATCTATCTATCTATCTATCTATCTATCTATCTATCTATCTATCTATCTATCTATCTATCTATCTATCTATCTATCTATCTATCTATCTATCTATCTATCTATCTATCTATCTATCTATCTATCTATCTATCTATCTATCTATCTATCTATCTATCTATCTATCTATCTATCTATCTATCTATCTATCTATCTATCTATCTATCTATCTATCTATCTATCTATCTATCTATCTATCTATCTATCTATCTATCTATCTATCTATCTATCTATCTATCTATCTATCTATCTATCTATCTATCTATCTATCTATCTATCTATCTATCTATCTATCTATCTATCTATCTATCTATCTATCTATCTATCTATCTATCTATCTATCTATCTATCTATCTATCTATCTATCTATCTATCTATCTATCTATCTATCTATCTATCTATCTATCTATCTATCTATCTATCTATCTATCTATCTATCTATCTCTATCTATCTATCTATCTATCTATCTATCTATCTATCTATCTATCTATCTATCTATCTATCTATCTATCTATCTATCTATCTATCTATCTATCTATCTATCTATCTATCTATCTATCTATCTATCTATCTATCTATCTATCTATCTATCTATCTATCTATCTATCTATCTATCTATCTATCTATCTATCTATCTATCTATCTATCTATCTATCTATCTATCTATCTATCTATCTATCTATCTATCTATCTATCTATCTATCTATCTATCTATCTATCTATCTATCTATCTATCTATCTATCTATCTATCTATCTATCTATCTATCTATCTATCTATCTATCTATCTATCTATCTATCTATCTATCTATCTATCTATCTATCTATCTATCTATCTATCTATCTATCTATCTATCTATCTATCTATCTATCTATCTATCTATCTATCTATCTATCTATCTATCTATCTATCTATCTATCTATCTATCTATCTATCTATCTATCTATCTATCTATCTATCTATCTATCTATCTATCTATCTATCTATCTATCTATCTATCTATCTATCTATCTATCTATCTATCTATCTATCTATCTATCTATCTATCTATCTATCTATCTATCTATCTATCTATCTATCTATCTATCTATCTATCTATCTATCTATCTATCTATCTATCTATCTATCTATCTATCTATCTATCTATCTATCTATCTATCTATCTATCTATCTATCTATCTATCTATCTATCTATCTATCTATCTATCTATCTATCTATCTATCTATCTATCTATCTATCTATCTATCTATCTATCTATCTATCTATCTATCTATCTATCTATCTATCTATCTATCTATCTATCTATCTATCTATCTATCTATCTATCTATCTATCTATCTATCTATCTATCTATCTATCTATCTATCTATCTATCTATCTATCTATCTATCTATCTATCTATCTATCTATCTATCTATCTATCTATCTATCTATCTATCTATCTATCTATCTATCTATCTATCTATATCTATCTATCTATCTATCTATCTATCTATCTATCTATCTATCTATCTATCTATCTATCTATCTATCTATCTATCTATCTATCTATCTATCTATCTATCTATCTATCTATCTATCTATCTATCTATCTATCTATCTATCTATCTATCTATCTATCTATCTATCTATCTATCTATCTATCTATCTATCTATCTATCTATCTATCTATCTATCTATCTATCTATCTATCTATCTATCTATCTATCTATCTATCTATCTATCTATCTATCTATCTATCTATCTATCTATCTATCTATCTATCTATCTATCTATCTATCTATCTATCTATCTATCTATCTATCTATCTATCTATCTATCTATCTATCTATCTATCTATCTATCTATCTATCTATCTATCTATCTATCTATCTATCTATCTATCTATCTACCTACCTATCTATCTACCTATCTATCTATCTACCTACCTACCTACCTATCCCACGATTTGCTGATTTACCGCAGCAAAATCCGTTGCTGACATACTAACATGTTTTCTTCGCGGACTGTACAAGTTATGTCACCGCACTGACTTTTCGAAATGTTCTCGCCGAACATATGTTTCCCGCGCGGAGGCTCGCTGGTGACTGCCGTGTGATCCCGCACACTCTATTATTTACAGGAACGGTCCTAAATAACTGGCGAGACGCTTGGTTAATTAATGACACCTTCCCTCCTTTTTCCCCCTCGCTAGCGACGGCTGATGTCACGGCTACTTTAAATGAGAAGGTCGCAAAAGCAGTTTCTGTACTTCGGCGTGTTTGCCGTGTTCCTTGCACTGGTACACTTTGCCCACTCACGTCCAGACCTGCCGCTCGCCTCGCTGTACGTGCCATTCAGTTATCCACGTTGTTTTTTTTTATTTAAATAAACATTGCACAATTTTTATGGGATAACTCGTTGTGTACTCATCAGAGGGCGTATTTTAGCATATCTGTATGTTTTATTCCTTAATTGGAAATTATATGTTACCATTATATAAATGCATTTCAAGTTATTTGTAACCAAAGGTCAAGATTTTATAGAGCATACATATGCATATTTAAGGAATTAATGCATATTTCAGCTTTTAGCGCATATAAAAGCATACGTTATTATTTTAGCAATATCGTGCTTAAATCAACAACAATAATAATAATAATAATAATAATAATAATAATAATAATAATAATTTATTTTAGCTGGCAGAGATAAGGCCGTAAGGTCTTCTCTTCCACTCAACCAGCAAAAAGTATACATACATATGTATGAACTTACGCCTACAAAGATTTTAACAATTTGATTTAGATAAGAGCTACATGTATACAAGAGTTATTTACGAATTAAACAACAGAATACTATGAAATATTAATTAAACACTGAAATACAAACTATGTATGTATTTATTCACACTGCAATGGGTATATACCCGGTGGCAGTGGTAACTAATTACACTCAATAATGACAATAATAAATTTGTTAATAATAATACCAATAATTAATATAAATAATTAATACTAACAATAATAATAATAATAATAATAATAATAATAATAATAATAATAATAATAATAATAATAGGGAATATCCTAAATTAAATGAAGCACGATCACTTAAAATAACATTTAAAATAAATCTAATATGTATCTTAAATCTAAGTTCGAACTAAAACCTACGAGTATGATATGTTCATATCTGCACAAGTACCTTTCCACATTACACTCATTTCGCTGTCAACTCACTCACTGCACTGGAACTACGACACATTTCACTGATTCTATCCTGAATTCACTAACACTTCAAAAACATTTCACTGTTCAAATACTTTGCACTGCCACTATAAACTATAAAGCTTCCCTGACAGGAACACGTTTCACTGACACAACACACTTCACTGACACAATATAATTCTTCACTGATACAACACTTCAATAACAAAATATCATTTACATCCTTTACATACTGTGTATAATTATCGTCTATTAGTAAAGTCCTTAAGCCTATTTTTAAATACGTTTTTGGTTGTTGGTAAAGCCTTTAGTAAGTCTGCAGGTAAACTATGTAGCAGAATTAAGCTAAAATACATAGAATGTTAATATATTTCAAATAATGTTAGATAATAGAAAGAGATTATTATGAGAAGTTTGAAAATACGGCACTATCAGGATACATGTCTAAAGGAAGGAGTAACAATGAAGACAGTGATAGTTTAAGTCAGTATGATTGAAGTGAAATGCTAAGAAGGTTACCTTTTAAGCTGTTTTTAAAAGTGTTTATTGTCTTGCAGCCCCTAATACTTTGTGACAGGGAATTCGATTGTCGCGAGGTGGATACTGTAGAAGATGATCAACAGGGAAGGGATTTATATGTAAATACATATTTACTTATAAAGCTAATATAATTTATATTTTGCATTATCTTTATGTTTCACAATGTGTAGGGTTGAAAAATCCTATTTTTATTTTCCATATTTTTCCATATTTTAGAGTTTAGTACATATTTTCGTTAATTTCCATATATTTTCCATATTTCATATAAAACAGTCCATATTATATTAGGTTTAACAATAAAACAAAACAAAATTCCATTAACTTTTAAAAATACATTTCAACAATAGAGATTTAAACACATGTTCAGTAATCCCTTTAACATCAGAGTTATTTGAAAATTAGCAGTCCTATCAACAATGGGAAAGTAAGTTACAAAACTGTATTAATTTAATTTAAAATTTTTAACAGACTTCAGTTGTGCAGCTCAACAGTTAAATGCCAGTCAGAGTACACATAGGTTCAGTTTTGTAAATCATACTATAAAGACGGTAAATATGCCAAAAGTACGTCATTCAGTCAATTTAAAATCAAAACTAACAAGTTACATTTCAGAATTTAAAGAAGATGGTTTATCAACTGACAATAAAATATTATTTTGTAATTTGTGTCAGTGTGCAGTATCATCTACACAAAAGTTCCTGGTGCAACAACACATTACAACTAGTAAACATCAGGCCAACAAACAACTAAATTCCAAGCAGAGACAATTGTTTTTAACACAACCAACAACATCGAATATAAGATCTGAGTTTAACATCATTTTTACATAGTCATTTTTTTATAATTTTAAGTCCATATTTAATTCCATATTTTGGTAAAAATCCATATTTAATTCCATATTTTGGTAAAAATAACTACATATATATTTACATATTTCATATATTTTTAGTCCATATAAATCCGTTCCCTGATGATCAATAACGAGATGTTCTATGAAGAGGTATACTTAACGCGCAACAGATAAGTGATCTGGTATTTACGTCGTGATTAGAGTATAGATAAGAGAAGCGAGACGAAAGGTAATTTGGTGTTGAAGTGTGCAGATTTCGAAAAGTAAAGACAAAGAGTGTAAAGTTCTACGTTCTTTAAGTCGGAGCCACGAAAGACTTGAGAAGGACGGTGATGTGTGATCATATCGTCGGATGTTGCATACGTATCTGATGCACATATTCTGAACTCGCTGTAACTTTACTGACAGTTCAGAACTTAGGTCACTTAACAAAACGTTACAATAATCGAAAGTGCGGCATTACTAGGGTTTGTACTAGGGTAAGCTTTAGTTGCTGGGGCAAGAAGTTTCCCCAACCATAAGGCAAATGCCGGGTAATCTTTTGGCGAATCCTCGGGCCTCACATCATCTCACTACAGCTCGCCAAAATATTGTTAAAAGATTGTAAAATATTGTAGAAAATTACAAAAATGTAAAACTATAAAAATTGTTAAATATTGCAAAAACTGTAAAAATTTGTAAAAATTGTAAAAAAATTGTAAAAATTTTAATTGTAATATTGTAAAATGTTTTGTCTTGTTCCGCATCTTAAATCTTCATTGCTCATGTAAGATCTATGAAATATAATAAATGAAATGAAATGAAATGCCGAAGTACTCGGAGAAGACCTGTTCCACAATCGTTTCGCCTCCCAAAAATCTCACATCATCTGCTAGGCATCGAACTCAAGTCCTCTTTCGTGAGAAGTAGTCTCACTGACTGTGTGATACGGTTGAGCGGTCATAACACACGGCAGTTAGTGTTAATTACATCAATTTATTTAAAATGGAAGGCGAAACCGATATTAACGATGCAATGACAAACACAAATTACCTGAGAGCTGATGAAAACGAAGCTAATTAGCACAAAATGTCGGAATATTGATGACAGCTCTGATGTACATAATTATCACAACGTGTCGATGATTGGGATCCCAGGTGTTATCCAGCAATTAACTTCTAAAATAACTTTCTTTTATTCCATGATATTTTGGAAGTGCGGGCATAATTAGTTGTCCTAAAATAATATTTTTCTTTTCAGCGGTGGTTCCTTTAATTCTTGCTCAATAAATTGACTTTAAACATCTTGCTGACCGTTCCGCTAGCTAATTGATTAATATGCTTTCAGCTAGTTTCGAGTTTCATGAATGCGGACTTTTAAGGACGATAAAATCCACAACATAACTTCCTTCGAAAGAGAATTAAAAAGAACTGGGCCTCGTCTTGTAGGTTTAGGATAAGTAATAAGAACACTGTCTCTGAATGGGAAAATTCTACGCAAAATTTACCGCCAATTTCACAACCAAGTATAAATTTGACAGTATTAGACTTGTCCCACTCTCCATCCATCCATCCATCCATTAAACATCCCTACTTGTTCTGGACAGTTTTTTTTTCGATACTAGCAAACAGGGCAAGAACGATAATATGTCGCATGTTGGCAAGAGAAAACACGTTTAAAAGTTTTGATTCCAGTTATAAAATCGCAAATAAATTACACAAGGTACTACACATCTTGGCAAGAGAAAATACGTTTAAAAGTTTTGATTCCAGTTAAAAAATCACAAATAAATTACACAAGGTACTACACATCTTGGCAAGAGAAAATACGTTTAAAAGTTTTGATTCCAGTTATGAAATCACAAATAAATTAGACAAGGTAATACACATCTTGGCAAGAGAAAAACGTTTAAAAGTTTTGATTCCAGTTATAAAATCACAAATAAATTACAAAAGGTAATACACATCTTGGCAAGAGAAACTACGTTTAAAAGTTTTGATTCCAGTCATAAAATCACAAATAAATTACACAAGGTAATACACATCTTGGCAAGAGAAAACACGTTTAAAAGTTTTGATTCCAGTTATAAAATCACAAATAAATTACACAAGGTAATACACATCTTGGCAAGAGAAAACACGTTTAAAAGTTTTGATTCCAGTTATAAAATCACAAATAAATTACACAAGGTAATACACATCTTGGCAAGAGAAAACACGTTTAAAAGTTTTGATTCCAGTTATGAAATCACAAATAAATTACACAAGGTAATACACATCTTGGCAAGAGAAAACACGTTTAAAAAAGTTTTGATTTAAAAGTTTTGATTCCAGAAATCACAAATAAATTATACAAGGTAATACACATCTTGTTTAAAAGTTTTGCAGTTATAAAAAGAGAAAACATCTTGGCAAGAGAAAACACGTTTAAAAGTTTTGATTCCAGTTATGAAATCACAAATAAATTACACAAGGTAATACACATCTTGGCAAGAGAAAACACGTTTAAAAGTTTTGATTCCAGTTATGAAATCACAAATAAATTACACAAGGTAATACACATCTTGGCAAGAGAAAACACGTTTAAAAGTTTTGATTCCAGTTATAAAATCACAAATAAATTACACAAGGTAATACACATCTTGGCAAGAGAAAATACGTTTAAAAGTTTTGATTCCAGTTATAAAATCACAAATAAATTACACAAGGTAATACACATCTTGGCAAGAGAAAACACGTTTAAAAGTTTTGATTCCAGTTATAAAATCACAAATAAATTACACAAGGTAATACACATCTTGGCAAGAGAAAACACGTTTAAAAGTTTTGATTCCAGTTATGAAATCACAAATAAATTACACAAGGTAATACACATCTTGGCAAGAGAAAACACGTTTAAAAGTTTTGATTCCAGTTATAAAATCACAAATAAATTACACAAGGTAATACACATCTTGGCAAGAGAAAACACGTTTAAAAGTTTTGATTCCAGTTATAAAATCACAAATAAATTACGCAAGGTAATACAAACAGTCAGTTACTTAAAATTAAATGTACAGTCAAACTACACATTTTGATTCATGTAACTTCCAATTTTAAAGAAAATTGTCAGTTATTACGATGTTCTCGGAAATAATATGAAGAAAATTGGAGTTGGAACAGGATAATTTTTTAGTTTTTACTTTATTATTAAAAATTACACGATGAAAATGTCATGCTAATTGTAAATTAAAGTGCTGGCGTGTCTTCCTCACGGTAATCAACGAATAACTGACCAAATGGTGCAATTCTTGAAAGGAAACAGTGATTAAAATATTTACCATGATGATTTTTTATTTTGTTATTTAACGACCCTATATCAACTATTTATTAGGCTATTAATTAGCGTCGATGGAAATGTTGACAGCGCGATGAAGCCGAGGATTCGCTAGGGACTATCTGACATTCGCCCTGTAGTTGGGAAAAACCTCGGAAAATATCCAACCAGATAATCGTCCAAGCGGGAATCGAACTCATATCCAAATGGAGCTAAGGGTCAGCAGACAAAAGCGCTACCGCCTGAGATACGTCTGTGGAATGATGATGATGATGATGATTATGATGATGATAATAATAATAATAATAATAATAATAATAATAATAATAATAATAATAATAAAGGGACAATATATTTACCTCCATTCTGACAACTTCGCAGTTAAAAAAATTATAGGAATATAAAACAATAAAGCTTTCAAAATATTATTATTCTAGTATATTATGGGATTGTTAAATCATCAAAGTAAAAGCAATATACTAATAGTCCTTCACCCAAAATCTCTAGAAAATAAATGCAAAGACGCATTTTAATTTGCAAGAAAACAATCACAAACCGACAGTTTCTTTATAAACCACTGAGTTCCCTTTGAATCTTGGAAATATTTGTTGTAGCAATTTCATCTCGAAGGCCTCTCACAATATACTTCGTTGTTATTATCAACCTTGCTGCAAAGTGCGTGGGATAAATTCAACAGAGATTTAATGTAAGCAGTTTCGTTGCCTGACGTCTGAAGAGGATGACGTGAAACTCTAACGCAAAGACAGATTTCGCGAGCTTAGAAATTGTGTAAATCTTACTTCATGGTCAGAAAAACAGAGCTTTTGTTTTGCACTCTTACAGTTTTGAACTGCAACGCATTTCTTCAAAGGTCAGACCTATTTCAAAAGAATGACAATGGAATAAAGATAGGGTTGTATGCTGAATCCTATTCTCTCACTGCACAAGTTCAAGATGTGCTTCTGGATCTTCCGATTATACAGGGAGAACCGTAAGTAAAGTAATTAATTTCAGGGGTTATTCTTTGAGATATACTTACTTGCTTATTTACTGGCTTTTAAGGAACCCGGAGGTTCATTGCCGCCTTCACATAAGCCCGCCATTGGTCCCTATCCTGAGCAACATTAATCCATTCTCTATCATCATATCCCATCTCCCTCAAATCCATTTCAGTATTATCTTCCCATCTACGTCTCGGCCTCCCGAAAGGTCTTTTTCCCTCCGGTCTCCCAACTAACACTCTATATGCATTTCTGGATTCACCCATGCGTGCTACATGCCCTGCCCATCTCAAACGTCTGGATTTAATGTTCCTAATTATGTCAGGTGAAGAATACAATGCGTGCAGTTCTGCGTTGTGTAACTTTCTCCATTCTCCTGTAACTTCATCCCTCTTAGCCCCAAATATTTTCCTAAGGACCTTATTCTCAAACACTCGTAACCTATGTTCCTCTCTCAAAGTGAGAGTCCAAGTTTCACAATCATAAAGAACAACCGGTAACACAACTGTTTTATAAATTCTAACTTTCAGATTTTTTGACAGCAGACTGGATGACAAAGGCTTCTCAACCGAATAATAACAGGCATTTCCCATATTTATTCTGTGTTTAATTTCCCCCCGAGTATCATTTATATTTGTTACTGTTGCTCCAAGATATTTGAACTTCTCCACCTCTTCAAAAGATACATTTCCAATTTTTATATTTCCATTTCCTACAATATTCCCGTCACGAGTCATAATCATATACTTTGTCTTTTCGGGATTTACTTCCAAACATTCTGATATTTGAAACAAAAAAAGTTTAATACAATTTTGCTCGTCTCTGCTTCCTTTTCCAGATAAAAATTTATGTGAAACTTTCATAGCGTGTTTTTGGGAATACCATTCCCAATATGCTCAGTCAATTTAAGAGAGCAGTATATTATGATAATAAATTATTGAAAGAATTTTGGTTTTGTCCTTTAAATGTGATCCGAACAAATGTAACATCGAAAAACTTCTCTGCAGAATTAAAAATAACATTTGTTCGGTTCAAATTTCTGCACATTTAAAGGACAAAACTAAAATTCTTTCAATCATTTATTATCAAAATACACTGCTCTCTTAAATTGACTCACAATCAGGATATTGGAAATTAAATCAATGACTTACCCAAAACACGCTCTGAAATGTTTCATATAAAACATTTTTTACCTCGAAAAGGAAGAAAAATCGAGCAAAATTATGACACTTTTTTGTTTGAAATGTCGGAAAGAATAACCCCCTGAAATTAATGACATTACTTACGGTTCTGCCTATACAATAGTAGTAGTAGAAGATTTATTTTGCCTGGGAGAGTTAAGGCCATAAGGCCTTCTCTTCCACTGAACCAGGTTTCAATAATATACAAGAAATACAAAATTAGATTACAAAACAACACAAAAGATGATACCTTAAAAATTACATAAAATATAGTAAAAATTACATATAGTTAAGATCAGTTACATAATATAAAATTACAAATAGTCAAGATCGGTTACATAATATAAAATTACAAATAGTCAAGATCGGTTACATAATATAGGGACAATATAAAATAAGGTAGAAAATTACACATAATCATAATCAGTTACATAACATAGGGGAAACACACACACGCACGCACGCACACACACAATTTATCAACATTAATACTAAATAACCTGTAATCTGTATTCTGTACCTAATAGATATTCTTTATTTTCACGTTTCGGTACAATTTATGACATAACTATGAGATTTATGTGAGAAATATAATTACTGTAACATGAGCACATCATGGCCTATTAGAAAATAATTACAATCAAGCACTGCAAGGCTTATTCTTTACAGTTGTATTAGGAATTTATTTTACCGTCCTACAAGCTTATGACTATATAGAAGCACCTTTTACCATTGCAGATTCTGTAAGTGCTCGAGATAAATTCGACGATTAATTCACTTGAGACACAGTATATAGTTAATATATTAATAGGAGAACACATTTGGGTTACAAGACATAAAATGTTGATTAGCAAAGTCGTACTGAATGGCATACAAATACAAATGATTAAGTAATATATTAAGATAATAAAAAAAAGGAAAAGAAAAAAAAGAGAGGAGAAAAAATAACAACTTGGTCATTTAAGACTATTTAGGAACTTCCGTAAGAGTCTAGTTCTGTTCAATAAAACATTTCTAAGTAGAGTCAACTTAAAAGATTTTAGACTCCGACTGCTCCTGATTTCCTGTGACAAGGAATTCCAGGAACGGGCTGTGTGTATTGTGAAGGAAGCAGAGTAGAGAGATGTTTGAGGATGTGGAATTGATAGAACAAGGTTATGCTGTGAACGTGTATCACGGTTGTGGTGGGATGCTAAAAGTGTGAAGCGAGGAACTAGGTAAATAGGTGTGGAATTATTTAAAATCTGATACAGCAAACAGAGTGAATGAACTGAACGCCTCTCCCGTAAACGAAGCCAAGATAATTATTGAAAGAAATACTCGGAGACATGATACGAACACAGGCATTATGAACACGCTGAAGCCTCAATGACAATTCAACACTAAGATCACTATACAAAATGTCGCAATAGTCAAAGTAAGGCATCACCAAAGTAACATACGAGGTACTGAAAAATAATTTAATATTTCAATAACAGATAAATCGCATGCTCAGGACTGCGAGTCATTATCGTTTTCGTCATAATCATCATCTTTATCATCTTTATCGTCTCTACCATTATCATATTTTCATCATCTTCTTCAATATATTCATCCAACTTAAATAATTAAGCTATTCAACTCGTTCCACACTCCTGTGACAATTATGATCCATTAGACGTTCTGAATTAGTTCAAATAGTTGGACTCCTGATGGTCAGCACGGCAGAAAGATGCTGCTGAAGACATTACAGAGTAAACACGAAAGGAGTGACACACGCCCTGTCAAACAAGGGAGTGATATAGCTCCACATTCCTGCCGCTAATCAGTCCCGATTTCGCTGGTACGCTATCAATTTTGCCTGCCATAGCGAAGGAAAAGGGTCTGGTCAATTAAAAACGTATTTATTACCCTATTAAGAGCAAGAATTTAAAATACGTGACCTACTTTTTAACTGGCCAATTAGTCAAGAAAATGAGGCAATGTGTTCGAGGTTTCGTTCTACCGTTCTTGTGAATTATAATGACACTGAAACAACAGTTGTGGGTATGCGTGAGTAAGAAAAATTCCTTACTTATCAGATCCCAAGTGCGAGCGCGTGGTTTATATCAGTCAGACAACTGATTTGATACCGAGGACGGGGCACAACTTGACACGCTCCGTCTGCTCTCCCTTGAGGCTAATACAAATCCCTTGGGACGAGCGGCATCTGTGAAAGTTTCCTGTACCAGAGTTCAACGTCTCGAGCTCGCAAGATTCACAGAAACACCTACGAGAGTTATGTTTCAGTATCCTTACATTCATTTACAACAACTCTAGCTATGGATTCCGGATCAGAAATTAAACTGAATGCATTGAGTCCCTGAACGTAGTGACTTATGACTCAGGATTCTGAAACTAAAGTTGAAGTTCCTCAATAACCACAAAAAAGTATCAGCTAAAATTCACATTAGACAGTTTTATAAATTGTAATCAAGTGTTCCTCAAATTGTAATCACTATTTTTCATATACTATTATAACGAATTTTCTATTTAGGCATTTCAGTGACAAAGTTGGAACACAATTAAAACAGATTCGCACTAGGCAAGTAATACAAAGTAATGCTAGTGCCTCCATTATGGCCTATATCGGAAATGAAATTTCAACTTAAGGAAAAAGTTTAAACGAGACTATAAAAGCGACAGAATTTATATTTATAAGATGAACAAAGGCATACGAAGTACTGGATAGGAACAGAATTTACATTTCTAAGACGAAGACATACAAAATATTGGATATGAACAGAATTTACAGTTTTGAGACGAACAAAGACATACGAAGTAGTTGATATGAACAGAATTTACATTTATAAGATGAACAAAGACATACAAAGTACTGGATAGGAACAGAATTTACATTTCTGAGATGAACAAAGACATACGAAGTACTGGATATGAACAGAATTTACATTTATAAGATGAACAAAGACATACGAAGTACTGGATAGGAACAGAATTTACATTTTGAGACGAACAAAGACATACAAAGTACGGGATATGAACAGAATCTATATTTATAAGATGAACAAAGACATACGAAGTACTGGATAGGAACAGAATTTACATTTTTGAGACGAACAAATACATACGAAGTACTGGATATGAAAAGAATTTAAATTTCTGAAACGAACAAAAGCATACGAAGTAGGCTACTGGATATGAACAGAATTTACATTTCTGAGATGAACAAAGACCTACAAAGTACTGGATATGAACAGAATTTACATTTCTGAAATGAACAAAGGCATACGAAGTAGGCTACTGGATATGAACAGTTACAATTTTGAGACGAACAAAGACATACGAAGTGCTGGATATCAACAGAATTTACATTTTAAGATGAACAAAGACCTACAAAGTACTGGATATGAACAGAATTTACATTTATGAAATGAACAGGGACATACGATGTAGGCTACTGGATATGAACAGTTACAATTCTGAGACGAACAAAGACATACGAAGTGCTGGATATCAACAGAATTTACATTTTTGAGATGAACAAAGACCTACAAAGTACTGGATATGAACAGAATTTACATTTCTGAAATGAACAAAGGCATACGAAGTAGGCTACTGGATATGAACAGAATTTACATTTCTGAAATGAACAAAGACATACAAGTACTGGATATGAACAGCCTTTACATTTCTGAGATGAACAAAGACCTACAAAGTACTGGATATGAACAGAATTTACATTTCTGAGATGAACAAAGAAATACAAAGTACTGGACATGAACAGAATTTACATTTCTGAGTTGAACAAAGAAATACAAAGTACTGGATATGAACAGAATTTACATTTCTGAGATGAACAAAGACATACGAAGTAGGCTACTGGATATGAACAGAATTTACATTTCTGAAATGAACAAAGACATACGAAGTAGGCTACTGGATATGAACAGAATTTACAATTCTGAGACGAACAAAGACATACGAAGTACTGAATATGAATAGAATTTTTTTCCTGAGATGAACAAAGACATACGAAGTACTGAGTAAAGTGTGGAAAGAAAAAACGTAAGCACTGTATAATTCAGATCATAGCATTGCTGCAGAGGTAACTGAAATTGTGGGATGCGAGGAGGAAATGAACTAGCAGTACTAGACATCTAGGGGCATATAGGAGTCATCTAAATCTAAATAAGTAGCTGTAAGCACTAGTTCAAGTTTTATTCCAGTTTCGGGGTTCAAATCCGGCTCAGGGCAACGGAAATCCTTAGAACAGCTGTAAAGGAAGTAAAGCTAGGAGGCTCGTATAGTAAAAGAATCCACGTGAAAATTTGAAGACGGCAAAATGGATGACGTATATGCATGTAAGTTTTTCCATCTGTAATACCATCCATCCAACAACGTTCGTATTTCGAGATGATCTCATAAGAAAATAATAAGCTGAGTGCTCATAATGGATAATGGAAAAATAATGGAATAATTGCACAGAAATGAGTACTCCAATGAAACTTTTAACAATGGTGCCTTTCTCTAACTAGGTTTATCGGAATATGAAAATAGATCTCTTGCATAAAAGCTGTTCGGCTAACGTGCCAAACCATGTTATACCATCATTATATTTTTATCTACGTACTAATGTATCTAGTAAAAAAAAATGGCTCTCTCAGTAACATGGACGAGTGCGTGAGTGTACGGTGAGTTGGTCCAAAGAA
Organism: Periplaneta americana; assembly: GCA_025594305.2. Lineage (NCBI taxonomy): Eukaryota > Metazoa > Arthropoda > Insecta > Blattodea > Blattidae > Periplaneta > Periplaneta americana. The sequence goes on along the minus strand of JAJSOF020000015.1, from coordinate 134,570,690 downwards.
TTATTCAACAGTGTTACGTGTATTCTTGGCAGTGATTTTATATACTAGTCTTTTACATACAAGAATATAACATTTACTTCTGTAAGGATGAAAAATACCGTCCCACATATGCCTGTGACCCGGTTTTACGAACTAGATAAGTCAGAAAACGAGGATCAGCTTAATGAAGAAGTTGTTGACGATATGTCTTATTGCACACCGCACTAATGTAGATGTCTAGAATTTGGCAGAAGTGCATCGAACATGTCTGTTCTCGTAGTAACCTTCGCCGTTGGAACACGATGAAAGCATTGCAAGAGAGTTACTCACGATGTCGCGTAACGGGTCACCACCAGGAGCTGAATCTTGTGCCCTGGCCTTCACTGTGTTTGTATTGCAGCTTTTAGCACTACTTGGCCCCCAGAGTGGAGATCAGGGCGTCGCTGTCAGGAGCATTCTGAGTTCCTTTTAACTTCTCGTTGCTAGAAGATGCATGTGCGCTCTAACCTACATAATTACATTGTGTACTTTCGAAGCGGAACACGTAAATATTCAGTGTTAAACGACCTTCACAATCTGCTAATGTTTACACTTCACGTGCTGTTGGATAAGGTCCAGGTTTACCGAAGTGCATTTCTTTCTACCAGAATTTAAATTGCCACATTGAGATAATGCTCTTCACAGCGCCATCACAAATAAATTATACTCTGAAATAATTATACACTGGGGTTCGTAAAATTTTGTAAGAGGTTCGCCGAAATGTTTCCCTTATGGCGGATTTTGAAGTTATTGTTTCTATTATTTATTGCAGTATTATTATGAAAGTTCCGACGAAGTTGAGAAAGAATTAGATGTTAATAGCGTGTGGGAAAATATCAGAGATAGTATCAAAATTGCAGCTGAGCAGACCATAGGTTATTATGAAACTAAGAAAAAGAAACCGTGGTTTCATGAAGATTGTTGCATGGTAGTAGAAAGAAGGAAACAGGCAAAATTCAAATTCTTACAGGATCCAGATGAGGAGAAGAGAGATAATTATTTCAATGAAAGATGGGAAGCAAGTCGTACACTTAGGAATAAAAAGAGAGATTACTTGAAGGAAAAACTGAATGAGGTAGAAACAAATAGTAAGAATAAAAACATTCGAGATTTATATAAGGGTATAAAGGAATTTAAGAACGGATATCAGCCAAGGGTAAACGTGATCAAGGATGAGGATGGTGACTTGGTTGCAGACTCTCCATCAATCCTAAACAGATGGAAAAACTATTTTGCGCAACTGTAATAAATGTAGGCCAAATAGAAATGATCGGGACGAAATTGAAATACAAACTGCTGAGCCATTTATACCGGAACCCACGCTTTCAGAAGTCGAAATTGCGATTGAAAAAGTACAAGTCTCCAGGTATCGATCAAATTCCAGCAGAATTAATACAAGAGGGTGGAAGTGCATTATATAGCGAAATTTATAAACTTGTACTTGCTATTTGGGAAAAGGAAATTGTACCAGAACAATGGAAGGAGTCCACAATTGTACCTATTTTTAAAAAGGGGGACAAAACCAACTGTGGTAATTTTCGAGGAATATCACTTTTGTTGACGTCGTACAAAATTTTGTCCAATATTCTTTTGAGAAGATTAACCCCATATATAGATGAAATTATTGGGGATCATCAGTGTGGTTTAGGCGTAATAGATCAACTATCAACCAGATATTTTGTATTCGACATATAATGGAGAAAAAACGGGAGTGTAAGGGTATAGTGCATCAGTTATTCATAGATTTCAAAAAGGCATATGACTCGGTTAAGAGAGAAGTTTTATAAGATATTCTTATTGAATTTGGTATTCCCAAGAAACTAGTTCGATTAATTAAAATGTGTCTCAGTGAAACATACAGCAGAGTTCGTATAGGTCAGTTTCTGTCAGATGCGTTTCCAATTCACTGTGGGCTAAAGCAAGGAGATGCACTATCACCTTTATTTTTTAACTTTGCTCTAGAGTATGCCATTGGGAAAGTCCAGGATAACAGAGAGGGTTTGGACTTGAACGGGTTACATCAGCTGCTTGTCGATGCGGATGATGTGAATATGTTAGGAGAAAATCCACAAACGATTAGGAAAACACGGGAATTTTACTTGAAGCAAGTAAATAGATAGAGTTGGAAGTAAATCCCGAAAAGACAAAGTATATGATTATGTCTCGTGATCAGAATATTGTAAGAAATGGAACTATAAAAGTTGGAGATTTATCCTTCGAACAGGTGGAAAAATTCAAATATCTTGGAGCAACAGTAACAAATATAAATGACACTCAAGAGGAAATTAAACGCAGAATAAATATGGGAAATGCCTGTTATTATTCGGTTGAGAAGCTTTTGTCATCTAGTCTGCTGTCAAAAAATCTGAAAGTTAGAATTTATAAAACAGTTATATTACCGGTTGTTCTTTATGGTTGTGAAACTTGGACTCTCACTTTGAGAGAGGAACATAGGTTAAGGGTACTTGAGAATAAGGTGCTTAGGAAAATATTTGGGGCTAAGAGGGATGAAGTTAGAGGAGAATGGAGAAAGTTACACAACACAGAACTGCACGCATTGTATTTATCACCTGACATAATTAGGAACATTAAATCCAGACGTTTGAGATGGGCAGGGCATTTAGCACGTATGGGCGAATCCAGAGTGTTAGTTGGGAGACCGGAGGAAAAAAGACCTTTGGGGAGGCCGAGACGTAGATGGGAGGATAATATTAAAATGGATTTGAGGGAGGTGGAATATGATGATAGAAAGTGGATTAATATTACACAGGATAGGGACCGATAGCGGGCTTATGTGAGGGCGGCAATGAACCTGCGGGTTCCTTAAAAACCATTTGTCAGTAAGTAAACTTGTTCTCTGGAAAAAAAGACCAATAAAATGCTCCAATAAAATAATAGTACATTATGCAACGAGCCTATTATGATAGTAATTAAGAAGCGAGTTTCATAATTTTCATACGAGCTTCTTAATTGCCATTATAGGCGAGTTTCATACGAATTTTTATGCTCGACCATATTTCTAACTTGAAATTATTCATTTTATTTGTATCTAACTGACCTTGAGCAATACCTCGTAAATTGTGAGATGTGCGCAGAGGCTAAAGTATTGATTTTTTCCGAGGAACAGATGTCCACATTGACCTTGATAGCCTATAAGAACCTACAGAGTAAACTAAATATTAACTTTGATAAAACATTGAAATTAAGTTAGACATTGAAAAACGAGATGACAAATTGAATTTATTTGAATATTATTTACAATTAACGCTAATTATTACAGTAACAGAACATAACCTTCTGCGACAGTATTGGATGTCCAGCCTCCGTGACTTTTCGCTAATTCTCTTTCGATTGCATATCCGAGAATAATCGATACTTGGGGTTTTGTAACGGTACAAAGCTGACTTGTCATTGGCTGAGGTTTTATAACGGTACAAAGCTGACTTGTCATTGGCTGAACACCTGTACTTTAATGAGTAGGTGTACTTTAATGACATGCATTAAAGGACTGCTACCAGGTGTATAATTACTACATTTCGGCATGGTCGAGCATAAATATATTGTGACAGCGACGTGAGATTCGAACTCACGACCAGCGTCCCGCAAGAGAGAAGATCGCGCGGAGCACTTTGTGATGGCGCGCGGCGAAGAGGGGAAAGGGCCAACACGGCGAGAGAGTGGAGCGAGTCTGCGCGCGCAGCTGCTACTTAACGCAGTGAATGTGGAACGACCTTCTCGACTATTCCAGAAGTCCGTCGAAGTGGAGATATCGAGATAATTCTCTACATACCTGTAGAAATTTTTCGCAACTATGATTTTGCTATAAAAGAAGAAGCGCCAGCGAACTCGAGCAGTTTCAGTTTTAGAGTTTTCAGTTATTCAGTCAGTGAGTAAGCCAGAGCAAGCAAGCCAGCCGGAGTTCGACTCGAGTGTGCGTCCGCATCTGCGTCAGCATCCGAAGGCCTGAGTTCGAGTGCAGTGGACCGCAGTTGGAGGGACCTGAGTTCGAGTGCAGTGGACCGCAGTTGGAGGGACCCGAGTTCGAGTACAGTGAACTGTCTCTGAAGGTCTGTGGTTCGAGATACTGTGAACTCGAGTGACTGAGATAGAAGAACTGTGAACTGAGAACTGGTAGTTCTGATTTGTAAATAGTGCTTTGTAAATATTAGTTAAGATTAACAGTTCATTGTTGTGCGTAATAGTCCAAGTAAATTGTCATTGTCGTCGGTGGAGTGTTATAACAAATACTGTGTTGAGTGAAGATCCAATTGTTGACGAGAGCGTTTAAGGTGAATTGTAGAAAGGAATTATTGTTGTGACGAATAAATTACATTGTTGTTACTAATAAAATTCACAATATTTACAACACCATTAAAGCCAGAATGCATTATTCAACAAAACCTTGTAGACAAATACTATTGTAACAGTATGCAAATTATTTTTATAAAAAGTGCATTCAAATCGCAATTAAATAAAAATAAATCTTTCAATCATTGTATCCTCGAAACATGCCTTTTGCTTATGGGGCCTTTCTCCGCCTATCGCCTAATTTTTTGATTCTATAATGTTGCTATTTTTATGTACTATTGGCAACAATGACTGTCATCTTCGCCATCTATTCATAGTAGTAATAACTAAAAAGCCACACTTACACGAACAAATTATAGATTAGTAGAGTCGAGTATCTTTCAACGATACTTAGAACGAAGACTTAGCAACGTCTGTCAATTAAAAATTCCACTTTTCTTTATTCCAACAATGATCCATTTGTCTCCCGACTCTAGCGCAATACTGTTTACTGGTTTCTTGTGCTTGCCTACTTTATTTCATCTGGGCCATTCTAAAATTTCTGTATCCTGTGCAATATCTTTCTCGGGAAGCTGATTCTAACAACTTACATTTAATAACTCCGGGATATGAATCTTGAGTCTGCGGCATGGAAAGCGGATATTAATTATATTTATCGTTGGCAGTAGACAACTTAAGTAAATCTTCCCTGTTTTAAATATTACACTATCAAGAAAATAAAAAAGGTACATGAAATATGAACCAAATGTCTAACAAGAGTTGAGTATGACAGTCCAACAAAACTGTAATAACTCATGTGTAACTTACCAAACGACATTTTCCGCGTTTAATAACCTCTCTCTGACACGCCGGTATTCAAATTCAGCAGAAGTGAGACCCGTGTAATCATTCACGACTGGTCTACATTATATATTCAGAAGTTACCGTGCATGTGATTTTAGATACAGTATTGATAATCTATTACGTTACAACTCGCCAAGAAATTGTATAACGCTTGACTTGTTCCACATCTTACAGCTTCAATGTTGATGTAAGGTCTATGGCAGTGATGTCAAAGCAAGCGCATTATTCTAACCTTGAATTCGTGCTCGGGCATCAAGCGCTACGTATGGAAGGAGGAAGAGTTACGTACATAAATAAAAAAATAGGTTGCAACCGCCAAATTACTCTTCAAGAAACGGCCACGCATATAAATTGAGGGAAAGAAGACAGAGGACGGACACTGGAAAGTTTTCTTTTCTCAATCGTACTATCAGGGACTGGAATGCTTTACCTGCAGACTTACTAAAGGCTTTACCAACAACCAAAAACGTATTTAAAAATAGGCTTAAGGACTTTACTAATAGACGATAACTATACACAGTATGTAAAGGATGTAAATGATATTTTGTTATTGAAGTGTTGTATCAGTGAAGAATTATGTTGTGTCAGTGAAGTGTGTTGTGTCAGTGAAACGTGTTCCTGTCAGAGAAGCTTTATAATTTATAGTGGCAGTGCAAAGTATTTGAACAGTGAAATGTTTTTGAAGTGTTAGTGAAATCAGGATAGAATCAGTGAAATGTGTCGTAGTTCCAGCGCAGTGAGTTGACAGCGAAATGAGTGTAATGTGGAAAGGTACTTGTGCAGATATGAACATATCATACTCGTGGGTTTTAGTTCGAACTTAGATTTAAGATATAAATTAATTTATTTTAAATGTTATTTTAAGTGATCGTGCTTCATTTAATTTAGGATATTCCCTATTATTATTATTATTATTATTATTATTATTATTATTATTATTATTATTATTATTATTATTATTATTAGTAGTAGTAGTAGTAGTAGTAGTAGTATTAATTGTTTTGTATTAATTATTGGTATTATTATTAAGTGTATTTTTAATTAATAAGTTTATTATTGCCATTATTGAGTGTAATTAGTTACCACTGCCACCGGGTATATACCAATTGCAGTGTGAATACATACATACAAATAAGCAGCTTGTTGGATTAAGAAAACAGTGGTGCACAAACTTCAAGCGGAACGTGAAATTTTATGTCGTTATTTTTATATGGCTTCTTTTTATTTGATATTATCTATATTGCCTGTAAAACAAAAATACTAACAATTTCTTAATATTGTAGTTGTGTTTTAAATGTTAATAACACAATACAGAGTTAAAATGTAATATTAATATATATTATATTCCATAGTAGTACAACTGTACTGTATTAAATGAATGAAACACGTCATTCATAAAGAAAGTGATATCCTCAAAAAGAGATTGAGTATGACATAATAAGTTGGAATTTATATTGATAATATTTTTAGCGTTATAAAAGTAATCAATAAACTAATCAAAACAATATTGTAGTACAAAGAAAGGTTACCTAGGAATATGTTTTAGCAATAACTAATAGGCTATTCCATAACAAAACTCTTATTGCATTATGCTTTTAAGGTGATATTGGTGCGCAGCTTCCTATCATCAGAATATTAAATTATTTCCTATAAATCTGCTGAAGCTATAGAGCAGACGTTGTTACAACACATTGGAACTTAACTTTTGTTTATGATATAACAGTAGGTGCTTTGTTAATTCATTTCCTTAGAAACATTTTCCATGCGAATATTTTTAAAATTTCCAATATCTTCAGTAATACGTATTTAAGATATATTAGATTTACGAAAACATTGTTTCACTATCTGTAAGACTACTAAACAAACGGGAAATTTCATTTTTCTATAAAGAAGTTGAGAAAATATTGCTTTTGAATAAGAAAACAAACTTGTGAAGAATGATCGTTAAAATTATAATTTACATTCTTATAATGGGCTTATACTTCTCAGATAAATCTAAAAATTAACATGGGTGCAATTTTAATAAGTTTTCTTCCCTTTATCCACTGAATCAGTGCTGGCCATCCCTGTACATAGCTCGACCAAGTGGCACATACTACCTCTTTCGTCTGTCTCTTTCCTTTCCGCTGTAAAGCGCTCAGGCTCTCCTGAGATCTAAAGCGCGCGCTTGCTCCTATGGGCATCAATTGACATGACTGGTCTACGCCGTTGACTGCTTGTGAGTGAATCAAGCGAAATTTCAAGACATCGGGAGTGGTCAACTCTCGAACGTCAAGCAGCCTTGAATCGTCAAATTTGTTTATACCAGATTGAACTTTTATGTGTTGTGTATAAACAATCTATTAACCTATTTGAAACATTATCTCTGCCTTTCAGTGTATAATAATCCGTTTCCCAATCTTTATTTAATTACTAGGCCCTTACTGAAGGCTAGGATTTTTTTTTCGTATGTTTGAGATCAAATGTACAATCTAAAGTAAAAAAAAAATATTAACGTTTTATTTAACGTTATGTTTTATGTTTCTTAGAAATTGAAATTTATTTTAGAATTATTTTCTATTTATATCACCATAGGTAATATTTGATGATAGAACCAGAACATTTTGATAATTGTGATACTGTTTTGTTTTATCTTTTTGTGTTAATTAAACATTTCTAATGTTATTTATATAAATGATGTATGTTATTCAAAGTCACGAAATCTTTCTACGCCGACAAAACGCTATTTCGAGAATGATGAGCGAGACTCGAAGCGCACGAGAATGACGAGACGAGATTCGAAAGACAAATGCAACGAACACAGCGAGCGAGAGCGGCAGTTAGTTTTGTTCATCTCTAGTTAACATTATTATCTTTCAGAGGAAAACAAAGCACCAAAAATCTTGCATATACAGTATATACAGGGACATCATTTTATTTTTACTAACATTTTTAATATTAACCTGGCTATATGGAGCAGTAGGTTGGGATCCGTACAGACAAAACCAAATCGATTCAATAGAAAAGGTCCAACGCAAGGCAGCAAAATATGTCAAAATGGGGAAGGGACATGGTGAGGAGATAGTAAAAGATTTAGGGTGGGAACTTCTCAAGTCAAGGCGACGAAAAACCAGACTCACCGCATTGTTCAAGGCACAAATGGGACACAAAGCATGGACCGATATCAATGCTAGATTAGCAACACCATCATACTTAGGAAGGACTGATCATATTAGGAAGTTTAAATGTAGAAAACAAAGAACGGACGTGGCAAAATTTTCCTTTGTTAACCGCACAATAGTAGACTGGATCAGCTTACCTGCGGCAATCTTTCAGGGTGGTCCTCTTAAAATCAATACATTTAAGGAAAGGTTGAGAAGATTAGACTGAAAATTTAATTGGAGGTGCAATGTAATTATTTAAGTTGTGTCATTTAATTAACTGAGTTGATATATAATTAATTAAGTTGATATGTAATTAATTAAGATGATATATAATTTAGTTGATATGTAAATAAATTAAGGTGATATGTAATTAATTAAGATGATATGTAATTAAGTTCGTATGTAATTAATTAAGGTGATATGTAATTACTTAAATTGGTAATAGGTGGGTGAAATAGAAATACTTATAAGTTAGATTTACTTTTTGCTTATCTTAGGCATTATCATAGAATAGTTTTTATTTATAGTCCTAGGTTTATTGCATCTACTATTTATAGATTTACGTTTATTTTATTTTATTTCATTTACGTTTATTTTATTTTATTTCATGTAATTGTAATTATTGTATATTATATATCACTACCACCGGGTGTATACCCAATTGTAATACATACATATCTTCGGATTAAAGGTCTAGAATCGGAAACACCGCTTGCTCCCCCTTCCAAGACTGGAGTTCGATGAGACTGGCGTAAAATACAAATCACTTTACTAGGTATATGAGGGAAGAAAAGTAGTTTATCCATTTATGTAAACTAGGAAATATCGCAATTTTGAGTTTGATAATTTTCATTAGGTTTTTGTTTAATCAAAATACAGTACAGTATTAACACTTAGTGTTTTTACTCACGAATTGAGCTATCCATTCGGATTTATTAATTATGCAGTGTATATTGTACTGTTACAACACATTAGCTACAATATAGAGAATTAAGTTAAATTGAAAAATAATCATAATATGGATATTTAAACACATTTTTGAAACTGGTGGCCGTTCATTTCGATACAGGCTTCAGTTCTTTTGTGCATATTATCGCACTATAGACTATTGTACCTAATTCCAATTACCAGTTTCGGCCTTCGTACTAGTAGGTGTTGAACTAACTCTATACCTACTCTATAAAAGAGTACCTTACGTACTGTAAATTTAATCTTCACTTCTGCCCGATCCGAAAAAATAAAATTACTCAGAAATGCTATCTACTGTCCGTCCAAGTGGTTTTGTCGCAGGGTCGTAGAAAGGGGGAGGGGAAATCACGTGACATTTAATTACTTAACGAGACCCTTTTATTTATTTTAAACAGTTGTATAATATTACGTAGACGTCCAAATCCTAAGAGAAATTAATGTTTTCAGAAAAGAGCTAAGACAGCCCAGCTACTAGACTTTACAGAGGGGCGAACAGAAGCAGGTGGGGGAAATCAGGATGCGATGTAGGCAAACGGACGACAGTGCCTGTGCGAAAATATGATTCAATATTGAAAGCTCTTTCGTCACTGGAAAACGCGAACATATTTCTGGAACGTACTATACTCACTCAGTACTGTATATGCGGCCTCGGTTCTGTATGGAGAACGGTTGGAAGTTTAGTAGTAGAGGGGGTGGGAGCGAAGTCATTCAAAAACTCAGGTACAATAAAAATTGAAGTAAAAATAAAAATTGATGTCCCTGTAGAACTTCAATCATAGTTTTCAATGTTGTTAAAATTTTAAAATCCTACTCCGTATACGGCCTTTGTTGTATTTTCATTTTAGATCTTCGTCAGCAGGGGAAGATGTGCTCCATTTCCCATACTGTAAGGCTAAGAAAGTGTACGAAAAAACTTGGCAGCAACACTGAATCACGCCTACGTCAAGACTCGAACCAGGTGCTTTCTAAGTCGTGAAGACTTACGTAACCAGATCTGCGTCGTGAGATGCAGGGATGTGAAATCCGAGCCGTGCTGGAAATACTGGACGTATATTTATGAGTTTATTCAGTAACTGTGTTGTACGAGTGGAATTATAAATAAGAGGATGGTTATGAATTACGAGCTGTGAGAACGTGGGAGGGAGGGATCGTGGTTTAGTTAAAAGGAGACAACAACCCGGAACTGTCTTGAGCTCATGGAATACGACGACGGGAGTCCCAAGTCCGTGACTCGAACCTGGTTCACAATGCAAGGGATTAAAACAAAGAAAGCACGAAGTAGCGAAATGAATAAGAACGAAAAAAAAAAAAAACACGGAAGAAATAAATACAAAAAAAAAGAACGATGCAGAAGAGAAAAGGTACGCTGTAAAAAGGAAACAAAAAATGAAGTAACGCATCAAAGAATGACGTAGAAAAAATAAAAGCAAACCAGGCAATAGAAAGAAGGAAACGTAGTCTGAAATAACATCTATATCTATACTAATAATAAATCTGTAGCCGAAATTTTTCTGGTAATTTTAGATTTTCCAAAAATAATTGGTCCTATGTATTTTAGTTTAATTTTCTATGTATTTTAGTTTAATTCTGCTACACAGTTTATTTCAGTGTTCAATTAATAGTTCATAGTATTTTGTTGTTTAAAATAACTTTTGTATACATGTAACTCTCATCTAAATCAAATTGTTGGATTCTTTGTAAGTTCATGCATATGTATATACACTTTTGCTGGTTGATGGAAGAATGCCTTAACTCTGCCAGCTAAAATAAATCATTATTATTATTATTATTATTATTATTATTATTATTATTATTATTAATTATTATTATTATTATATAATTAATAAAATAAAAAATCGCTTTTTTGA
>JAJSOF020000015.1:134552041-134554541 GCA_025594305.2 Periplaneta americana | reverse complement strand
TTCTTGTCTATGCGGATGACGTGAATATGTTAGGAGAAAATACACAAACGATTAGGAAAACACGGAAATTTTGCTTGAAGCAAGTAGAGCGATCGGTTTGGAAGTAAATCCCGAAAAGACAAAGTATATGATTATGTCTCGTGACCAGAATATTGTACGAAATGGAAATATAAAAATTGGAGATTTATCCTTCGAAGAGGTGGAAAAATTCAAATATCTTGGAGCAACAGTAACAAATATAAATGACACTCGCGAGGAAATTAAACGCAGAATAAATATGGGAAATGCGTGTTATTATTCGGTTGAGAAGATCTTATCATCCAGTCTGCTGTCCAAAAATCTGAAAGTTAGAATTTATAAAACAGTTATATTACCGGCTCTTCTGTATGGTTGTGAAACTTGGACTCTCACTCTGAGAGGAACATAGGTTCAGGGTGTTTGAGAATAAGGTGCTAAGGAAAATATTTGGCGCTAAGCGGGATGAAGTTACAGGAGAATGGAGAAAGTTACACAACACAGAACTGCACGCATTGTATTCTTCACCTGACATAATTAGGAACATTAAATCCAGACGTTTGAGATGGGCAGGGCATGTAGCACGTATGGGCGAATCCAGAAATGCATATAGAGTGTTAGTTGGGAGACCGGAGGGAAAAAGACCTTTAGGGAGGCCGAGACGTAGATGGGAGGATAATATTAAAATGGATTTGAGGGAGGTGGGGTATGATGATAGAGACTGGATTAATCTTGCACAGGATAGGGACCGATGGCGGGCTTATGTGAGGGCGGCAATGAACCTTCGGGTTCCTTAAAAGCCATTTGTAAGTAAGTAAGTAAGTACTGGTACTCTTATTGCTGATACAACTGTTATTGCTGATACCACTATTGTTATTGCTGATATTAATACTGTTAGACATGCTAACCTCCATAGCGGTGGACCTTTCTACATCACAGTGTTATTTTCATGTGGGTGAATTGGCTTATTTTAAAACGCAGTTCAATACTAACAGCCGATAATGTCAGATACATCCACGAAGCTGCGTGTGCTTAGAACGAACTGCTTACGCGTTCAGTTCGTGATTATCGACAGTCGGAGTACAAGAAACGTGCTCGCACCGTAAGAACAAAAGAGTATTTATAAGCAATAATAGACAGAGAATTTGATACTTGCCTCAGATACGATGGCGCCTGCATCGGCAACTGCTTGGCTAGAAGTCGGCATTCTACGTGGGAGATCCAAGTTCAAATGCCGGCGTTAAAGCCAGAGAGAGGTGGGAGGTAGTTCACCTAGGGAGACAGATCTGAGTTCATTGACCTCTTACATCTTTATTACGAGTAAAGTAGGATTGTATTAGCGGCGATATTACAGACTGCTGAAATTTCCAACTTTCTAATTAACCGTGTATTTAAATAACGAAACGTAATATAGGTTTTCTATTCCCTTTCAATCAGCAGTATTATTTCACTTCCATCATGTACTCTCGCTAGATAATGAAGATTTGAGGTAAATCCCGTTTGAAGTATGAAAAATTGTCGCTAGACAAACATCCAGTTTGAGGTATGAAAAACTGTCGCTAGACAAAAATCCCATTTGAGGTATGAAAAACTGTCGCTAGACAAGCATTATCGCGTTTGAGGTATGAAAAACTGTCGCTAGACAAACATTATCCCGTTTGAGATATGAAAAACTGTCGCTAAACATTATCCCGTTTGAGGTATGAAAAACTCGCTAGATAAATATTATCCCGTTTGAGGTCTGAAAAGCTGTCGCTAGATAAACATTATCCCGTTTGAGGTATGAAAAACTGTCGCTAGATAAACATCCCGTTTGAGGTATAAAAAGCTGTCGCTAGATAAACATTATCCCGTTTGAGGTATGAAAAATTGTCGCTAGACAAACATCCTGTTTGAGGTATGAAAAGCTGCCACTAGATAAACATTATCCCGTTTGAGGCATGAAAAACTGTTGCTAAGTAAACATGATCCCGTTTAAGGTATGAAAAACTGTCGCTAGACAAACATCCCGTTTGAGGTATGACAAACTGTCGCTAGACAAACATCCCATTTGAGGTATGAAAAACTGTCGCTAGACAAACATCCCGTTTGAGGTATGACAAACTGTCGCTAGACAAACATCCCATTTGAGGTATGAAAAACTGTCGCTAGACAAACATCCCGTTTGAGGTATGACAAACTGTCGCTAGACAAACATCCCATTTGAGGTATGAAAAACTGTCGCTAGACAAACATCCCGTTTGAGGTATGACAAACTGTCCCTAGACAAACATCCCATTTGAGGTATGAAAAACTGTCGCTAGACAAACATCCCGTTTGAGGTATGACAAATTGTCGCTAGACAAACATCCCATTTGAGGTATGAAAAACTGTCGCTAGACAAACATCCCGTTTGAGGTATGACAAACTGTCGCTAGACAAACATCCCATTTGAGGTATGAAAAACTGTCGCTAGACAAACATCCCGTTTGAGGTATGATAAACT